>CM026301.1:496159-576355 GCA_014851415.1 Cnaphalocrocis medinalis | reverse complement strand
AATCGGACACTAGTACTTTTATTTTGTATGTGTCTCTTTAATCACTCGACGTTGGCAGAGTTAAAATGGTGTTAGTGATAGCAGAATAGCAAGCCATCTCACAAAAAAAAAAAAAAAAAACTAATTGTTACCCGCGACTTCATCCGCGTGGAATACTATCTTTGGGTAGCATTTTTGATTATTTAATAATTTTCACCCCCCTTTTAACCCCTTACAACTCTCTTTTCACAAAAGTAGCCTATGTCCTTTCTCAGGGACTAGACCAATTACCAAAGATCATCTAAATCCGTTAAGTAGTTTTGGCGTAAAAGAGTAACAGTCAGACAGAGTTACTTTCGCATTTATAATTTAGTTTTTATTGCTGAAGTAGGCAGATGAGCATGCGGCCCATCTGATGGTAAATAGTAACCGTCGCTCATAGACAACAACAATGCCGAGGCACAGTCATGCCGCTGCCTACCGTGAAAGAAGTACTCTTTTCAAACCTCGTTTAAAAAAGGACATGTCATAGCAAATTCATATTCAAACCTTATCATCAGCTTGTCCCTGTAACTCTTCATTGATTTTCTGTGCCTTCTCAAATATGGCCTGTGCGTCTCTGTCTACCTCAGTATCCAGCTCATATGTGGCCGTAGCGTTTTCTCTCTGTTGCTGGACTGAAAGTGTTGTCCGAGACGTGTTGGGCTGAAAGTAAAAGAAAATACCATAAATTTATGATACACTAGTCGCCCGTCCCTCACTTCGTTTCAGGACAGTAGTTCCGCTGTCTAATAATAGATGGCGCAATTTTGGGCCGCTCAAGTATTACGTAAGCAGTTTTTGGAAAATTTTACAAAATTGCTTCAGTATTTTATGTAAGCTGTCAATGCAGATTTTTTTTTGTTGATGTCGATCTATAATAGCACTTTTTCCGACTTATTTGGGAGGTGTCAAAATTTACCTTTTCATCATCGCCACTTCCGGCTTCGTCTAGTTGCGGTTTCCTTATTTTAGGGCCAGATGTGGATTGAATGTTAGGGTTGGCTTTCTGAGGACGTCTCGTTGGCTGCACCACTGTCTGTTCGTCAGAATCAGAACTGTTCTTTTCTGTAAAATATTTACATTTAATTTTTGTATAAAAAACCACAATATAATGTTTCAGTAGCTAATAACTTGGGTAGCGATCACCAATCAGGCAAGCGTAGTGATTAAGCCTAATCCCATCATAGTAGCTAAGACTTAATTTCTATGATGAAGGCTTCGCGCTGCAGTGGGGCAGTATATCCGACTAATACTTTAGTTCTATACTTTTTTAGCAAAAGGAAAAATATTTTAATGTTGGCTGGTTTTAAGTATGGTGAATTCTTTCTTTCTATTTAAAAAAGTTAATCAGTAAAAATAAGACTTTATTAAGCAAAACCTAACCTAAAAAACAAAACTTTTTTTTAAAGATTTCAACTGATTCCAGCCACTCCTTTTGTTTGGATGTAGTTTTACCTTCAGAGCTTGAAGCTTTACGTTTTCTGCCGCCCCTGTTTCTGATATTACGCTTCTTAAACGTTGTTGGAACGTCTACTTCGACGTCAGACATTTTCAACTGATTTCACAAATTAACGCTACAAAATGTAATATTTACGCTCAATATTCGCAAGTTTAGTTATCTAATTTTATTTATAAATACACTTATTCACCAATTAATATAGTAAAATTAAAATAAACATTCATTTTGTTAATCGCATCGTAATCATAACACGGTTCGATAGTGTTTCATTTTATTACTATTTTGTGCTAATTTGCAACTTTGGTACAAAATGCTTCATCACATTTACTTAAAAATTTTATAAAAAACAATACACTAAGCAAATTTTATCAACATTAACAAAATTTTAAATTGGAACACGCCGAGGCGTCTGACGTATTTTGACATTTGACATTTTTGACAATAACGTTTCATTTTAAGCAGCGTTCATTTTAGGCAAGTCGCTATTTTACTAAAACAAAAAATATTTTATTGTTATACCTTAGAATTTTTCAATCCTATCAATTCTTTGGGATATGTCTGCGACCTTAGATCTCCTGCGAAGGCTTTCTGTTTCTATTTCTATGTTACATTGCATAACATTAAACTCGTTTCTTATCTTGTACGTAAAAATACATTACCTACCTACCTACCTATTTAACTAATCAATCACTTTTATAAACATTAACCATACTATGTACATGTACCTAGATTGGAATATTTTGCTGTTACTAACCAGTAGGTACGCCCCGTTTGTTCTAGTGTTTAAGTAAGTACGGGACCCCTCTCCGGTTGTGTCACGCATCGAAATGTGAAGATAACGAAAGAGCACACGTGTTTGCGCGCACACTCGTGCACTTACGTCCTGCGTAGGGGAACCTGTTGTACCTTGACACCCTTTGTACCTAGAGCCCCCTACGTTTTTGAAATGTTTGCGCTCTTTTTTATGTCTCTTTGTCTAACATCAGTGAAAAACGTTTTTACAATACCATGACCGCTGAGCATAAAAATAAGTGGCAATGTACAGAATGTAAGAAAGGAGCAGTTCCCAAACCCGACGTCAAAAGCACTCCTAATCACCTGGAACCCAGCATCATGATGACACGTTACAAGACTGGTAAAAATCAACTTCCCACTACGTCGCCACCACAGCCGCTGCCTCTTGCCGCCACCGACAATGGGAGCTCCACGTCATCTTCTGATGAGCTTATTATAGAGCTGAGACTGCTGCGAGAGGAGATGAAAGCTGCTCGTACGGAGATGCAGGAGTTCCGGAGTACTATCGCCAACCTTACCACCTCGGTCGAAATTTGTAACCGGCGCATCGACGAGCTGACTGAGCGAGTGGAAGCGATGGAAGAACGGCGGGAGAAGGAGACAACAGGCGACACACTTTCATTGGAGCGTACTATCACTGAACTGAAGCTGGACATCAATGAACGTGACCAGGAGTTACTTTGTAACGACGTAGAAATCGCAGGGATCCCCGAGGAGAAAAATGAACAGCACATACACCTCGTCCTTTCCGTAGCGCAAAAAGTTGGCATGAAATTGGATGAACGTGACGTAGTGAGTGCGGAGCGCGGCGGCCCTGTAAGGCGAGCGACGAGTGACGGCGAGCCGGCTCCGCGGCCGCGCCCTCTGGTTGTGCGGCTGGCGCGGCGCGCTGAGCGCAACGAGCTGCTAGCTGCGGCGCGCGTCCGACGCGACCTCACCACCGCAGGCCTGGGGCTGAGCTCGGCTCCATGTCGCATGTATGTCAATGAAAGGCTTACTCCAACTAACCGCCAGCTGTTTTATAAAGCCCGGGAAAAATCTGCGCGCGCTCATTGGAAGTACGTGTGGACGCGAGATGGTAAAGTTTTCGCTCGCCGAGAACACGGCTCGCCACGATACCGCCTACGATCAGAAGCTGACATTTCTAAAGTTTTTGGGGATTGTTAATGTTGGTCCTTGTTAGCTTTCATTTGAAACCTTTTCTTTATTGTTATACTACCTGTAAAGGAGAATCTACTCTCAATAACTCTACATGTAATAATGACATTTTGTTATTTTATTTACCTGAGTTTGTAATAATTTACATATTATTGAGAAAATATTTACTTATAATTTTATTTTTGTTTTCTGAACATGTTATATTATCTTTAATTTGCTCGTTACGACAATGTTTTCTAGTTGTATTGTTATTCTATTTTGAAGTCTATTATTTTTTGGTTTGTAAACCGAATATGAATACTTATGTTAAACGATTCACATTATTTAAAGCCCATGTAACAAAATATTTTATTCAAAATCCATGTACACTACATACATTACCGTATTTATATATTTACACTCATACAAATATAGTTAATGCTAATACAATATTTCTACTTGCAAACATAGACAAGCGGCATATTACACTGCTTTGTCGTTTATTGAACCATTGCAAACATATTGAAATTGTATACTCCTTTATTGTTCAATTTGTTAAATACAAGAAGCTGTCCGTTGGCCTCCTGAACCCTGGATCGTTAGGAACTCGTCATGAGGAATTTATTGTTGCATTGGAACGAGAAAACGTCGACATACTGGCCATCAACGAGACCTGGCTCCGAGCGGGCGAGGAGGCCCGTGCGCCTGCGCCCCCTGGGTACCGGCTGCGACATATTCCGCGTCCTGCTTCTATTCGATCTCGTGGCGGTGGGATTGGTTTTTATATAAAAAATGGAATCAACACCCGACTCATAAGCACCCCGTCCACCTCATCGGTAGAACAGATGTGGTTAAGTTTAAATGTTAACGGAATTAAAATAGCTATAGGTACAGCGTATCGCCCACCATGGTTATTACATGATACTTTCGTAGATGCACTTAGCGACTCCATATCATCCCTCAGTAGCTTTGACTGTATACTTTTACTAGGAGATTTTAATATAAATGTTTTAAATACTCAAGATCCACATACCAAACAGCTCTTTGATTTTTTCACTTGCATGGGCCTCACTCAATATGTAACAGAACCTACTCATTTTACAGAACACAGTGAAACTTTAATAGATTTAATATGTTGTAATAACCGCATTTCAAATGTATGTGTCAATCATATACCTGATCTCAGCAGCCATGCCTTAATCACATGCGAACTAGATGTAAGAAAGGAAAAGCCACCACCCAAATATTTTATGTACAGGCCATTAAAAGATGTAAACACTAATGAATTCAATTCAGACCTAAACTGTATTCCGTGGGAAAGCATTGGTTCAGATGACCTTGATAGTATGATAGAAAAATTTAACAACTATTTGTTAGATTTATTTAACAAGCACGCTCCAGTGAAATCAATGCATGTCAAAGTTCATTCTTACCCGTGGATTACATACACTGTTAAGGAAATGATTAAACTTCGCGATAAGGCGCATGCCCGCAGTAAAATTACTAAATTAGATACGCACAAAAAATATTATAAAGACTTAAAAGCTATTGTGAATTCTGCAATTAGAAGTGAAAAATCTGCATTTTTCAATCATCATATAAATCTACACATAAATAGCCCGATTACCTTATGGAAAAACATTAAAAGGAACGTAGCTGATTTTAAAAAGAAAAATTCTGATTTACCCCCTCACTTAAGTAATCCTGACCATATAAATAACCATTTTCTGAATCTTCCTGGTAGTAACGATTGTAATCTTCAACTTAAAAAATATTATAACCTGAATAGACATAGCTCTGCTGTTTTTACGCTTAAGCCAGTCTCGGAAACATTTGTGTTAAAAACTATTAAATCTATAACAACAAATGCACAAGGTACTGATGGTATTACTCTTAATATGATTCTTATGACTTTACCTCGCACTTTAAATGCAATTACTGCTATCGTCAACAAATCTATTACAGATGGTACTTATCCTAAAGCCTGGAAAATAGCTGTTGTCAAACCTATTCCTAAAAAATTACATCCCTGTGACTTTAAAGACTTAAGACCAATCAGTATTTTGCCCCTGATGTCTAAAATCCTTGAAAAAGCTATTGCCACTCAGATGACGGAGTATCTAGAGAATAATAATATATTACCTTCAAGACAATCTGGGTTTCGTAAAGCCCATAGCACTACTACAGCTCTATTAGACGTAGTTGATAATATATTATCATCTCAAGATGATGGCGAGACCACTATTTTAGCTTTATTGGACTATTCACGCGCTTTCGATACAATCAATATTGAGCTCCTTCTGAGTAAACTTGTATTCTATGGTTTCGATTTAAATGTAATTAAATGGTTTTCTAGCTACCTTACAGATCGTGCGCAATATGTTGAATCACGAAGCGAAAATGGAATCACCTCAATTTCTTCCGTCTTGCCAGTCACCAGGGGGGTACCCCAAGGCTCCATACTTGGTCCAATACTTTTTATTTTATATACGTCAGATATAATCCAATCCATAAAAAATTGCAAATACCACCTTTACGCCGATGACTTACAAGTATACATTTCCTCTAAACCTAATTCATTAGACCTAGCCGCAGAAAAATTAAATGATGATTTAAAACGCATAGCCTTGTGGAGTGAGCAAAACAATCTCGTCTTGAACCATGAAAAGTCCAAATTCATGATGTTTGGTACAAAATACCAAATTGATAACATAAATTCTGTGCCCCAAGTAGCGATCATGACTGAAAAGTTGGAAAAAGTACCGGTAGCCCGTAATTTAGGGGTTCTCATGGACGGTAGTCTGCGTTTTGAGGGTCATATTCTGGAAATCATGCGCAACTGTTTTTATAGACTAAAAATCCTATACCGTATTCGTGATTGTCTAAGTGTTGATATACGTGTAAAGCTCTGCGAGACCCTCATACTCTCCAAGCTCAATTACGCTGATACGGTTTTCGGAAATTGCCTACTAGCCCGCACGAGAAAAATTATACAACGCATTCAAAATGCTTGCTCCCGATTTTGCTTTCCGGTTCCTCGTTACGCCCATATAACTCCATACTTAAATCAGAACAAACTAATAAAAATGGCCTCCCGACAGACTCTTCATTTCGCAACTTTGCTCTTCAGTATTATCAAAAATAAAAAACCTACATATTTATTCGAAAAATTACAATTTGCACAGTGCCACATGAGAATAGCGCTACGTTTAATATGTCCACAGTACAGAACGGCTGCTTTTCGTGGCAGCTTCCGCTATGCTGCCACGAAATGCTGGAATGATTTGCCACCGCCGATTAGAAACTCCCTGTCTGTTTCATCATTTAAGATTAAATTAAAAAAGTATCTTCTCGACGAGCAGGCAGACCATTCCGTATAAGCAGCCGTTCTATACTCTTCTAGATTTTACTACTAGATATATATTTATTATACTTACAAACCTATATAATACTTACTTAAAAGTTATTATAACCTGATCATAAATATCATAATATTCTTAAGTTAACATAATACCACTCTCCCATTTATACTACATAATATATACATACATTACTTACTACAATTTATATACCTTCCTACTACTACACTACACCATATTTCTACTAATATATTAATAATAAATAATATATGATGTATTCATGTGAATCCTCCGCCCTCACTCTATCTGGTCTGGTGCCACAGAATACCAGCGTCATTGCTAAGTAAGCAGTGACAAATGCTGAGTGGCAACCATTTTGGTAGCATAAGTTTAATTTTAATTTTAGTTTTAAGTTTGTGTTGTAATTTGTAATTTGCTCCAAATAAATATTTTCTATTCTATTCTATTCTATTCTATTCTAGTGAACTTTTACAAGACTAATCAACATGAAATTAGTTGCAGGCGGCCATTGTATCGAGTTTGCATGGGAGATCACTTTAACGTTTTCGCGGCATAAAAGTAAAATATTAAATATTTTTTATTTCTTTCATTACTTCTGTTATTTCCAACATATTTTTCAAACCATTTGATTGAAACAAGTACTTTATCTAAGTTTATAATGTAGTATGCTTATTTGAGTTCGTCATAACCCCCAAATTTTTATGTGCGAATAAACATGAAAGGGTAGGGGTGTTGTACCTTGATCATAGGAAAACAGTTGTACCTTGATCATATGGTCAAGGTACAAATGTACTATGTTAATTCTGTTTAGGAACGCACATATTTATAATTTTGTTGTTTTTTGTACAGGTAAAATGTCTCGTAGCAAAAACAACATCAAACGAACCCCTGTTCCAAAAACAGCACTTTCTAGTGCTATTAAATTACTTAGTTAAAGAAAAAAAAATATCATTAAGAGGGGCTGCCAAACATTTTAACTTGTCAAGATGTACTTTAAAGAGGCATTATGTACTTTACAGTTTTTTAAAGACATGTTGAATCTGAAAATAATAAAAATATTTGCTATTTGTCGAGAAATATGGATTTTATTTGATGAGTTCTAGCTATGATCTAGGTACATCACCCCCGTTGTACCTTGATCCACATTCCAATTTTTTTTCAGATTATGTAAAACCTATCAAAACGATGATCTATGCTTGTAAATAATTTATATTATGATCCACATTAGTTCTTCTAACAGCTAAAGTTGTTTTAATTGCTATAGTTACAACTGTTTTTTTTTTTTAAATCGTTGAATGAAAAAGTGACCGAGGTACAACAGGTTCCCTTACATGGCTTTTTGTTGAGATAGGCTCTGAATGGATTGATGACAATATCTTATCTACTTATGCACTGTAAACACATGCAGGCCGTTGTAACCGATCCATTCGTGCCGAAGCGTGGCTCTCCCACGGTTACGTCATAGGGTATGGTTTACCCCATTTCTATAGGACACCATGGGAAATCCGTTAGTTCCTCAAAAATACGTCACGACTTTTTTGATACATTATAGAAAATATGTACAGTCAGCCACACATCAGATGACCACAACTGTCAAATTTCCTCCACATTCAACCTAATGTGTATGACAGTAAGATGAGAGTCGATTGAAGAAATCTGACAGTTCTGTATACTTTGATGTGTGTACGTAAAGAATGCTTAATTTCTGACATAGACGATAATCTTATTAGGTTTTTCTACGCTGCTTAATCCATCTACTTATAGTTTTTTTTTCTTATTACTAACGGAACAGCTGCCTGGATAACATTCTTTAAACATTACAAGTATTTACGTAGGCTCGTTCTAAACACACTCGTATTTGATTGATAAGGTAAACTCATTCATACATACAACGCAGATTAGACAACTATCTTAAAAGGTGTGAGTGAGGGTAGGTGAGGTCCAATGGGGTTAAAGATTGACAGCGCACTTGTGAGTCTACTGGTGTTGCAGGTGTCTATGGGCGGCGGCAATCAAGTGATCTGTTTGATCACCTGCCACCTACTTATCACTTAAAAAAATAGCTACATAAAAACAACATTACCAACGACGGACTGCCAACTGGTGCCATCTAAGATATTTCCCCGCTGCAAGTTTTTTTTTTATGTATAGGTAGCAGACAAGTAGGCGGATCACCTGATGCATGAACACATGCAACAAGTGCGCTGCTAACCTTTTATCCCCTTCCCCTCCGATGGGCCTCCGGTACCCTCACTCACTCGGCGAAACACAGTACAGGAGCTGCTTCACGCCGGTTTTCAGTGAGGCAGTGGTATCACCCCGGTCGAGCCGGCCCATTCATGCCGAAGCGTGGCTCTTCCACAGTTAAACGTGGACATCTATTGGCTGAAATGATGATAATGACGAAAAAAAATGTTAGGTACGGTAGGTACTGTAGGTTAGGTTGATTTCTATTCCGCTTGTTGCTGTCTAACATTAGAGGTTTTATTGATACCTATTATAAGGATTTGGGCATTAAAACGATAAAAAGTATCTATCTATACCTATCTACCTAACGGTATTAGTTTATTATCGTAATAAATAGATTGGTATTCCTAATACCTAAGTATTAGATCTACCTATTGTTATGTTCCTAATTTGAGAAAACAACAACTATGTTGTTTGCTTAATTTATAACAACAATATTTCAGTACACCCTTACCGTTGGTATCCTGACCCATGTTAAAGCTTGGGTATTATACAGGGTGTATCTATGAACATTTACAGCGGACTACAAACGAGCAGACGGCTTACCTGATGGTAAGTGATCACTGCGGGCGGCGTTGATTACTCACCATCCGGTGACTTGCCTGATATATTAAAAAAACACATTTAGACAAAGGTATAGTCCGAGGCAAGAAAGTGTAGTTATGACCTTGAGTGCGCAGAAACCAATTTTGATAGAAAGTCTTCTTTTTTACAAGTGCGCAAAATAACGGTCATCGCATAAAACTGATTTTCAAATTATTTTATTAATTAACCATTAACCAATCTGACACAGTCTTATTTGGCTAATCCATTTGTACTATCAACCTGATTGATCGATTTTGTCTGATATTATTATTTTACAGAGGCCCTAAATTATTTTTTTTAATACTTAAAAAATGCACTTAAAAAAAACTTTCTTTTGTTTTTCTGTGGGGCCACCAGTTCTAACCTAAGTTTGTAATATTATGTATTACTAGCGGCCGCCCGCGACTTCGTACGCGTGGAGTTAATTATTGACACTTACCGTCATATTTTGGGAAATCTACACAATATATTTTTATAAATTGTAGCCTATGTGTTATTCTGATGTATAAGCTATATTGTGGTAAAGTTTCATTCAAATCCATTCAGTAGTTTTTACGTGAAAGAGTAACAAACATCCATACATCCATACAAACTTTCGCCTTTATAATAGTAGTAGGATGTGCCTAAGTGTCAGTTCTGCGGCAGATATGGCCAGCCCATGACATGACAACCGTTGGGGTAAACAAGTTGTGGAGTGGAGACCGCGTCTTGATAAACGTAGTGTAGGACGGCCTCAAGCTAGATGGAGTGACGATCTGCGAAAGAGGGCTGGCTGGAGCTGGATGCGAGTAGCCGAAGATCGATCAAAGTGGCGAGCATTTGGAGGGGCCTATGTCCAGCAGTCCAAGTCCAAGTAAGTCCAACTTCAGGCCAAGGACTGGCAACAAGTGGTATAGGATCGACCGAAGTGGCGTTCTCTTGTTTCGGAGGTCAAAACTCGTTTCGGGTCGCTGAGCCAGTGGAGTAAGTAAGTATATCCAGCAGTGGACTGCAACAGGCTGATGATCAGGGGCGTAGCTACCACCGTATCTGCCGTATCAATTATGTCCAAAGTGTGTTCAAAAGTTGGTAACACACACTCAACATCCTTATGGTGGGCTGCGGGACTCGGGCCTCCAAACATTTTTTTATACGGGGCCCCGACAAGGCACGCTACGCCACTGCTGATGATGATGATGAACCAAAACTATAAGGGTCTTCCGAATTATTTTTTTAGTCAAGTTGATTTTAAGTACTTAGGTCTCAATCCCCTTCCTCCCATAAGTTTTGACATTTTAACTAAATACCTAGGACTTTTTAGTAAGTAATCTTACAACATACGTCGTTTTAAATAAACATAGTTGCTATTGCTTACTCGTAATCGAAAGCAAATTCGCGCTTTCGAAAAACATTCCATGAAAATGAGAACATAAACCAGTCAAAATCAAGAAAGACCTTTTTCTTGCTCGTCGTAAGTGTACATACGACGTTTTGCATCTGCTAGGAATCGTTGTAAAAGTGGTATACCATTTCCAAACGAGATCACGGATCCTGGATGGACTGGTACGGCGTATCCTATCGCTTAAAGCCTTATGTTTTACGCCCTTTTAGTTGTAGAGCGATTTCGCGCAAAAGTAGTATACTATTTATTGATGACTGGCAGTAAAAGGTCGTAAGTGCGGGAGTTAGATGGTAACTTACGACGTTTTGGAGTTGAGTCTGCGCGTGGTCGAGATATAAGGAATTCATGTTGCGTGTTAAACATTGCGACTTGAATTTTATAATGGTGTTTGCTTGCAAGTGTTAAATCATTCCATTGGCGTTGATTTGATTTTGTTTGGTGTACGAAATTATTGAAATTACGTTATAAAAAATGGAAAATTTTCTTTTTATTTTAATCATTAATCAAGGAATAACAAACAGCCAGCTTAACAATATGATATTTATAATAATATTAAGAAAATAAAAATAGACTGGGCCAAAAATAGTTATTCACAGTAAACCCATTTGTAAAAAGAAGAAAAAACAACGTCAGCACAGATCATATATATTGACGATTTTAACAATAAAAAAGCCTAAGCGGTGATTTTATGACGTTGTTTTAACTTGGCGTCAAAGACTAACAATTTTTCATACAACAATCAACCCCAAATTGCAATACACTCAACTGAGCGATAAGAGATTTTTTGGGATGTAAAATCGCTACATTCTACGTTGTCCAGCGAATCCTTCACGATCCATCGTTATGCTAGCCAATGTAAATTTATAAAACTGTATTTTTATGTGATAGGTGGCAGAAGAGCAGACGGATCACCTGATGTTAAGCGATGCTAAAGCTAAAAACACCGCAACACCAGTGGATTCACAAGTGTGCTGCCAACCTTTTAACACTCTTACCCCCCGATAAGGCCTATTTACTTGGTCTGCTTTAAGCTCCTAAGTACTTCCGAAGTTGAAGTCTAAGTTTTGAAGTTTTTGTTGGTTCAGTTCTATTTTATAACTAAGTATTTTTATTTTTATACTAGTGGCCCGCCCTCAGTTTGCTTCGGGACCGTAATTCAGAAATGAGCCAATAGATGGCGCTGTGTATAATAACATCGCGCAAGCATTTCGTGTTTTCGGTTTACCTTTAAGCCTTGTGGTTGTCTATAGAAGTTATCTCTTTATAAATAGTATAGATTAAATCTAACGCAGTATTTACATTTAGTGCTGACTAGCATAAACATAATAATAGCTCTGTAGTTGCTGTGTGAGTGAGGTTACAGTAGGCCCAATCGGGGGAAAGGGTAGCCGCGCACTTATGATTACTCAGTGTCGCTGGTGTCCACGGGTAGGTACTATCACGTGATCCGTGTGCCCGTCTGCCACGTATCACAAAAAATAACCTTATTTATCTCAATCCATTGAACTTTTGGTCATACTTATCGTTTATATCATTTTTCGTCATTCCTACTATGTCTTGGGGTTATCACGCTATACAGACGGCAGCAGGAGCTCCATTGTTTGCGGATTTTAGTTCTTATTCCATAGGGCATAAGAGACATTAGCTAAAGAGTAGGCATCAACTTAAGCCATTGACTGTACAAGTCGAGAAACATCAAGAATTTATGTAGAAATCCGGTTGCTTTGTTATTTTATTTGCAGAAAGTCTTGTAGATGGCGCTCTCTTGGTTACAGACAGTCTTGCTGAAGTTTTCAAATCTGTCAAAACAAAATTCACCTTGCTATCCTAATTTCATTAATCGGCTGATCACTTTTTGTATGGGAAGGTATTTATTTTAGATTAGGCCGTAAGTTCCTTGGGGAAAAAAAATGTTTTCTTCAGTGTCACTTACGACCTAGATAAGTTTTTAAGATGGCTAAAATAGCACGGTGTATAAAAGGTGTTAAGTAATATGGCTGTGGGTCATATTTCTTCTCGTATGGTTGTACTAACTATACCTACCTACTATTAACGTCGTAAGGCCCAGACAGCAGACACAATGGAAAATCAATTGTTTTATGCCTTTTAAAAGGCTTTTGGGCGTTACGACGTTAATTAAAAGAAAATCGAAAATTTTGACGACCCGTTTATCGCAATGGTTTGAGCGCCGGTTGAGACGTAAGGGTCGCGGGTTCGATTCCCGCACCAACACAAATGTTTGTTGATGAAACAGATATTTGTGTTAGGTCTAGGTGTTTGTGGTTCCTTCTCTGTTTCTGGTTTCCATAGTACAAGGGATAATCTTAGTTTGGGATCAGGACAATGTATGTGATGTTGTCTCAATTTATTTATTTATATATCCCTTTAACCACTTTTTTACCAACCATTCTGATCAACATTTTGTTCTATGACTTGAAAATTCGCATAAAAGATTTTATCTTTCCATACGAAGTCGGTCACGTCACTTGGTCATTTTGTATGGGGAGTCGAAAAATTTTTGAAGGAATTTCGAAAAGTTGTTGAACAAATGTTGTTCAGAATGGTTGATAGAAGACCGTAGTTAGATAGATGTAGGTACTTAATTGTTCATAGATACCATCCTGTATACGCTCCATAACAGGTGGACAACAAAGGCATATCTCTTTTATTTTTATTGTATTGTACCTTTATTATCATTTACTACTTTTCCATTGAAAACAAATAGTCTAAGTGTACCTATAAATCTTTATCAAGCAAATTACGCCAAATTACTTTGCTTTGGCAACAAAATCTTTATCACAACTCGAGTGTTTAATCTTCAATAATATAATATCTACTGTAATAAAGAATTAAATTTTATATAACGCTTACTTCTAGGTGTTTTTTTTATGTAATAGGTGGCAGACGAGCAGACGGATCACCTGATAGTAAGCGATTGCCGCCGCCCATAAATAAATAAATAAATTTAAAAAAAATTGTGGGAGAGCCATGCTTCGGCATGAATGGGCCGGCTCGACCGGAGTGATACCACTGCCTCACAGAAAATCGGCGTGAAGCAGCTCCTGTGCTGTGTTTCGCCGAGTGAGTGAGGGTACCGGAGGCCCATCGGGGGGGAAGGGGATAAAAGGTTAGCAGCGCACTTGTGACTCCACTGGTGTTGCATGTGTCCATGGGCGGCGGCAATTGCTTACCATCAGGTGATCCGTCTGCTCGTCTGCTACCTATCACATAAAAAAATAATAATAATAATAAATGCGCCAGACAATCACACCAATCAACCTGCGTTACGCATACCCGTCCACCGGGGGGTGGACGGGTTATGTCGGACTCCCCCCGCTGAAGGCGGGGGTATACCGACTAAAACCCCTGGGACTCTCCCTCATCGTCCATATTTGGAAAATGTCCTGGGTCCAAGCACGGAGCCTAGCACCACAACATCTTCCGGAAGGGGCCCGCCTACACGGCGGGCACGGCGGAACTCCCCCCGGGGTCGGGGGGGTGGGAGGGGACAGCCGAGAGAGTCGAGCCGTCCCCACCAGGCTGCGGAGGGCGTCCGTGCAATGCCGGCGGTGGTACCCCCGTACCACCCGCCAGCGGACTCCCTCCATGGAGAGGTAGGAGACGCACATATTGGCGTCGTCTCCTCCCCCTCCTTGCCCTTCGGAGCGCGGGGGCGAGAGGATCCGCCTCTCGCTCGCGCTCCGCCGCCTCCTTCGCCGCCATCACGTGCTCGCAAAAGGCGGCAAAGGCCTTCCAGGCCTCATCACTCGCTAGCATAGCTCTCGCTATACTAGCCAGTGAGAGGTCCTGGCCGCACCAATCAACCTGGTGTTAAACTAAGGTAACCTCTGAACTATGAGTACCAGGTGACGATAATTAACTTAGGACGTCAACCCAGAACCCAGACCGAAGAAAATTTCGAAAATGTAGTTTCCTAAATTTACTTGACCGGGAATTGAACCCGGGACCTTTTGCACTTCGGGCGAACACATTAGCCACTGCGCCATCGAGGCCGAAACTCCTATCGAGTGGAGCTGCTGGCGTCCACTAGTCACTAATAAAAGTAATAATAGGGTATTTGACTATTTTTTTTATGTGTTTAATCAAAAGACCCCTCTATTAAAGAAACATTGTTGAAAGAATAATTTGATTCTGATTTGAATTACCTGAGATATCACAACTTTAAGAGCACATATTTTACGCGGGCCCAAAAACGCTCTATACAAATGGCTACTAACATATTGTGACGTCACACGCTCGTATCTTGTATGCGTCTAGCAAATTTTGTTTGGTAGCTATATCAAATGTTTCGTTTATGTACATAGTTTTATAATAAAAGTTTGTGTTTAATGTGTGGGTAGTTCAATGATATAATTATTTTTATAATATTATAAACTTTAAAAATGGACTTGCCCATGAAACTTTGAATGCTCACAAAACCAGCTAGACGTTATATTTTTAACTGAAAATTGTGGCTATTGGTTCTTATTTACCAATATTTTGGTAAAGTATCAATATTTTTTACTACATCGATATTAGTCAACTACCCTATTAGGTACTCGTAAGTATGTTGTCTTATTGTTATCTTTATTTGCGCATTTACTGATAAAAGCGAAATAACATCGGACGATTTAATATCGTAATAATAAAACAAGGATTTGTGATAATATCTTTGTAATCTTTACCTAAATTTGTTAATGGGGGGTTGGGTCCTTCTATCATAAAATAAAGTATCAGCTTATGAACATACCGTTCCAGCAGGGCAAAGGTCTCCATCATAGAAATCAAGTCATCGCTACTATGATGGGATTAGGCTTAATCACCACGCTTGCCTAATGCGGAATGGTGATCACAAATCCGAGCTATGTTCGAAAAATTCGAAACATAGGTACTTTTTGCTCGCCCCAGGACCACAAAAAAAGTATTTTCGAATTTTCGAACATAGCTCGGGTTTGTGATCACCAATCCGTATTAGACAAGCGTGGTGATAAGCCTATCCCATTATAGTAGCGAATACCTACTTGATTTCTATAATGGAGGCCTTTGTCCTGCAGTGGGACTGTATATAGGCTGATACTACTAGATTCTACTACTACGTAAGTGGCACCTATCACTGACAAACTGGAATAGTCTCTCCTGGTATGGCCATGTAATGAGAAGAGAGGAGGAACATGCAACCAAAAGAGTAAGTATGAATGTAATGGTTAGAGGACCTAAGAACGGCGCAAAAAGAGATGGATGGATTGTGTGAAGAATGACATGACTGAAAAGGGGGTGGATGATACGATGACAAATGACAGGGACGAACCCAGATAACAATTTAAACTTGAAACTGACTTGCGATAGGTTTGATGTATCAAACATGAAGCTTTGTCTCAAATTTGCCGTGGCAAGTGTATAAACTTGAGGCAAGGTTAAATCAAACTTTCTAGTTCCGAAGCAACAAACTTGCTAGAAAATTTTTCTATAAAGTGTATGCAAGTTTGACATAACAAAGTTTGGAGGCCAATCGGGGGGGAAGGGGATAAAAGGTTAGCAGCGCACTTGTTGCATGTGTTCATCATGGACGGCGGCAATTGCTTACCACCAGGTGATCCGCCTGCTCGTCTGCTAGGTACCTATCATATAAAAAAAAAAACTTGGCTCAGTTCCACACACTTTCCAAAGCAGGGCGCAGTGGCAGACATTCCCGAGGGACACTCCACTATAGAGTCACGATTACAACAAAGTATCCATAACTCAAGTTTTATTTACAAATTGGACTTCTGGTAGTCATTGTTTGGAAAAAAATCTCGTCATCGCGATGTAGAAAATAAACACGACCGCACAAATAACATGGTAATCCAGTACAAATACATAGCATTACAATTTTATATTTGCGGTTTGTGTTGGTCCTACTAATCATAGGGGGGGATTTGGGCCTTCACCCACCACGCTGGCCCAGTGCGGGTTGGTGGGGTACGCCAGAGCCTCTTCCGTTGTGCAGCAGGGTGCGCCACGTGCAGGTGAGGTTGACTTTGGTCCCGTAAAATGTTGAGAGGGACCACTTGCACCCCATGCAGGATGGTGGTTGGCAGGCCTCCCACCAGGTGGACCGACGATCTGGTGAAGGTCTCGGGAGTCCATTGGATGCGGGTACAGGACCGATCTGTGTGGAGAACTTTGGGGGAGGCCTATGTCCAGCAGTGGACGTCTATTGGCTGAGAATGATGATTTGCGGTTTGCTAAATAAAATGCACCGAGTTCGTTTCGTTCCGTGAACCGCACAAATAATTTGGTAATCTAGTACAAATACATAGCATTACAATTTTATATTTGCGGTACAGAACTGACAACCGTTGGAGCCATAAGGTCCTTGAGTGGAGACCGCGACTCGGCAAACGTAGTGTTGGACGCCCTGCTACAAGATGGGATGACGACATTCGAAGGCTGGCTGGGGTGGGCTGGATGAGAGTGGCCGAAAATCGGGAGCGGTGGCGGGCATTAGGGGAGACCTATGTCCAGCAGTGGACGAACGTGGGTTGCTGATGATGATGATGATGATGATGATGATTTGCGGTTTGCTTTTCGAAACTTGCTTCAAAATTACCAAAGCCTTGAAACATCATACCTTAATCAACAAGCTTACAGCAATTTTGTCATAAACTTGATTTTTCATGTTTGACGTGACAATCTCAAAATCAAGTTTGCAGCAAGCTCGCTTGCTATCTGGGAATGAAAGAAGAAAAAATACTTTTTTTTATTGACTCTGGTGAAATGCCTCCGGCCCGAAGAGCAATGAGCCGACGTCGCCACTTTTCGGCGGCGCCTTATGCATACCCCCGGCTGGGGGACCGGCGGGTAGTGTTGGGCTCTCCCATGACTGGGGCCTCAGCTATTCTGAGGCCGGTCAATAGGCATACCAACTAAATCACCTGCCGGGCTAACATGCGCGCCACGAGATAGTTTTGTCGACACTCGTATATGTTTCGGCGTGAGTTGCTTCTCGCTCACCTGACTATGCGATGAGCGGGATAGAAGGATGCGCTCTCGCGAACGAGAGTCGACAAAATTTTGTCGCAGTACGCATGTTAAGCCTACTGGGGCTGTTCCGGCTTATCTAGGGCTACCGGGTGGGATACGGGCTAAACAAACCTTGGCGCTTTTTTTTTTTTTTTTTTGGTGACCCAGGAGAAATGCGTTATGCATACCCATCCGTCTGTAAACAGATGGGTTATGGCGGACTCCCCCCCGCAGAAGGCGGCGGTATACCGACTAAAACTCCTGGGACTCTCCCTCATCGTCCTTAAGTGGGAGAGGATCGTGGGGCAGTGGTACGGAACCTTACTCCATGATCCTAAGAAGAAAGAAATAAAACATACTACGCCGACCCCAATTAACCTGGAAATAGGGCAGGCAAATGTTTTTTTTATGTGATAGGTAGCAGACGAGCAGGCGGATCACCTGATAGATAAAAACTCCCGAGTCTCTTAGATAAGTATCGATTCTTACAGCTTCTTAGAATTTTATCAATAAAATTAAAGGAAACTATAATGTTTATTAACAAAGTTCTAACGAAAAATAACATTATACGCACTTCATACGTAACTATATTTTTGTTGATAGTTTAAGTTGACGTAATCTTATACGTTGCAGAGCCCAAATAAACAGGTTTATTATGGCTGGTTTAGGGTATTACCGGACCAATTGATCGATGCTTGATCGAGCGCTTCGATCAATGATAGATAAGTCGACGTAGGCGTTCATTAAGAGCTACCAGATTTATCTATCTATATTTGCGCCAAATGGTAATGCCGATTTTGTATATAGGCAGCTATTAGGTCCAGCTATAGCTATAGGTAGCTATAGGTAGCTATAGCCAGCTATAGGTAGCTATAGGATCGCCTATAGGTAGCTATAGCCAGCTATAGGTAGCTATAGGATCGCCAACCATCAAGATAAAATAGAATATAGAAAAATATAGAGCAGAATGATCACCTGAAAGACACCCGTAACGCCAGTGGAGTCACAAGTGCGCTGCCGACCTTTTAACCCTCTTTCCCCCTGATTAGGCCTCTAGCCTCACTCACTCGACGAAACACAGCGCCAAGCGCTACTTCACACCAGTTTTCTGTGACGCCGTGGTTTTAGTCCGATCGAGCCGGCCCATTCATGCCGTAGCGTAGCTCTCCCACGGTGTAAAAGGTATATGGTAAGTTTTTTATGATATAGGTGGCCGACGAGCCGACGGATCACCTGATGGTAAGCGATTACCGCCGCCTATGGACAAAACACAGCGTCAAGCGCTACTTCACGCCAGTCTTCTATAACGCCGTGTATCGAGCCGGCCCATTCATGCCGAAGCGTGGCTCTCCCACGGTGTAAAAGGTAAATGGTAGGTATGCAGAATTGTTACAATGGTATAGTTATAAAGTGTTACTCCGAGAGAGACAGGAAGTCTCAATGCGCATTCAATTCGGTCCAACATGATAAATGGAATAATGATTTGATTGTGTGTCTCGTTCTAGATATTGTTGGTTCTAGCTGTGTCTCTTTTTACCCCCGACCCAAAAGGCAAGGTATGTTTTTACACTTTTGAGTTGTATAACGACAAATACTTGATATAAACGAGACTAAACGCGAAGATCTATACTATTAATAAAGAGATAACTTCTATGGACAACGACAAGGCTTATAGGTAAACTGAAAACACGAAACGCTTGCGCGATGTAATTAGACACAGCGCCATCTACTGGTTCATTTCTGAATTACGGTCCCGAAGCGAAGTGAGGGCGGGCCACTAGTAATAAATAAATAAATTCACACAACATCTCATACACTGACCTGACTCCGTACCCGTGTGTTACAGATATAAGACAAGAGAAGGTCACAAATATAATACTTAAGTACATATAGGTATAACACCCAGACACTAAACAAACAAAAGTGTTCATCACACGAATGTTTGCCCAGGGTGGGGATCGAACCTGTAAGCGATTGCCACCACCGGAGCCGAGCCGCAGCCGAAGGATTGCCGGAGTGATACCACTGCCTCACAGAAAACCGGCGTGAAGCAGCTCCTGTGCTGTGTTTCGCCGTGTGAGTGAGGGTACCGGAGGCCCACCGGGGGGAAAGGGGATAAAAGGTTGGCAGCGCACTTGTGACCCCACTGGTGTTGCAGGTATCTATGGGCGGCGGCAATTGCTTACCATCAGGTGATCCGCCTGCTCGTCTGCTACCTATTATATAATTAAAAAAAACCATATACACCTGCAACACCAGTTGAGTCACAAGTGTGCTATCAACCTTTAACCCCCTTTCCCCCAATTGGGGCTCCGGTACCCTCACTCACTCGACGAAACACATCGCAGGCGCTGCTTCACGCCGGTCTTCTGCGAGGCCGTGGTATCACTCCGGTCGAGCCGGCCCATTCATGCCGAAGCGTGGCTCTCCCACGATTAAATGTAAGTTTATTACTTATAGTCGGGCCGTTGTATCATGCCCGATTTGACAATACCTTTTTTTTAATTTTGCACTTATCCTTGTTATGAGGAACACATTTCGCGAATCATAAAGAACTTTATGATTTAAAAGTAGTTCTTTATGATTCGCGAAATGTGTTCCTCATAACAAGGATAAGTGCAAAATTAAAAAAAAGGTATTGTCAAATCGGGCATGATACAACGGCTCGACTATAGTTTATCTTGTTCTTAGTTTGGGTATGTTACCTACCTAATACGTGGTACTACTATGCATTTAAAGTACCACAACCTGAGTTTTATTTCTTTGTTTTCCAAACTGTTCGTTTATTTTAATTTCTTATCAACAACCGACCTATTTAAAATATTGTAATTTATTTTATTTCTTTTGACAGGCAAACTATATCATAGGTGTGCAGATAAAAAGAGGCCTATAACTATAAAACTTCCATAAAATCCTATACTCAGATTCATAATCATGTAAACTGACAGTTGAAAATGACAAGTTTCTATGCATTTTGACATTTTGCATGTGTCAAATTGAGTGATAATGTATGGTGATGACACATTGACATCTGTCAGTTTACTTTACATGATTATGAATCAGATTATAGGAACTTACAGCGTGTACGAGTGAAAAGTATGTCTTTCTATAAGTACCTACCTGCTACTAATAAAGATATAAATTCTATATATATCATCGACAAATCTTTTATACGTACAAACCAAACAGATGACACACTAGCGCGATGGAACCTACGCCCAGCGCCATCTATCGGTAGACAATGGAACTACTGTCCCGAAACAAAGTGAGGATCTATAAAAAGAGACTGATATTTTTTTCTGATATAAACAGTTAGGTGGTAGCTGTATTTTTTTATATTATTAGTAGGTACGTGATGTTTTAAAAGTTTTTTGATTCGATTTTTTTATTTTATGTTTTGATTTAAATGTGTAGGTATAAAAATAAGTTAAATAAGTAAAGTTGCAAGCGTACTTGTGACTTCTCTGGGCGGCGGCATTCGCTTACCTTCAGGTGATCCGTCTGCTCGTCTGCCACCTATCACATAAAAAAAGTTTGGAAATCTCTGGCTAAGCGTATATCTATATACATATAATAAAAATGTAAAAAAGCTGTGTCTGTACATTGAAGATATTTATCTCAAAATAACTTAGGACGACTAAATAACAGTAACAGAACATGAATCAATGATTTTTAAAATTTTTGTCTGTCTGTTTGTCTGTTTGTCTGTTTGTCTGTTTGTCTGTTTGTTCGCGCTAATCTCGGAAACTACTGAACCAATTCGAATGAAACTTTTTTTATTGTATAGCTGTAATATCAGGGCAACTTATAGGATATTATTACATTTTGAAGACCAGGCTCCTTGATGTAGAACCACAACAGCCCAGCTAAACTATAAGAGGTAGGTCAATGGCACCTTAACAAAAGTTGTTCAGATTGATGAGCAGTTTATGATGCCATGAAAAAAAATCAAAGATCATGGAACATCTGGTTTGGACCTCTAAGAGACCAGCTACACTATAACAAATCTGGAATGAAATGGAATGGAAAATTGTCACATGTGATGAGCATTTTTGGATGAAATCCTATTAGGAAGGATATTCCGAACTTAAACCCCTGGAGCGAAAAGGGGGTTCAAAGTTTGTTCATGGGACTACGTGATTCCTTGGCCCAATTTACTCTAACTTTTGCATACACATTCTTTGACAGAATTGATGGATAAAATATAAGATTCAAACTTTAATAGAATACTTACTTACTAATGGAATAAAAAATAATTTGGGGGTTACTTTCATTAGAAGTTGATATTTTAAATATTAAATGGGTTTGCACTTGACCTCATCTCACCTGATGAAGAGTGATAATGAGGTCTAAGATGTAGCGTGCTTTCCCAGAAGAAGCCTATTCACTCTCGACTTAAAGACACCCAAATTGTAGCCTTCTGGAAATACAAAAGCCGGCAGGTTGTTCCATTCCTTAGCATTTCGTATAAAATATTAATGAGCCGCCTTAAAAATCTATTAACCTATAAACGAACATTTATAATAAGTAATATTTTTGTGAAATTCTATTTAAATAATCATCTTTAAGTCAAGAGTCATAAAGTTCACGCAAACGAAGTTGCGGGCGGCCACTAGTTAGCTAATAATTATGTAATTTAGACCACAGTATCGAAGTATTTTTTTCCTACTGTTTATTCATTTTAATTCGTTATCAACAACGAACCTATTTCCAAAATAGTTAAATTTATTCTCAGTCTAGAACATTAACAAGCTAATTTTCTATCATGGTTTACTTTAATGTTGTCATGTTACACATACATTACACTCATCATCATTTCAGCCAATAGACGTCCACTGCTGGACATAGGCCTCCCCCAACGTTCTCCACACAGATCGGTCCTGTGCCACCCGCATCCAATGGACTCCCGCGACCTTCACCAGATCGTCGGTCCACCTGGTGGGAGGCCTGCCACGGATACTGGGTAGCAAAACTACCATAAAAAAAAACTTTTGGAAATTGGATTTTTTTTTAACTTGACCCGTTTAGCGCAATGGTTTAAGCGCGGGCTCCATTCCCGCAAGAACACAAATGTTTGTGTTGGGTCTGGGTGTTTGTGGTTCCTTCGTTTCTGATTTCCATAGCACAAGGGAAAACCTTGGTTTGGGACCAGGACTAATAATGCGTGATGATGTCTTAATTTAGGTATTTATTTATCTTTTCATACTAAGTCGGTCACCTGATTTGGTATTGTCCAGTGCGGTCCGGTCGAGTCGGCCCATTAAGGCCAAAGCGTGGTTATCCCACTGTTAAAAGTTAATTATTTGTTACTAGCGGCCCGCCCTCACTTTGCTTCGGGGCCGTAATTCATAAATGAGCCAATAGATGGCGCTGTGTCCAATTACATCGCGGAAGCGTTTCGTGTTTTCGGTTTGCCTATAAGCCTTGTCGTTGTCTATAGAAGTTATCTCTTTATAATTAGTATAGAAGATAGGAGGCTCGGTTTCTTTGCTCCCCAGTGTAATTTCACGTCACTCATACGCCTATGAATGATGATGTTGTGATGCTGTGGACCTACGTAATTTAGTGTTTTTCCTCAAGGCGTGATGATAATAACGGTCAAGAGCGAGTCGGATTAGTATAAAGAAGGTTCCGTCATATAACGCCAACAGCCTACTTTTCTTTTGATAGAGAAAGTTTAGTTTAACTACGGATATAACATAGAGTCTATCTGCACATTCAGTAAAGTAGAGGATGAGACACTCATGCACATCAAATCAAATCAAATCATTTATTGCATGTCATAAATTACAAAACATTTGTACAAAGGTGGTAGGTAGTTCCATTATATTCTCTACTAGCGGCCGCCCGCGACTTCGTCCGCGTGGAAAAGTAACTTTTTACCCCCCTTTTAATCCCTTACAACCCCCTTTTCGCAACAAAAAGTAGCCTATGTCCTTTCTCAGGGTCTAGATCATTTGTATACCAAATTTCATTTGAATCCGTTCAGTAGCTTTGGCGTGAAAGAGTAACAGACAGACAGACAGACAGAGTTACTTTCGCATTTATAATATTAGTATGGATCATTGCGATGCCCTCAGGCACCCAGGAAGCCGCACCCTGGGCAGCTAGGTACCACATCAGCCCGGAGTATGTTAAGGCTCCTCACCAACCACCCAAGGCTATCACACGATTCATGACGTCCGTGGGCCTAGGAGACGATCTCTAGAGGGAGCGGTGGACACAACTAGATCAATTTGGTCGCAGTATCGCAAACGAACGCTCCCAGACGTTAAAAAAAAAGTAAAGTCAACCTATATACTATCCCACTGCAGGGCAAAGGCCTCCATCATAGAAATCAAGTCATCGCTACTATGATGGGATTAGGCTTAATCACCACGCTTGCCTAATGCGGATTGGTGATCACAAACCCGAGCTATGTTCGTAAAATTCGAAACATATTTTTTTGCTCGACCCGGGATTCGAACCCGGGACCCTGAGATCACGGCCTGGTACTTCAACCACTAGACCAACGGGGCGTTACTCGTCTCCCAGACGTACTTACAAATAATAATAATTCGCCATCCGACCAATGAATAAAAAATATGGTTTTTGGTCGATGAACTGAATCCTAAGGATCCCTAAAACAGGGCCGCTGTCAAATAAAAACGTAAGACATCTGCCGCTAATGTCATTCGTGTATTGACAGCGCGAGAAAGCAGTACTCCAGCTTTGTACTAACTTAAACACTTTTCTCGCACTTTAGTGTGCAAGTAATTTAAGTGAAGTGCCAGACTGATATTTATTTGTGAATTAGGCGTTGACAAAGTGACAACGGTGAGAAAAGTTGAGAGAGTTCGAGAAGAAATAAAGTAGGTAAGTCATTTTTTGTTAATTTTAAGTTGGAATAAGTTAAAATTGGATTGAAACTAAAAATAGATGATTATCTATTTTAAAATTAATTAGAAGATTTAATTATCTAATATTAAACTGTTTAAAAGAAATACAGGATGTATCTGTGAACATAAACATCTCTTTAACCACGTCTTCCACCAACCATTCTAAAAGAAATTAATCCTACAAACTTTGTAAATTCGTCGAAAATGTTTGCGATTCTTTTTACATCACTTTCCGAAATTCATCGAAAAAATTGTCAACTCCCCATACATAATAACCAAGTCACGTGACCGAGTTTGTATGAAAAGATGTTTTTTGATTCGAATTTTCAAAAGTCATAGAGCAAAATGTTGTTCAGAATGGTTGGTAGAACGCATGATTAAAGGGTTGTAAATGTTCACACATACACCCTGTATCTTTTACTAATAGCATGGTTCAAAATGTTCGACTGGTAGAGAACGCTCCTCTGTATTAGGTAAGTATGTAATGTAAAATGTATGTAAGCCTCTCATTAAAGTATACAAAACTGACAAATGTCTTCAATCGACTTTTATCTTAATGTGAAACACATTAGGGTGAATATCAATTGAGGAAATTTGACAGGTTGTGGTAACCTGATGTGTGGCTGTCTGTACATATTATGTTTATGTTTTTTTGATGAATGAATGAATGAATGAATGAATATTACCTACTTTAGAACACTTTTAATGCTTACAACACAATATAGGTACATGAGCTAAATTAAGTTTGTATATAGAAGGAAATAGCTCTGGACAGCAGATGAGTTGATGCTTCCAATGGGAAGCCACTCCGCACGACAGCATCCCAGAAAATATTTGCTGAAAGTCCCAACTTGGGACAAAAATTGGGACTCCCAAGACTGATTGCAAATTAACACAAAAAATATATATAGAAGGCGATTATGATGCGTAAGAGTGTGCGTGTGAGTATTCGTTAGATATGTGAAGAAGGGCCGCAGGTTTGATTCCCGCACTAACACAAAATAATGTTTTTGTATGGGGAATTGAACATTTTTAAGTACTTACTTAAACTGAATAATATTTTTGTTTTCTATAGAATGTTTAATATTTTTGTTTGTATACATATAAATAGAAATATAGATAAATCTATATTTTTATTTCTATATACAGGGTGTATCTGTGAACATTTACATCACTTTAACCACGTCTGCTACTAAGCATTTTGAACAACTTTGATCTATGACTTTTCGAAATTCTTAAAAATAATCTGATCTCTCCATACAAAGTCGGTCACGTGACTTGGTTATTTTGTATGGGGAGTTGACACTTTTTTTCGATGAATTTCGGAAAGTTGTTGAACAAATGTTGTTCAGAATGGTTTATAGAACACGTGGTTAAAGGGATGTAAGTGTTCACAGATACACCCTGTATGTATGTATCAATAATAGTCTACTACCACTTGACAACTACCAATCTAATCTTTAATAACCGGATGGAGTAATATTTACAATTCTTACTGAGATACCTAGGGCGACAAGGCTATTTTGGCTGATAGGTTTTTTTTTAAATAAATGCGCCAGACAATCACACCAATCAACCTAGGTCTCAAACTAGGGCAACCCCTGTACTATGAGTACGTAACGATAATAAACTGGGGGCGTCAGCTCAGAACACCCAGATCCAAGAAAACTTAGAAAATGTAGTTTCCTAAATTGACTTGACCGGGAATCGAACCCGGGACTTTTTGCGCTTCGGGCGAACACCTTAGCCACTGAGCCATCGAGGGCGTCAAATGTTGATCAGATCGGTAGGTTGAAGACGTGGTTATAGGAATGTACGGTGGCCAGCACATTAAGTTACTACAATCTGTCAAATTTCTTCAATCGAACCTCACTTTTATGTCAAACGTGTTTGGTTCAATATCAACTGAGAAGATTTGACAGATTGTAGTAACTTGATGTGCTGGCCACTGTACGTTTCTACCGCTACAGCCGGTATAATATTTAGGTATTTTATTTGTTACTAGTGGCCCGCCCTCACTTCGCTTCGGGTCCGTAATTCAGAAATGAACCAATAGATGGCGCTGTGTCCAATTACATCGCGCAAGCGTTTCGTGTTTTCGGTTTACCTATAAGCCTTGTCGTTGTCTATAGAAGTTATCTCTTTATAAATAGTATAGATAGAAGAAGATAGATACTTATTGCAATTTTACGGTGAACTTACCTACCTATACAGTAAATCCATATTAAGCCTAATGTATACAGCCTATAATCATTGGTATTTAATGGTTATTCATTCTAAATTATGTTTATATACACGTTATATAAAGTGGCAAATAACCATTAGCAGATGCAAGACCTAAGGCGTAATACACATGAGTAGAACAGTAGCTATACAAAAACAAGGTCTTAAAAAGAGAAGTCAGTGAGTACCAGCCCTACTGTCCCACTGCAGGGCTAAGGCCTCCAGCATAGAAATAAAGTCATCGCTACTATGATGGGATTAGGCTTAATCTAATCACCACGCTTGCCTTTGGATTGGATTAACAACCCAAACTTAAAGATCTTTATTTGTAGGCAAGCTATACCAACCTAATGGTATAAGTATTTGGTAATCATCATCATCATCATGTCAGCCCACATCCACCCACTGCTGTATTATAGGCCTCTTCTTTATTACGCCACTCCCTACGGTCACCAGCCAGCCTCATCCACTGTTTCCCCACCACTCTTACAATATCGTCGGACCAACGGGCAGGTGGTCTACCCACAAGACGTCGCCCCAATCTTGGCTGCCATTCGGTAAGCTTTATAGTCCACCTATCATCCTTGCACCTTGCCAGGTGTCCTGCCCATCTCCACTTTAGCTCACACACTCGTGTACCAACATCGACGACCCTAGTTCTCTTTCGGATTTCGTCGTTGGGCACGCGATCGCGTAATGACAGACCGAGCATGGAGCGCTCCATAGGACAGACACGGAGCGCTCCATTTGGTAATAATTACTTTTATATCTATAGTTTTACTCTATCATACCACTGTCTACGGTCTTCTCCTAGCCTTATCCATTGTTTGCTCGCTATCATTTACAATATCGCCAGAGTAACAGGCAGGTGGTCCCAATGTTGACTGCCATTCGGTAAGCTTTATAATCCACCTAACAACCTTACCAGTGAATTTCATCAGCAACCCACACTCGTCCACTGCTGGACATAGATCTCTCCTAATGCCACGCCACCGCTCCCGATTTTCGGCCACTCTCATTAAGCCCACGCCAGCCAGCCTTCGAATGTCATCATTCCACCTTGTCGCAGGGCGTCCAACACTACGCTTACCGAGTCGCGGTCTCCACTCAAGGACTTTACGGCTCCAACGGTTGTCAGTTCTGCGGCTAATGTGACCAGCCCACTGCCACTCCAGTTTACTAATTCGGCCACTTCAGTTTGTAAATGCCAGTGAATTGACCTCTTAATAATTGGTGTACTTAGATAGATGATAATTTTGATAACATGGGTGTAGATAGGTCCTTAAAACAACTTTGTAAAGTTCATTCACGTTGGGCCAAAAGGCCCTTAACATCACTTAACGAGACCTAGGAGATTGTATTTCCTTGAACTAAGGTTTCCATTAAGGCTGCATCAAAACAGGAAATGATCTAGGCACTGGATCGTTCAGAGCTGTGTGTACACGAATGGACGTAACTTAATAATCTTTTTAAAGAAAAGAAGAAAATACTTTAATTTATTTGAATACCACAACACAAATGAAATGTAGACAAATGACATAAACACAAGAAGAAAACAAAAGACAACTAAAATTGACACTAAATAATAACATTATTATAAATGTCGTAAGATCCAGAAGCCTTTATAAAGGCAAAAAGACTTTTTCATCTTAACGTTTAAATAATAATGTTGTAAATAAAGGCTGGCAGATTCTTCTTTATTCTACGCAATTCATCACGGTAATGCTGCCAGTATTTTGGAGACTCGTTAAAGTTAGCCCTTCAAGAGTAGAACGTACCTACTCCTTTCTAAAACATCAACGCGTTAGGGACCTTTCTGATCTCGCAGATGTTCATGGGTGGCGGTTACTTGCCTTTAGGCGACTCGCTTGCTCGTTTGCCGCCTTTACACAATAGTCTCTCTCTCAAAAGACAAACGAGCATGCGCAAATTTAGACTGGCCGGATGACGCATTTAGTAGTGACCCTGCCTCATGCGCCAAATGTCGTGGATTCTATACCCACCCTGGACAAACATTCGTGTGATTGTTCAGTGTCTGAGTGTAATATAATTATGTATTTAAGTATAACTTATATTTATGATCCTCTGTTGTCTGATATACTTACTAACACAAGTTACTTGCTACTTACCTACTACAAAGTCAGGTCAATGTATGAGATGTCGTGAGAATTAATTTATTATTATCCATACTAATATCACAAAATAAAGACTCTGACACAGAAGGCTGGCTGCCCACTAAGAGCTAAAAATATGTCATGTACTCACGCATGCACACTAACGGGCAAAAACGCCTTTTCGACCACATTAATCCTAACTTATGACATAAGATTGTCAAACTGTCGAGGTCTATGGTAGAGGCCGCGCGCTTATGTAAGTAACTCATGCCGGGCAACTACTCTGTCTTCTTTCGCGGCAAATCGAAGCGACGAATTGACGTGATTTTTAAGTGGATATAATTGAAGGGATGGGGAGTAACATAGGCTACTTTTTGCCCCTTTCTAACCCCCCATTTTAGAGAAGTGGGGGGTGAGCGAAGCTGCGGGCAAAAGCTAGTTAATTTATATATCATTCTTTAAAAATGTTGATCCAATTTCAGATTTGCAAAATAGGGTATTTGACAAAAAAAAAAATGTGTTCAATCAAAAGACCTCTCAATTTAAGAAACATTATTGAAAGAATTGCTCGATTCTGATTTGAATCACCTGAGATATCATAACTTTAAGAGCACATATTTTGGGCAAGCCCAAAAACGCTCTATACAAATGGCTACAGGCGAGTGACGTCACACGCTCGTATCTTGTATGCGCTCTAGTAAATTTTGTTTGGTAGCTATATCAAATGGTTCGTTTAAGTAAATGGTTTTTATATATCGAGATTAGTCAAATACCCTATTCTCAATGAATGTTTAATGCTTGAAATCCATTGATTTCGTTTATTTGTTGTTATTTAATCAGTAAGTGCTTAACTTATTATAAAATCTTATCCATTAAGTTAATAACGTGTAATCATTTGTTGATAATTTTGATAAGGACAGGTGGTATTTTCGCGCATCCTTGGCTAAACATAGTTGTCATAACAACAATATATTATTTCGAATAACATTACTTATCTAGAAATATCGTAAACGGAACTAGCTCGTACACAGTATGTCGGCAAACATCAAAAGCATTCGATGTACTTACATATATGCCGACAAATAAGTACCTAGGCCTATGTTTCGAATTTTTCGAACGCAGCTCGGGTTTGTGATCACCAATCCGCATTAGGCAAGCGTGGTGATTAAGCCTAATCCCATCATAGTAGCGATGACTTGATTTCTATGGAGGCCTTTGCCCTGCAGTGGGACAGTATATAGGCTGATACTTTACGTAACTACTTTAAGTAGGCCTAGGAAGTTTTCACAATTATGGCTATCGTGTGTGATAAATCCGCTAGATGGCGTAATTGAGAACTGAGGTCCAACTTCGACGTCATTGGTTGTTTAGTGACCTACTGAATCAATGCGCCAGACAATCACACCAATCAACCTGGCCGCAAACTAGAGTAACCCCTGTACTATGAGTACCAGGTGACGATAATTAACTGGGAACGTCAACCAAGAACACCCAGACCCAAAAAACTTAGGAAATGTAGTTTTCTAAATTGACTTGACCGGGAATTGAATCCGGGATCTATTGTGCTTTGAGCGGACACCTTAGCCACTGCGCCATCTAGGCCGTCCAATTGATGAGGTTAAAGGTTGGCAGCGCCCTTTTAACTGGTATTACGTGGGTCGAGCGCCAATAGGAGGCTGCAATTGCTTACCATCAGGTGATCCGTCCGCTCGTTTGCGCTGCAAAAAAATAACCTTGCCTCCATATAAGGCCCTATTGACTCCGTGTATCCAGTCCCTTATAGTAATTGCAAATAGCTAACTAACTGCATACTGGTTTGACCGCTAATCATTGAGTTGGCTAGCAAGCCTACGACAACCAACATTATATTTACTCGACCTGTTTAGAAAATAAACTTGGCTTCTACACTGGCGTGCAAGAGTCTGGAATCAGTAAGGGACGGTTATTTGATTCGAAGTTGTAAACTGAATCTTAAGATCGCCTCAGAATCTGTAAGTGTACAACTCTCTCCAAGAACATTAGGCGAAATACGACTTCTCTTACTATATCGATCGCGTGATCAGTCTGGTTTGTATGAAAAGTAAAATAAAAATTAACATAAAATAGGCGTGACGACTGGTCCTAAAATTTTATGAAATTGTTTGATGTAATGAGGTATATACCTATTTTTTTTTTTTTTTTTTTTTTTTTATGTGATAGGTAGCAGACGAGCAGGCGGATCACCTGATGGTAAGCAATTGCCGCCGCCCATGGACACATGCAACACCAGTGGAGTCACAAGTGCGCTGCTAACCTTGAAATCGAAAACAATTCTGTGCTAGTTAAAACTTAAATATATATAATTCCTGTATCTGTCTGTATGATCGTCGATATGTGGACGTAAAAGTCGATTATAAAGTTACCATAAATTTAGCGTAACATTTATTAAGAAAGTATTTGTCTAAACCCAACATTGCACATAGCTATAGATACAAAATGCATACGCTACGCGTAGAAAATACTTACAATTCGGTGACGTCACGGATATGTAGCGATTTTATATTATGGAACGTTTTTGATCAAGTTCAAAACTACGAGTATGATTTTCAAATCGTGATATCTCAAAACTTTTTAAGATATCAAAGTTTTTTTTTACCAATGTTTTTGTGATTAAGGAATCTTAAGCATGGCATAATAAATTAAAAATAATTCGTATTGCCTATTCGATCCATGTTTCTAGGATAGTGTTTTAAAAATTCACCTTGTATATATCACATACAAAGACATCCTAAGTGGCAAGTATTTCCATTCATTTATAGTCCAGTTTATCTGTTATTGACCTCTCTTGAATGAAAGTCTATTGATTACATGCGCCCATACAAACATATGCTCATACAAACATGTTTGTCTACTGACGAGACATATCATAATAATATGTAGGTAGATATATAAGTGGTACGTCATTTGAAGAAAATACTAGATGGAAACTTACGATTCTAGAAATAGAAAAAAATATTTTTCGACTTAGGTCCATATACACAACACTTAAAGAAAATGTATACTCGAGTAAACATTGTATTCGTTAGATTATTTGAAGAACATCCCTAGTGTCAAAAATAATGGGTCTACAGATATAACATTGTAGCAACGTCCAAATCTATGGAAAAGAAACATTTTATCTTGTTTAAAAATAGTTAAATGGAGAAAGTAAATCGTAGAATTAGTTTTTATTGGTTTTATTACAATAAATGTAAATAGAGTGTTAAGAAGTTACTTAATTGTGCAAATTACTTAATTTACAATAAAATTTAAATTCATGCCCGTCGTGCCAAGGTTACGTTGTCGAATTTTGATGAAGTGTCAAATGTGGCGTTTTAATTTAGCCCTACAATTGCGTAGGCCACAGCCTAATCTAGAAGGTCAAAAACACTGATTAAAATTATTACTTAATCACCTATCTAATACTAATCTTGTTATTTTCTTATACTTACTTACTATTATTCGCAAATTGTACGACGTAGGTTTCGATAAAGACTTAAAAAACATCTTTGAATTTGCTAAGTCGTACAATGATAAGACTACAAAAATACCTACGTACGTACAGCCACACATCAAAGTATACATAACTGTCAAATTATCTTCAATCGACTCTCATCTTACTGTCACACACATTAGGTTGAATATCAATTGAGGATAATTTGACAGGTTGTGGTAACATGATTTGTGGCTGATGGGTGTAATGAACGACCATTCTGAAAAACATTCGTTCTACGACTTTTGGAAATGCATCGAATAATTAAGAAGATATTGTTTTGACTCTCCATACAAAATGAAAAAGTGACGTGACCAACTTTGTATATTTTTTTATTCGAATTTCTAAAAGTCATAGAAAACCCTAAGTACCCCAAGGTAAATGTGACAACCCTAGGTAACAGATTTAAAAACAAAGTGCGGATAAAATATTCTGTGGCGACACCTACCATCGCCCCGTAGAAAGAAGTTGCCACTACAGTAACACCCAACCAACAACAGATGGCGCTATTTGACTGTCACATACAAGATTCAAATTCTCATATGACTCTACATCGCGAAAGCAAAGGTCGCATGTTTACTTGGAATATCAGATTCTATACCATTTATAAAGAGACAAATCCTATAAACATCGACAAACATTTCTACAAATTTTAATGAAAAGGCGAAACACTAGCGCGATTCAATCAACTCCCAGCGCCATCTATTGATAGACAGTGGAACTATCCCCAAACGAAGTGAGGGCGGGCCACTAATCTTCCCTTTCATGGGAACATTCCATCCCCATAAGTCAATATGGATTATAAATTTTTGACACGTAAATTAAAATATCGGTAGATACTTAGGTAAATAAGACGTCATTGGAATAAAAATGGCTATTTTATACTACAACGTTGCAGTTTAGACACTTTAAATGAACTATTAAATTAACATTAACCGGTATCAGCCTGTATCTAACCTAAACAATAGGATTATATACCTACTTTTTGTCTAGGTTAGTTACTTAGCCCAATGGGCCTCGTTTCCTACCATCTCTGAGTACAGTTCCAAGTAATTTTCTTGTCAATTATAGTGAGTTTGGAGAAAATTCAAGACCTACAAACCTTCAAGAAAAGGGCATATCTCGCTCTGAAAGGCCGGCAGCGCACCTGTGAAGCCCCTGGAGTTGCAGGTGTTCATGGGCGACGGTAATCGCTTAACATCAGGTGATCCGTCTGCTCGTCTGCCCCCTATCCTATAAAATTGGCCCCTGGTCTTTGTATTGAATAAACTAGTTGAATTGTTAACTATGCCGCGGACCAGGGCCAGTTTACTCCAAACTTACTTAAATTGAAGAGTAAATTACTTGAAACTTTACTCAGAGATGGTGAACGAAGACCAACCTAACTAATACTTTGTACCCCATTTTTTATAAATGTGATAATTAGCAGACGAGCAGGCGGATCACTTGATGGTAAGCAATTGCCGTCGCCCATGAACACATGCAACAAGTGCGCTGCTAACCTTTTATCCCCTTCCCGCCGATGGGCCTCGGGTACCCTCACTCACTCGACGAAACACAGCACAGGAGCTGCTTCACGCCGGTTTTCTGTGAGGAGTTTCTTGTGTCTATTTCTAGCTCTCGGCTATAGGAAGGAGATGAAGACTAAATTTTGAATGTTTTTGTCAACAGATAACTAAAAATGGATGTCGAAAACGTCAATTGCAAGATCAAAGTGTCCCAGTGCGTTGACATGGAGATCATACCCATCGAGAGACCTTTGAAAGTGACAGAGTAAGTTCGAATTTACAAACACCCAGACTCACAAAAATTCTTATTTTTTGTGTGGTAGTTCTGCCAACTACGAGCCTACCTGATAGTAGACAATTGACACTTGCAACACCAGTAGAGTCACAAAGGCGCTGCCAAACTTTAACCCCTTTTACCTCTGATTGTGGGCCTCTGGTACCCTCACTCACTCGATGAAACAATTCTTTGAAAGTTTTCAAAGGCCCGAAATCTCGGGATCCTAGGTTCGACTTTCAGATCGAGCAAAAACTATGATATTATGATGATAATTTTTCGACCATACCTCGGGTTTGTGATCATAATTGTGGTGATTAAGCCTAATCCCATCATAGTAGCAATGACTTGATCTCTATGATGGAGGCTTTTGCCCTGCAGTGGGACAGTATTTTTTATTTTTGCAATTTATTCTTAAGTAAATATTGCACTTTAAAATATCCTCGGAGGGTTCAGGTGGGACTCGAACCCACAACCTTCCACAGAACGGGCAGATATGCTATCCACTTTACACCATCCGAAACCCCTTACTAAGCCGACGAATTTCGTAAGTGCTTAACTCGCCATGAGCTGACGATAGTCTCATCAATATTGTAGGTATACATATACAATGTCTGCCCGGTCTGTGGAAGGTTGTGGGTTCGAGTCCCACCTGAACCCTCCGAGGATTTTTTTAAGTGCAATATTTACTTAGTGGGACAGTATATAGGTATACTTTACTTTACTTATTTGTTTCATAGAGAAATCAGCGGCCTCGACATATTGGTTGAAGAATTACACAAGGTGTTCTCCCACGACTTCGTCAACATACAGGCTGTTCAAAAACTGATGGCTGGATACAAATCAAACCCGAAAGACTGGAAGAAATATGCCAAGTTTGATCGATTCAGGTAAGTTTAAAGGCTTCAGCCCCATTCCTATAAAATCCGATTTTTTATGATCTCCCTAATATCCCTGGTCCAACCGTACCCCGCCCCCATCTTTGGCCGCAAGTGGGAACTGTTCAGTTGTTCCCACTTGCCGCCGAGACGAGACGAAATGTAAATGTATCACTATCAGGAACAAATAAATATTATCTTTAACCCTGTTTTATTTTTGTTTTGATTATGACGTCTAAAATTAAATGTTGTTTGTGAAATGACCTGATATGGCGATGCCTTAGCGACAAGTATCAATTTTAAAAATAAACATATAGGTACAATTAGTGAATGCAGAAATATTTTTTTCCAAATTTAACTTAATCATCGTCATATCAGCCCACATCCACCCACTGCTGAGTATAGGTCTCTTCTCTATCACGCCACTGTCTACGGTCCCCAGCTAGCCTCTTCCATTGTTTCATAGATTTAGATCTTAAAAAGCTTTTTTTTAGTTTGGGGTGGGCGCCTGGGCGGCTATTACAGGTCCTATTCAAACCAGTATCACTGCGACCACTTTGATCTATTGTGATCGCCGCTATGCTACATTTCAGTCCCAAATCCTGCACTTTTATGGTTTGGGACTGAGATCCCTAGTTTCATTGGGGCTTAGTATGAGTTTTCCCAGATGTATGCTACGTTTATTGTTTATTTAATTTAAAAAGGACATTATGTTATCTTCAGGTACACAAGAAACCTAGTGGATGCAGGCAACGGAGCATTCAACATTATGATCCTGTGCTGGGGCCCCGGCCACGCGTCGGCTATCCACGACCATGCGGACTCACATTGCTTCCATGAAACAACTCAGCGGGAACTTGGAAGAAGTCAGGTAGGATTTATTAAACTGAAAGGAACAGCTATTTTGACTAGACACAGGTCCCTCCACCAGCCCATAGTCCTTCCTACCGTCTCGGCATACGGACCGAATCTTGGAAGACGCTCACCAGGTACTTGCTAAGGGCTCTTTCCCCGGTGCGTTTCTTCACTCCCTACAAAGTCTGTGTCTTTAGCCCATCTTAATGTCACTTCTCCCCAAATGGGGCGTGAATCACCACAGCACAAGCGACTCGCGCTCGGGCAGTTCCACATCAATCGAACTCCTTCCTAATGTCAAGCCTTTTGTGTGCAAACGCACGCAACCGTCGAAAACCTTCTGCAGAGTTGACCATCTCTTGATGGTATACTGGTCCTATCTCGTTCCTGTTCCAGTCATTCAGCATCTGTTGCCGTTCCTCTTCATACAGCTGACATTCCCAGAGCTGTTTAGACTAGGGAATATGTTAGATGTTAAAAAAACATCGATGTTAACATGTTTTGTCCAAATTCATCCGTACGCCAATGCGTTTAGAAGAGTCCGCCAGGCTATTCAGCATCTGTTGTAGGTCCTGCATCGTTTCTGCCAATATGACGATGTTATCTGCGAATCGCAAGTGGGAGATGTATACGCCATTTATGTTGATGCCACGGCCTTTCCAGTTCTTCAGCGTCTTGAACATATCCTCCATTGCATTGTCAGCAGAGTGTATTTAGTATTTTCTTCCATACTTAGCAAAAAATTCTGTCTAAAACTTTGATCAAGTCACGTGACCGACTTTGTATGAAAAGTTGAATTTTTTATAGCGAATTTCCGAAAGTCATAGAATGATAATGTTGTTTAGAATGGTTGGTAAAACACGTGGTTAAATTAAGGGATGTAAATGTTCACAGATAGGCAACACCCTGTATGAAAGTATTGTGTGGCAAGCAATGATATAATAATAAAATTAATAAATAATAAAACTTATCTGAGGACATTCGCGAATTTTGTTATCTTAATCTATTTCAGATATCATTTTTTTATTTTTTTATTATATTTTTTCATTGACCCGTTTAGCAGTAGATAAAAAGGTTATGTTGTTGAGCGATGATAGCTTAGATAAGTAGATAGGGGGCCGTGGTTCGAATTCCAGCATGCATATTTGAATTTCTCAAATCTATATACATATTTCCCTTCCAGCCGCATTGGCAACCAAGTTTCACAACCAGATGCCAAAGAAGAAGAACATTCATAATTTTTAATATTCGACGAATTTTTGTGTCGTCGCGTCGTGGTTGAAGGGTTGTAAATGTTCACAAAATGTAGGTACATCCTGTATGTATACTAGTGACCCGCCCTCACTTTGCTTCGGGACAGTAGGTAGTTACAAACGGACCCAATAGATGGCGCTGGCGGTCGATTAGAACGCGTTTTCGGTTTACTTCTAAGCCTTGTCGTTGTCTCTAGTAGTTATCTTCTATACCTACTATTTATAAAGAGATATTTTCTATGGACATCGATAAACCTTAATAATACAAACCAAAAACCTAAAACACTAGCGCGTTGCAATCAACGTTTAGCGCCATCTATTAGTAGACAGTGGAACTACTGCCCATAAACAAAGTGAGGGCGGGCCACTAGTTTCTTTATAAACAGTACTAGTGGCCCGCCCTCACTTCGGTTCGGGACAGTAGTACCACTGTCTACTAATAGATGGCGGTGAGCGTCGATTGCAATGCGATTGTGTTTCGATTTTTCGGTTTATATATAAGGTTTGTCGATGTCTATGGAGTTTGTCTCTTTATAAATAGTATAGAGTATAGATAGAAGAAGATTACAACTTGAGTTCTATCAAAACTATTATCGTAGTTACTCGTAAGCAAACTATTTGCTTTCTCCAACTATCCTAATAGTGTACTCCAAATATATACGCGTTAAATATTTAACAAGCAAGTTAACTACTTATTTGTTTTATCCAACTGTTACTGGAAATGTACTTGGTAATATTTATTGCATTTTATCGGAAGAATAAGTTACGATGCCCTTATGAAGACAAAGCCCTTAGGAGTCAAGGTTCCGATGTAGGTTTATTTGTTGACCTCGAGCTGCGGAAATAACTAGCATGTCTATAAATAATATAGAGAACTATTCAAAGAGGAAGTGCAGCAGATTCTTGTTTGTAACTAAGTATGTAAATACTAATACAAATCATTTATTTGCAAGATACAGGTGACATGATACAGATATTGAAAAATCTATATCTTCTATCTTCTATACTATCTATAAAGAGATAACTTCTGTACACAGCGACAAGGCTTATAGGTAAACCGAAAACACGAAACGCTTGTGCGATGTAATCGAAGCCCAGCGTCATCTATTGGTTCATTTTTGAACTACGGTCCCGAAGCGAGGTGAGGGCGGAAAACTAGTATTACCTATTATTGCGAAATGCGAAAGTAACTCTGTCTGTCTGTTTCACTCTTTCACGCCAAAACTACTAAACGGATATAAATGAAATATTGTATAGGTACAGATGGTCTAGACCCTGAGAAAGAACATAGGCTACTTTTGATAAAAGGTATAATTATATAAGATAATTTAGAAAAGGTTGTTTTAAGGAGTTAAAAGTCGTTGGGTGAAAATTATTAAATAATTGAAAATGCTACCCAAAGATACTATTTCACGTGGACGAAGTCGCGGGTAGCAGCTAGTATGCTAGCTTGAATTTTTGAATGCGAACTTCAAAAAGTCATAGATCAAAATGTTGTTCAGAGTGGTTGTTAGAATGGTTAGAACACGTGGTTAAAGGGACGTTAATGTTTACAAATAGGTATGGTTGTACCTATTACCTAAGGTTTCTAAATATAGTTGAGTTCAAACCAGTTTAAAGTTGGCTTTTTGTGATAACACTATCTTCATATAAGGGCGCAAAACAGCGCTGTTTACATCAATAACGCGGATAGAAGCGGCTTTTATGACAGATATTGATAATGAGGACATACAGATAGAAGTTTTGAGCATAATTGTGTTACTAAATGACGCGTTTCGTGCATGTAAGAGGCAATTTCCACTAGATGGACCGACGATCTAGTGAAGGTCGCGGGAGTCCCTTGGATGCGGGTGGCACAGGACCGATCTGTGTGGAGAACTTTGGGGGAGGCCTATGTCCAGCAGTGGACGTTTATTGGCTAAAATTATGATGAGAGGCGACTTACTTGGACTGTTAACTTTGGGAGTTTAATTTATTCTGGACATATTCGCTGCGTTTACTAATGAATCACGTCACGGACATTTCCATTGGTATTTTGCTTCTTGGCATTCTTGTTCTTCTTTGGGTGCCTCTTCAATTTTGAAGGTTGGCCAAGTTCCTTGAATTTATCTCTACCTTTAGCCAGATTTAAGAGTGGTTCCAAGCATTTGATTCCGATTCACTCCTTTAAGTTTTGCAACCTCGATTTTATGCCAGTCGTCATAAAATGCTCCCATAATTAAATATTGCACTTAAAAAAATCCTCGGAGGGTTCAGGTGGAACTCGAACCCACAACCTTCCACAGTCCGAGTGGCTGTACTACCAATTATACTAGCCGAACCCCTTACTAAGCTGGACTGTGGAAGGTTGTGGGTTCGAGTCCCACCTGAACCCTCCGAGGATTTTTTAAGTGCAATATTTACTTAAGAATAAATTGCAAAGAATTGCTATACCAAAAATAAAAAATTAAATGCTCCCATGTTTTTGGTAGGTTAGAATGCTAAGATAATTTTGATGCTTATTACAAAACATGTTACGATGTAGTCTTGTGGAAAGTCCATGTGCATTAGACAATCGCAGCGAACCCGTTCAGAATGAACCGATGTGTATTTACAAATGATAAGCAGTGACTGGCGAGTACCACTAACTTGCATCATAAGTCTACATTGCAGCTTTGTTGCGTAAAATAAACAATATTTCTCATTAGTTTTGTACATCAAAGCTACTCATAATGCGTCAATAAAGTCATAAAATTATTGATGGCGCCACTGTCACTTACGACATAAGTTATAGGAATTCCATTGGTTATAAAACGTTTTCCATGTCCTCCGTTAGTATCCCAAAAATACGGTTTTCATGACTTTCTTGACATGTTTTTTTATACACGACTAGTGGCTCCCGGCGAACATCGTTCCACCTACTTTTTGTTTAATTTCTCACCTTTTAGACCTTCCCTGGACTACGACAAACATTTTAAAACTAAAATCAGCTCAATCGGGCCAGCCGTTCTCGAGTTTTAGCCAGACTAACGAACGGCGATTCATTTTTATTTATATAGATATATAGATGTATATGTGTTTATTTACATCCCTTTAACCACGTTTACCAACCATTTTGAACAACGTTTTGTCCTACGACTTTTGGTTGGGTTGGTAAATTTATACTTCGAGCTGCTGCGCTTCGCTGTTTCACCCGCGTTAAAGAGGCAAAAAGTAGATTAAACCATTCTCCATCTTTCAAGAAATCACTTAATTCTTAGCTCGGAACAGACACACACACTTTCCCAAGAATTATATTAGTTTACTAAAGGCACACCCTCATTCGGGACTAAGATAAATAGATGGCGCTGGGAGTCAATTACATCGCGCAAGGGTTTCGCCTTTTCTGTTTACATAAAAGCCTTCACGTTGACAATGCAGTTAACACGCAGTTAACTTCTTTATAAATAGTAGGTACAGGTATAGATTTGCAGATATACAATATATTGATTTTTATTTACAGATACGACTGGCCCAAAACAGTGCAGCCCGAAGTCAGAAAAGTTCTAGCGAACAAACAAATCACAGATGACCACATTGAATCCAAAATGGCGGAAGAACAGTACTGTCAGAATGACAGCTGTTACAATTATGGCGGGAAAGTTGACAGATGTCACGAGGATTGTCAAAATGGCGGTTACCACCTTGAACAGATGGAAGAGATTGGGAGAACTAGACTGGAACTAAATGATGTGTGTTATATTAATGGTAAGTTTGAAAGAGTTCCTTATTTTGTTTTTTCAGGTAATTTTAACGTAGGTACAAACAGCTTCACGTTGTTTTAATACTATCTCATTGATATTGAACCTTATTACTTACAGCCATTATGTAAAAAGTAGAGTCACCATCAATATTATCTTAGCGTTCAAACTTACCAAAAGTATCTTAGCATTTGACCAAATATTTTAGCACTCCCTTTAGGTGTAGGTTTTTGCATTTGTAGTCATTTGTTCTCTAAAAACAAGTGAAAATATGCAGCATTGGCGTATTAGTAGTAGTTTTATCTAATACCTATTCTGATATTTTTTGGTAGGTTTGAATGCAAATATCATTTTGATGTTTACTGTACGAAACTACTTGAACATTTTTTAAAGAAATTTTTAGACAGAAGGCGCCCCTAGGTCACTCAATGGTTCATTTATAATTATCATTCTCGTATGTTATTGAAATAAACTTGTTAGTATCCGATAAATTAATAATAACAAGAGATCACACACGTTTTGTAGGTATTGCGTGAGTTGAAAGATAAATAAAACAATTATTACTATTGCCTGCACCTTTGAACTCAATATCTGACTGGATAATTACAAAAGAAACGAGCTATCTTAAAATCTATATGTAAGTATAGGCATAGAAACACAGAAAATAACATTAACGTTAGCTAAAAAGAAATAGTTTAACTTTTTTATACAAGGTAATTTTTAATCACCATCCAAATTTTTAAGCTCGATTTAGAATCTGTAAGTGAACAGCTTTCTCCTAGAAACATAATATAAAATATGAATTCTTTAACTCCCTACCTTGGTCTTTTTTTGTGATTAGGTGGCAGACAAGCAGACGGATCACCTGATGGTAAGCGATAGACACCTGCAACACCAGTAGAGTACAGGTGTGCTGCAGACCTTTGACCCCTTTCCCCCCAAATTGTTTTTTTCATTTTTATCGATAAGAGTACTAAGATAACTTAAATTAGTAGGGACGTCAACATGATCCACGGGGGGCAGCTGCCGCCCCCTGCCCTCCCTGGGTACGCCCATGGGCAAGCCCATCTATATCTATACTATTTATAAAGAGATACCTTCTATAGACAACGACAAGGCTTATAGGTAAACCAAAAACACGAAACGCTTGCGCGATGTAATTGGACACAGCGCCATCTATTGGTTCATTTCTGAATTACGGTCCCGAAGCGAAGTGAGAGCGGGCCACTAGTTTTTCAATAAATAAAACTAATTACGATCCCTCGCCGCACCTTTAATCCACAGAGCTACCAACTTCAATCTGCATCTAAGTACTTGTTTGCCTGTCTTATAATTTCATTGTTGTCTCTTTCAGATGCCCTAGGCCTGCACAGGATGGAGAATCCTTCCAACGTGGAGACAGCAGTATCATTGCACCTCTACAGTCCGCCCTTCGACAGCTGTCGAGTGTTCGACGCGAGGACAGGGAAACCAGACCAGGTCAAAGTCACCTTCTGGTCTGTTGGAGGGAAAAAAGTTAAGAGGGTAAGATAACACTGCTTAATATTGCTTCACAAGACAAGAGAAACCTCCATTTGCGCACTAATAAAATTTAATATGTGTATAAAGCACGCAAGCAGGCGGTTTGTCATTATTCCGGTAGATGGCACTATGCATTTTTACACCGCGCAAGCATTGTGTGTCACCGGAATAATGACCCCAAGCCGCCTGCCTAGGGGTGGCAGTTGTAAAATAAACTCAAGACAATTCAGACGGAACTGGTATTTTTATTCGACCGTCTTCCTGCCTGGACCTCGAGGGTGCCTTCTACAATATGATAACTAAGCGCTTAGTTGAAGTCACGGGAGACCCAAAAGATGGCAGCTACTTCGCCCAGCGAATTTCCATCGCTATCCAACGAGGTAATGCTGCCAGCATTTTGGGGACAGTTGCCACAGGGGCCTACTCTGTTTTAATTTATCTGTTTGGTAGTTTATTTTAGCTTTGGATTACCTATAGTTATTGTTTTCTTGTGTTTTTTTATTATTTTGTCAAATAAATCTATCTAATAAAATGTAACAATAAGATCTGTTCAATGTAACCTTGTTTCGTGTACAATACATTTCTATTCTATTCTAGTTCTATTATAATATGATAGGCAATTCATAATAAGCTGCTATTGATAGTCAAACCTCTGAGTACGGTGGAATCGATGTTAATGGAAGCTTTGGCTGCATCCAAGTATTTGACAGCCTTGAATGTTACTATATATTTGCTGCTATGTTTCATAAATAAAGATTTTTTGTATTTGTATTTGTAATGTATCTTCACAGATACATCTTATATACCTAGTTAATAGTTGGAACCAATAGTATAGACATAGACTGCAACTAATGTTTTTTTTATTTATTCCAGGTTTTCGAATCCAGTGAGATCGCAGATGGTCAGCAGTAAAAAAAAATGGCGTTTGTATCAAGATGGCGCCTGAACAAAATGGCGGGGAAATTAAATACTGTGACAGACTTAGTTGTACATACCATTAATGAATTTTAATGTACAAGTGTAACTTAGCTTTAAGTCCCTATGGTTCATTAGCAGAGGTTGAAATTAGGTAAGAGTTAATTGGTACATAAACTGAGTTAGATTCCTAATAAATATGTCTCAAATGGTCGTAATCTTCGATAGATTACGGGATTTATTATATTCTGTAAAATTAATTAAACCTTATACCTACAAACCGAAACTAGCGGCATCTATCGGTTGACGCCTACTTGACGCCTAGCGGCATCTATCGGTTGAAATTGGAACGAATGTCCCGAAACGAAGTAAGACAAGTCTACTAGGTTTTAAATAAATCAGTTTTATTTATAGTGGATGTATCTGCTGTAATTAGGAGATATTGTTTGCTACGTCTATTTTTGAAATGGCGGGGAGATCCGAGATGAGGATCAATAATTTCCATGCAATGTTGGTTAATTTCCATGCATGGGAGATGTTAACAATAATTTCCATGCAAGTTTGTAAAATTATTTTACCTAATTCTGACCTTTGTTAAATTAGTTAACATAATTGTTGAAGACTTTAAAATTTATGACAAAGTGTGATAGTTTATTCGCACAAATAGATATATTAAATAAGTAAATTATGACAATACTAAGTATGCCAAAATTTTGTGTTGTGGATTGATATATTAGTAAACAAGAATAACTTTTTATAACAATGTTACTATTTTCTGTACCCAAAAAATATTTGTATACCTAATTATTTACAAACAAAAAATTAAATATTTTTGGGAAGACTTATAATTAGTTATTTACGGGATTGCTACCATGTTACGTACAGCCACACATCAAAGTACTTATACAAAATTATCAAATGTCTTCAATCGACTCTCATCCTACTGTCATACACATAAGGTAGAATATCAATTTAGAAAATTTGACAGGTTGTTGTAACCTGATGTGTGACTGACTGTATCTTAATTTTATGTTTGCGGTATTTGGATGGATACGGTGTAATTGATTAATTAACTTAAGGGGTTATACGAATGAACTAGCGCCGCCAACCTATTAACACTGATTGTGGCGAAAATATGATAGTTTTGAAGAAAATAAAACATTACAGACTTAGATCCAAGTAAATTGGATTTTTCAAGATGCGAAACAATATTTTAACACGCGACAAGTATCAATAATGTTAAGTACTTATTGCTAAAACGGCCACTTTTAGCAATAATTGACATTATTGTTACTTGTAGCGTGTTTTATAATTGTATTGCATCTTGAAAAATTCAATTCACTTTTATCTTAGTCTGTAATGTTTTGCTTTTTTAAAAAATATCGCATTTTCGCCACAATCAGTGTAAATAGGTTGGCGGCACTAATTTCATTCGTATAGCCCCTTAACCCGTAAATAACTATTCTAATGTTAGTGATCATAAAAGTTACAATTTTTTGGAAATGTTTAAAAGAAGTATTGTTCATCCTTCCAACACAAAATTTGTGATTTGTGATACTCGTAAATAAAACACTTTGAACATTCAAATATCTTTAAAAACCTGTATATTACTTTAAGTACCGTTACATCTTAATCACAATTATTTATTTACATTTAAATAAAAACTTTTTCACTGTAAATGTTTTTTATTTTTCTAATTACGCCCAACGTTTCAATAGAGAAAATATCCCACACTGAAGTCACAAAGGGCAGTCGTGGGGTTGAAGTATAGACCTTGAGGGCATGTTACTAAGACTGCCTTTTCTCCTTCGCATCTCCAGAATTGGTTACTTTGAGTTGCGTGTGCCCATGGGAGAATGTTGCACTCTTCACACTTTGAGTGGTCTGGGATGTCGGCAGGGTCTTGAGTAGTTGGGGCTGCGGTAGTTGGGGCCTGGGTCGAAGCCGCTTCTGTTGAGGCTGGGGCTTCGGTGGTGGCGGCTTCTGTCGAAGCAGGGGCTTGGGTAGTTGGGGCATGGGTCGAGGCCGCTTCTGTTGAAGCTGGGGCTTCGGTGAGTGGCGGCTTCTGTCGTAGCAGGGGCTTGGGTAGTTGGGGCATGGGTCGAGGCCGCTTCTGTTGAGGCTGGGGCTTCGGTGGTGGCGGCTTCTGTCGTAGCAGGGGCTTGGGTAGTTGGGGCATGGGTCGAGGCCGCTTCTGTTGAGGCTGGAGCTTCAGTAGTGGCAGCTTCTGTCGTAGTAGGGGCTTGGGTAGTTGGGGCATGGGTCGAGGCCGCTTCTGTTGACGCTGGGGCTTCGGTGGTGGCAGCTTCTGTCGTAGCAGGGGCCTGAGTAGTTGGGGCATGGGTCGAGGCCGCTTCTGTTGAGGCTGGGGCTTCGGTGGTGGCGGCTTCTGTCGTAGCAGGGGCTTGGGTAGTTGGGGCATGGGTCGAGGCCGCTTCTGTTGAGGCTGGGGCTTCGGTGGTGGGAGCCTGGGTCGAGGCAGCTTCTGTCTGAGTAGCAGGGGTCTGAGTAGAGGTGGCAGCTTGAGTGGTGGTAGATCCGCTATTGGAGTCTTCACAGCCAGCGTTCCATGGCCAGTCACAAACCTGAAACGAGTTTATTAGGAAAACTATGAGATTAAGGAAAAAAAGAATTTTCAATGATGGAGGAAGCATATTAAGAAAACATTTATTGACCACAACACATTTGCTCATAGACAAAAAAAGAAACGCAGAAGTTGCGGGCAACAAGGTCTGCAGGTGTCTATAGGGGACTGCCATTGCTTACCACCAGGTGATCCGTCTGCTCGTCTGCCATTTATCTCATGAAAAACAAAATTACCTGTATAGTAGGGTTGAAGTGTAGTCCAGGAGGGCACTCCCTCACCAACTTCTCCCCGAAGTTGCAGTAGTAGAACTTCGAGCAGTCAGCGTGGGGCAGAAGCTGATGGATTTCGAAGTCAGCTGGGCAGCCATTGGGGAGAGTTCCGTCATCGGGGCCTGGAGCTGGAATAGAAATAGAAATATTCTTTATTCAATTTAAGTCCTTATAGAACATTTATGAATGTTATAGGCATAGAAATTAACAAGTCCAGGAATCCACTTCATTTAAATATCTTCTACATTATAGTAGCCTTTCTGCATTAAGCAACTTATTAAACATTTTTATTCTCAATCCCACAAATGAATTGCCAATTTTATGAAGTCTTAGATTTGGGACCGCAAGCCTATGATAATGGGGGCCCTGGACACGGGCCCCGCGTGCCCTTATGGCAAAGACGGTTTTGTTCACACACCACTTCATATTATATTGAGCTGACTCTGTACTAAGTAGCTTGAGCACTTGTGTTACAGATATCATACAACAGAGGAAACACAATTATAATACTTAAATACATATTATAACACCCAGATACAGAACAGACACAAGTGTTCACACTGTAGTGTGTAGTAATGAGGAATGTGACTATACAAGAAAGAGATCGAACACACCAACCTGCGGTCGATCCACTTCCAGGTTGAGAAGTACTGGAACCGTCTTCGCATCCAGCGTTCCATGGCCAGTCACAAACCTGGAATAAAATTATAAATAAAATAAAACTTGTTAAAAATAAATATTTTAGCTAACTTCTTCTTCTCGTGTTGATGGCACTTACTGCTACTACGCTGGCTCAGCGACCCGAAGTGGATCTTGGCATATCTTATGTAATAAAGTTTTTTTTTAAAACGTATTAAATGAGTTTGCACTTGACCTCATCTCACCTGATGGATGGATGGAGTGACCAGTTTAATTAAGTAAATAAGTACATTTACATTATTACATTATCTAAAAAAAGTAAAAAAATTAAAACCCAACTACGACAAAAAACGACGCTGAAAAAGTATAAAACAAGCCTTCGTTGTCAATTTACAGTAATGTCATACAATACTATTCTGAAGTATGCAATATTCATTATGTAGAGATAAATTTTCATGTTTGGAAAGGCGTAGTCACACGTTGTCAAAGTGCTACGGCAGGTAGGTAGGTAGGTACCTATTTGTAACGTACGTTACATATAGGTACGTTAACGTACGTTAGGTATGATATTTACATTTTCTTTGTAACCTAAGTACACTGTGTCACAAAATTTCTTTTCTGGAAATCTTTCTACTACTCCTCACAGGACAGGCCTAGCCTTGTGTGAGGACCAGCATATTGTAACCTACCGTCAAAGTGTTTATTGGTAATAAAGAATTTTTACTGTTTACTAATTTTATTTTGACTTTTCGGAAGCCAAGACACAGAATAATGCGTCGTTTCTGCGTGGAGAAATTAAGTCAGTACCTACCTGCAACACAGGGTTAAAATGCAGGCCAGGAGGGCAGACCCTCTTCAGCTTCTCCCCGAAGTTGCAGTAATAGAACTTGGTGCAGTCTGCATGAGGCAAGAGCTGATGGATGTGGAAGTCGGCTGGGCAGCCATTGGGGAGGAGGCCTGCGCCTCCAGGGCCGGAGGGCTCGTCGTCGCCGTCAACGCAGTCTGAGTCCCAAATGTGGACGCAGACCTGAAACAAAAAACAAAAAATTGAGACAACATCACATACATTGTTCTGGTCCCAAACTAAAGTAACTTTTCCCTTGTGCTATGGAAGCCAGGAACTACGAAGGAACCGACTGTTTCATCAACAAACATTTAGATGGCGCTGTGTCCAATTACATCGCGCAAGCGTTTCGTGTTTTCGGTTTGTACAAGCTTTGTCGTTGTCTATACAAGTTATCTCTTTATAAATAGTATAGAAGATAACTCCTATTACTATTTATTCTTTAATGATTTGCCATTTGCTGACTGTCCCTATTATTTAATAAAATATGACCTTGTTATACTTTGTAAATAAGGACGAATTAATCAAAGCGAACCAAGTTACACACTTGTCAGATAATCGGAAATAAAATGAATAACCAGGTACTTTCCCTTATATCTAATCTATTGGTATTTATTGCAACTAAATCTTTTAATGTTCCCCTTGACATTATTCTTCAATCAAGCCATTGTAAAAATCTGATCGAGAAGGACATGCTTCGGCATGAATAGGCCGGTTCATCATCATCATCATTTCAGCCAATAGACGTCCACTGCTGGACATAGGCCTCCCCCAAAGTTCTCCACACAGATCGGTCCTGTGCCACCCGCATCCAATGGACTCCCGCGACCTTCACCAGATCGTCGGTCCACCTGGTGGGAGGCCTGCCACGGCTGCGGCCTCCTACACGTGGCCTCCGCTAGGTCGGTTCGATCAGAGCTTATATCATGACCTTAGAGAACATCGACCTATGCAGTCTATGTCAAGTTACGTTGTGCAAATGGACTCAGTTTTGGCGCTTCCAACGTACTAAATGTGTTTTTTTTTAATGTGATAGGTAGCAAACGAGCAGGCAGATCACCTGATGGTAAGCAATTGTCGCCGCCCATGGACACATGCAACACCAGTGGAATTAAAAGTGCGCTGACAACCTTTTATCCCCTTCCCCCCCGGGTGGGCCTTCGGTACCCTCACTTACTCAGCGAAACACAGCACAGGGGCTGCTTGACGCCGGTTTTCTGTGAGGCAGTGGTATCACTCTGGTCGAGCCGGCCCATTCATGCCGAAGCGTGGCTCTCCCACAGTTTAATGTATGTATTAATGTATTATACAAAGATATTACTCTATACTAACTGGATTGGCTGTCCAGTTTACTGGCCATTTTCAATTAAGTAACACAAATTCACACAACATCTCATGCATTGACCTGGCTCAAAACTCCTGAGTCAAAGCCAGTCAAGTTTTGAGTGGTCCGTTTAAGAGAGTACCCACACTAGCGCCCTTTGAACGTTGGCATCTTGCCGGCGATCTCCCGCCGCGGCGCCCGAAAACGCTAGTATGGGGAGGCAAGACGCCAACGCCAGCAAGGCGCCAACGCCATCAAGGCGCCAACGCCAGCAAGGCGCCAACGTCATCAAGGCGCCAACGCCAGCTAGGCGCCAATGTCATCAAGGCGCCAACGCCAGCTAGGCGCCAACGCCAGCTAGGCGCCAACGCCAGCAAGGCGCCAACGCCATCAAGGCGCCAACGCCAGCAAGGCGCCAACGCCAGCAATTCGCCAACGCCAGCAAGGCGCCAACGCCATCAAGGCGCCAACGCCAACAAGACGCCAACGTTCAAAGGACGCTAGACGCTAGTGTGGGTTCACTCTAAAGGTAAAGGCCGTCCGTCGTCTCGTCTGCCATCAATATCATAAAAAAAGGTATTTAAGACTACCAACCTGACGGACTGAGTCGAAGTGTGTGCCAGCAGGGCAGGTCCTCACGACCTTCTCACCGAAATTGCAATAGTAGAACTTATTGCATTTCCTGTGAGGCAGGAGTAGGTGGATGTGGAAGTCAGCTGGGCAGCCGTTTGGCAGCAAGTCTGGTTGAGATGGCGCCTGAAGAGAGAGACAAAAAAAGTAAAATATCAACCTATATACTATCCCACTGCAGCGCAAAGTTCTCCATCATAGAAATCAAGTCATCGCTACTAAGTTGATAATATAATGGAATTGCCTAATGCAAAAAATAAAGAAACAAAGTGGTGATCAAGCCTAATCCCGTCATAGCAGCGATTAGCTTGATTTCTTTGATGGAGGCCTTTGCCCTGCATTAGGACAATCTATCGATGTATATCTACCTTTACTTTATAAGTAATACAAGTAATATTGACACTACAAAGTGAAGGCGGGTGGCCTTTACTTCGTTTTGGATCTTAACTTATTAGGCTAAAAGACCGATTTACACTTCCATAAGTACAGCGAGTTAAGTCATTTTGGCCGTTCACACGGGAAAAATAACTTAACTCGCTGATAAAGCAACTTAAGTCGCTACTGTACTTATTGAAGTGTAAATCGGTCTTAACAGTACGTACATACCAATATATTTTATGGGAGTAATTTAAAAAAACCTTACCTGTGTGGTAGGGGCTTGAGTTGTTGTTGTGGTAGGCTCTGGTGTAGTTGTAGTGGTTGTGGGTTCAGGTGTAGTTGTAGTGGTTGTGGGCTCGGGTGTAGTGTAGTGGTTGTGGGTTCGGGAGTAGTTGTAGTAGTAGTCGTGGGTTCAGGTGTAGTTGTAGTAGTCGTGGGCTCTGGTGTAGTTGTAGTGGTTGTGGGCTCGGGCGTAGTTGTAGTAGTCGTGGGTTCAGGTGTAGTTGTAGTGGTTGTGGGCTCGGGCGTAGTTGTAGTAGTCGTGGGTTCAGGTGTAGTTGTAGTGGTTGTGGGTTCGGGAGTAGTTGTAGTAGTCGTGGGTTCAGGTGTAGTTGTAGTAGTCGTGGGCTCTGGTGTAGTTGTAGTGGTTGTGGGCTCGGGCGTAGTTGTAGTAGTCGTGGGTTCAGGTGTAGTTGTAGTGGTTGTGGGCTCGGGTGTAGTTGTAGTAGTCGTGGGCTCGGGAGTAGTTGTAGTAGTCGTGGGTTCGGGCGTAGTTGTAGTGGTTGTGGGTTCGGGAGTAGTTGTAGTAGTCGTGGGCTCGGGTGTAGTTGTAGTGGTTGTGGGCTCGGGTGTAGTTGTAGTAGTCGTGGGCTCGGGCGTAGTTGTAGTAGTTGTGGGTTCAGGTGTAGTTGTAGTAGTCGTGGGCTCGGGTGTAGTTGTAGTGGTTGTGGGCTCGGGTGTAGTTGTAGTAGTTGTGGGTTCAGGTGTAGTTGTAGTGGTTGTGGGCTCGGGTGTAGTTGTAGTGGTTGTGGGCTCGGGTGTAGTTGTAGTAGTCGTGGGTTCGGGTGTAGTTGTAGTTGTCGTTGGTTCGGTTGCTGGGGGGTCCGTTGGGGGTACGTTGGGTAGTTGGCAGTTGGCTAAGGCAGGGTGAATGCACACCTGAAAAACGTTTTGAAATGTCAATAGCTTCATGTAAAGAATTACTTAGGTATATTGCTGCATATTAAGTTCCTTTCTGAAAATTGGAATTGGGAAAATCTTTATTCAAGTTAAGTACTCGTACTTACATACACTAAAAATGTCAGAATAGGTACCTAAACATAAAAATCTATAAAAATAAGTTAACTAAAAAATAACATCAGGATGTAGGTTCGAATTCGTCCTATCTCTGTATTTTTCGTATCGAGGAAGAAAAGCGAGTGGCATAATAGTTTTCCGCCCTAGGTGGTAAAATACTATACCGCCCAGGGTGGCAAAATTGTATACAGCCCCTGACGGCAACATAGTGTTCCGCCACAAGTGGCAAAATTGTATACAGCCCCCTGACGGTAAGTTAGTATTCCGCCCCTAGCGGCACAATAGTATAAAGCCCCTAACGGCAATATAGTGTTCCGCCCCGAGCGGCAAAATAGTATAAAGCCCCTGACGGCAACATAGTGTTCCGCCACAAGTGGCAAAATTGTATACAGCCCCTGACGGCAACATAGTGTTTCGCCACAAATGGCAAAATAGTCTTTCGAGCGGCTTACCTTATCCTAAACCACTGCTCTCACAGTTTTCTTAATATAAAGGGTGTGTCTGTGCAGATCTACATTTATCCCTTTAAACACGTGTGCTATCAACCTTTCTAAACAACATTAATTTGTTCAACCACTTTTCGAAATTCATCGAAATTGGTTGCGACTTCCCGTACGAAATAACCAAGTCACATGACCGACTTTGTGAGAAATTATCTATGCGAATACAACAAAATGGTTGGTAGAATACGCGGTTAAAGCGGATGTAAAATGTTCACAGATACCTGTAGAATCTTACCTGGAGCTCATCAGAGAATTCGGTGCCAGGAGCACAATCTCTTGGAGTAATCCATTTCTCCCCATACTCGCAGTAGTAGAACTTAGTGCAATCCCACTCGTGGGGCAAGAGGTGGTGGCCTATAGCTGGGCAGAGGTCTGACGGTTCGGTCCAGCTGTGACGACCAGCTGGCTTGCCAGTGGCTAGCGCCAGGGATGCGATGAGAAGAAGTTTACCTGAGGACATAAGAAGAAATAAATAATAAATTAATAATAATAAATTAATTAAGAAAGTACACTTCTAATACGGGGCCAAAATTGGATTCGATTTAGAAAGTCATATTCCATATTTATTTTTAGCGCTAACATTTTATTTATATACTAGTGGCCCGCCCTCACTTAGTTTAGGGACAGTTCTCCGTGTCTACCAATAGATGGCGCTGGGCGTTAATCGCATTGCGCTGGTGTTCCGCCTTTTCGGTTTGTATATAAGGTTTGTCGATATCTTATTAGTTAGAAGATTTTAAAAGTTTAGTTAAATGTGCCCGATTGCGGGTTGGATCCCCGCACAGTGCAAACATTTGTGTGCATGAACATGTTTGTATTGGTCTGGATGTTTTCTATGTATTATAAGTATGCATTTACAAAAGAAAAGTATTATACGTATATATTTGTAATTCCACTGTTGGTTCTGATATCTGTAACACAGGTGCTTGAGCTACCTATCTCTGAGTCAGGCCAATGCCAGGTATGTGATGTAGTGATGCGCGATGTAATTGGACAAAGCGCCATCTATTTGTTCATTTCTGAATTACGGTTCCGAAGCGAAGTGAGGGCGGGCCACTAGTAATATAATATAGTAGGATAAATGCACACATCATCTCATACATTGATCTGACTCCGTACTAAGTAGCTTAAGCACTTGTGTTACGGATGTCAGACCACAGAAGAATCACAAATATTTAATACTTAAATACATAATATTACACCCGGACACTGAACAAACACAAGTGTTCATCACACGAATATTTGACCACGGTGGGGATCAACAACGACGTTTGGCGTATGAGGCAGGATCACTACCAAATGCGGCATCCGACTAATCATTAATTTTATTAAAGGGTAATCATTTTTTTTATACTAGAGGCGGCAAACGAGCAAGCGGGTCACCTGCTGGTAAGTAATCACCGCTGCCCATGAACATCTGCGAGATCAGAGAGGTCGCTGATGCGTTGCCGGTTGAAGGAGTACGCTCGTTTCTTGAAGGTCCCTAAATCATAGCCGACAGGCAATACTGACGCAGCTAAACTATTCCACAAGACTGAAGTTCGCGGGAGAAAATTCCTCGAAAAACGCACAGTGCTAGATCGCCAACCATCAAGATGATTAGGATGGAATGACAGCCGCTTGCGTGTGGTTCATTAATTTATCTAGGTATACTTTCTATTTAAAATGTTTAATGTCTCTAAGAGCGAGTCTATTTGTAAAAATAGTATAACATACCTAACATATCGTGTTCGAAGCGTCTGAGGACGCCTTATCGTTTTAAAAAAAAACTTCCAGAGGGCACTTTTATGTTTGGCACTTCTTAGGCACTGCAAGTCTTGGGCAATATCATTTCTTTATATTAAGTCCTGTGTTAGTCGCGAATTGATATCACGGCCTTTATCTTCACATATTTTTTGCTTTATACTGCTGTTCATAAGCGTAAGCGGAGGATTTAGCGGGGGCGGCAGCGGGATACATTTTTTATGTGATAGGTGGCAGACTAGCAACCGGGTCTTCTAATGGTAAGCGATTGCCGCCGCTCATAGACACCCGCAACAGCAGTAGAGTCACAAGTGCTCTGCCTAATTTTAACCCAATTTCTCTCCAATAGGCCCTTCGGATTAACACACTGGTCGCATAAGCCGCAGAACTGACAACCGTGGGAGCCGTAAAGTCCTTGAGTGGAGACCGCGTCTCGGTAAGCGTAATGTAGGACGCCCTGCGACAAGATGGGATGATGATATTCGAAGGCTGGCTGGTGTGGGCTGGCTGAAAGTGGCCTAAAATCGGGAGCGGTAACGTGCATTAGGGCAGACCTATGTCCAGCAGTGGACGAGTGTAGGTTGCTGATGAGGCCCTTCGGTACCCACAATCACTCGACAAGTATTGCTCATTTTATTTTATGTATTGTGTCATAGTAAAATAGGCTTGCCTTAGCCTGATGATAAGCAAAAGGAGAGCTCACATTGCAGTTACAACAGACGCGGTGGCACGGCATCCCATCCGTTGGCCATACCAGCCCGCAACGGTTCTTCACGTTTCGTTTTAATTTTTTTTCGTGATCACCAAAGTCTTCGTTAATTCGTAAACTTTATTCGTTAAAAACTAAATTTAGCTCTGTTTCACCTACGCACTAAATGTATTCTACTTACCAATAAGTAGAATACAAAATATAATCCATACAAATATATGAAAATACCACAAAACCGATTTATAATAATTTACATATTTTCTTCTCCTGCTTTTTAACATTGTCCCATTTGGTTAAACATAACTTCCTTCCTTTGTACAACCTATCTCTAAGACATTACTTTCTTTCTACAACTTAAGATAATCTATCGAGGTATTATTAAAGAATTAACATACCTAAACTGGGAAATCCCGTGTGTTATTTTCCTATTAACAAAAACTGACGCACTGTTCCAAAAATTTAAGAATAAAAACATTGTTTTACCTTCTAAATATATCACCATACTGACACTATAATATCATTAAGAGAAATACTTAATGATGATAATGACTAACATAATTAATTAGGAGTTTTAAACCAACAAGTATATAATTAGTTGCATTCCAAACAATTACCATAACTGTATTTACATTCGTCAACGAAAATAATCATAGTTGATATTTTAAATCGTTTATCTATACGTCAAAGGTCGTGGGTTCGATCCCCACCCTGGATAGACATGTTATAAACACTTGTGTTTGTTCAGTGTCTGGGTGATGTATATATTTTAGTAAGTATAAGTGTTTCCTTTCTTCCTAATTGGTACAAAGTATCTTAATTACAGAGCAAATAATGTACGTAAATATGGTGTAAGCAATGCAATGTAAGGGCATAGCAATTTATAAAATACTAGCGGCCGCCCGCGACTCCGTCCGCGTGGAAAAGTCACTTTTTACCCCCCTTTCAACCCCTTACAACCCCCTTTTCGCAATAAAAAGTAGCCTTTGTCCTTTCTCAGGGTCTAGATTATCTGTATACCAAATTTCATTTAAATCCGTTGAGTAGTTTTGGCGTGAAAGAGTAGCAGACAGACAGACAGACAGAGTTATTTTCGCATTTATAATATTAGTATGGATGGATACATAATAACATAAATTATGTTTGCTAATATCAACTTTATTATTTGTAACGAAGCCGACCCCGTTATCAAAGATAATATACCTGTTGCATACACACAAAGGTAAAACATAACGCTTATGAAAGGGAGGGAAACTCCCATTTAGACGTAACGTCCGGTTCAATAAGGCCCTGTGTTTAAGACGCCATTATTTTTGATAGCGATTTCATAAGCGGATAAAAACGCTACCGCTTGTATACGGCCCAAAATGTATAGGGACACTCTTCACTTCATTAGAAACCAATATTCTTTAATCCTATCGCTATCAAAAATAATAAGATTAAACGTGACGGCAAGGCTTAAATTATTCGTCATTCTCAAAGGAAATATGAAGCATATGCAAAATTTAGGATTTATGGCATTTCAGATAATGAAGGTAGATAAAGAATCCTTTATTGCGATTTATTGTGTATTTACCTCATAACGGAAGTTAATTACCTCAGTGTTAACAAAAAGAAGAAAATAAATATTAACACAACTTCTCATTCATAATAACTAGACTTCGTGTAAGTACCTACTTGTGTTACAGATATCAGACAACAGAGGAAACACAAACATATATATTTTTTAAAGTTAGCCTATATTGTCCCACGGCTGGGCAAAGGCCTCCCCCGCGTCCCTCCATCGATCTCTATCCATCGCTATCTGTGGCATTTTTTGTACTGGCATGCTTTGGAGAATAGTTTTTGTTGGGGGGTATTGGTCCATTTCCCACCACGCTGGTCCAGTGCGTGTTGGTGGGAGTTTCGCCAGAGCCTCGTCCGTTGGTTAACAGGATGCACCGCGAGGTGAGGTTGGCTAGGATTGTTAAAAGGTGGTAAAATAATCCCTTGCATCCCGGTGGTAAAATAATCCCTTGCATCCCGGTGGTAAAATAATCCCTTGCATCCCGGTGGTAAAATAATCCCTTGCATCCCACAAATAATACTTACTGAAATAGGTGCATACATTTGTCCATCATACGATTTTGATCTAAGGTAGGATCAAAGGTGAAGGAAGAAAGGAGGTGAAGTTTTACCTTCCTAAAGTATCAGCCTGTATATTGTCCCACTGCAGGGCTAAGGCCTCCATCATAGAAATCAAGTTATCGCTACTATGATGGCTTGCCAAATGCGGATTGGTGATCACAAACCCGAGCTATGTTCGAAAAATTCGAAACATACTTTTGCTCGACCCGGGAATCGAACCCGGGACCCCGAGATCACGGCCCGGTACTTAAACCACTAGACCAACAGGGCATCAAAGACCAACAGGGCATCAAGACCAATAGGGCAACGTCGTTTTCGTTTACCTTCCTATATGACTTTATTAGTGAGGAACAAAAAAATCACAAACGTGTTATTTCTTAAGATAAAATGCTTGATTTTTCCAATTTAAGCCTTTGATAATGATTTTTTTGTATCTTATCAAATAGCCCTTTTATGTTATTTAAGGTACCGTATCTCAGAAGAAAAAACGACACTTTTAGGTCATCATGAGCACTTCCAACCTGGAGCATAGGTTCTGCTCTTGCAACTCCACTCCGCCCGGCTGGCAAAGGCAAGCCAGGGCGCAAAATAATTACACACAGAAAGTTGACTGCCCACTAAGAGCTAAAAACGTGTCATGTACTCATGCATGCGCACTAACGGGGAAATACGCCTTTTCGACCACATTAATCCTAGCCCTATGGCATAAGATTGTCGAACTGTCGAGGTCTGTGGTAGAGGCCGCGCGCTTATGTACTCATGCCGGGCAACAACCCTAGCATATGTCAACGAACTTTTCTAAATTCAAAATCAGGCTGAGTTAAAAAATAAAAAGAGTCTAAATTCTGTGTGTAATTATTTTGTAGCCAGGTGGTGTGAGAGTCAAAGGAGTAATACGGACCCACCGGAGTATCAGGGTCTGTAGTCACACACCAACAGCTCACCACAAGTTGCCCTGCGGAGATTGAAAGCACTGATGAGAGATGTTTTTTATAATATACTAGTGGCCCGCCCTCACTTCGCTTCGGGACCCTAATTCAGAAATGAACCAATAGATGGCGTTGTATCCAATTACATCGCGCAAGCGTTTCGTGTTTTCGGTTTACCTATAAGCTTTGTCGTTGTCTATAGAAGTTATCTCTTTATAAATTGTATAGATAGAAGATAGAAGAAGATGGGTTTGCACTTGACCTCATCTCACCTAATGGAAAGTGACAATAACGTCCAAGATGTAGCGTGCTCTCCCAGAAGAAGCCTATTCGTTCTCGACTTAAAGACACCCAAATTGTAGCTCTCTGGGAATACAGAAGCCAACAAGTTGTTCCGTTCCCTTAGTAGTTCGTATTAAGAAAGAAGAAGCGAAACGCTTAGTACGAGCTGGTGGAACTTCCACAGTGTAAGGGTGGATTCTTCAAAGTCAAAGTCAAAGTCAAATATTCTTTATTTGCATAGGCTTGTACACAGCACTTACAAATCGTCATACATAAAGAAAATATTTAAAACTATTTAAAGATAATATATATGATTTAAATGAATTAAATATATATCTGATACATAAGATATACTAAAAAATAAATAGACATAATGCGATTCTACCACCGGTATCGGAAAGTTGATCTGACGAGAAGATCCGGCAAGAAACTCGCCAGTTACTCTTTTTAATCCGCCAAAATGTTTATTACAATGTTTTCCTCATACCACCTCCAACAGTCCAATACTCAAGATGAAGAAAATGTTAAAGGCTAAGAATGAGGTAAACCAGAGCAGACCAGTCCCCAGAGGCGGCACCTGTACACAAGTATGGACGTATGTGGTCAACCATCATTTCACTCAACTATATCAGAGGGAATGTAATGACCCGCCACATAGCGCCACCACCTCAGGAACGTTTGAGCGTGCATGACCATTCCAATTCTCCTCATAAGATACAAAGAATAGTATGCTAATTTAAATACTAATAAACTGTAGGACGTGGTGTACAATAACAGGTTGATAGTATCTTGTCAATTATTATTAATCATTAATAGTAAATGTACTCAATTTGTATATAAAATTAAATTCAATGCTGCAATGCCTAATTGATTAACGCTTCTTCTTCTAAAGGGTGGTTGTTATTCTTCACTAGCGAAGATCACCAACTCTCACCAGCGGGCGATGGGGTCGTCACATCCCATGGACGGAACCATCGGTAAACGACACTCACACTCGATTTTCTTATCTTCTAATACTTCCTTGGTTGCTACTGTGTCCATATCACATGACAATTAATACGAGGCGGTAAGTATTTTGTATGATTTTATCTAATAATAGCTTTGCCTATTTGATAGATTACGATAAGTTCATGGGCAGGGAAAATAGAATCGCATTTTAAAATCTAATAATAGAAAGAAGAAAGAAAAAATATTTATTTGGGCACACAAAATAGTTAAATACATGGAGTTACACATTAAAAGCCACTAAAATTATTGCACATTAATCAAATGGACGTAGGTATGTGTAACTAGTACAACTCAATAAAACCATGTGACCAAAATGGTTTCCACTCAGCATTTGTTAGTACACCACTTAGGTACAAAGATTTCTATTACATGTTTTGCTACTAGTATGGCCTTCCCAAGAAAGTTACAGAGAAGCCGAGCAAAGCTTAGCGCAGAATTGGCAGAATGGTTGGTAGAGTGGTTAAGAGATGAAAATGTTATTGCTTACAGGACATGAATGCGTTCGGCATCCCTAATAGCTAATAGAGTATTCCACCATTTTTTCATGTGTTTTATCAAAAGACCCCTCAATTTAAGAAACATCGCTGAAAGAATTACTTGATTCTCATTTCAATTACCTGAGATATCAGAACTTTAAGAGCACATATTTTGGGCAAGCCCAAAAACTAGCAACTACTGAAGAGTGACGTCACACCGTTAGTATCTTGAGTGCGAGTCTAGTGATTTTGTAGGTAGCTATAATAAAACGGTTGCGCCTCGTTCTGCCAACACCAACCACATCCTGCACCGATCTCGTAGTTGCAGCGTGGGTTGCCGGGGCTCGGGCCGCAGACCTTATTCAGTTCCCCGAGGGTGGTTATTCTATGCTGCTTGCCATCCGGTGCTGCGATGATAATAACTACGCTACGAGTCCAACACTTGGAAACGCCAAGGCGTTTACACGCCTCTAGGAAGGTGTTATGTCGATCTCTTGTGAGAAACTGCGAGACAGTCACTCCGGTGCCCTTAAGAGTGGTTTTCGCATACCACATACGATCCCGATCATCGACCCTGCAGAACTGGACGAGAAGAGGAAGACCTCTTCTCGTCCAGTTCTGCAGGGACAAGCCAAGAGGCTTGTCTTTTGATGATCGGCCTAGTCGCTGGCACCGAGATAAAGCATCCCCAGTCAGCGGCAGCTTCATGCGAAATGCGGTCTCCATTTTGCCGTGAAAGAAAGACAAACTGCATGGTTGACATGCAGTTTGTCTTGCATTCACGGCATTTTCTCATTTTTTAAGATTTTAGTATGGATTAGTAGGATCGCACAAGATGCAAAAGCCTATGACGTCATAGTCGGGTAAAATAGGTTTGATTTCAACAAAAAATCACGACAAGTCGAGTCACGAATCCATGATCCCTACACGCATCAATTCACTCGGATTAAAATGGTTTTATCACGATACATTATCAACTTAGGTAAATGAACAAGAAACATGACTCGTATACGATAAAGGGTTGACATCGTCTTATGAAAATTCGCGCAATGTACAGACAGACACACATTAGGTTACCCCAACGTGTCAAATTTCTAGGGGGCTATCGTGTGAAAAATCCGTTAAGGGGCTATACGAATGAAACTAGCGCCGCCAACCTATTTACACTGATTGTGGCGAAAATACGATATTTTTTGAGAAAGCAAAACATTACAGACTTATATAAAAGTAAATTGAATTTTTCAAGATGCAACAATACATAAAACACGCGACAAGTAACAATAATGTCAATACACCAAAATTAGTAAAACAAACAAAAAGGAAAAAAAAAAGAACTCTCTACAGGTTAATTATAAGTATGTATGTACATAGGTAAGTGTAGGTAAATTCTTTGTAGCCTTCATTGATATTCAACTTAATGTGTGTAACATTAAAATGAGCGTTGATTGAAGAAATTTGACCGATGGGAAGCCACGTGTAAGCCATGAGAGACAAACGCTTCGACATGAATGGGCCAGCTTGACCGCAGTGATACCACCTCGATACGTGTAGAAACAGAGTATTGAGGGCGGGTCACTTGTGGATATTAATAGTAGGAAATGATAAAAAAAAGCTAATTCCATAATTTGTACAAGTTCTTAGACAAAATTAATTGTTAAGTCGGATTAAAATATTATGATTTTAGTTTTAAATCACGGCATGTTTATCACAAAACTTTTCCCCGGCCAAGATAGTGACGAAAAACAAAGCGACTTAATATATTTTGATAAGTTAAATCTTAAGTGATCGTTTTGATTAGAATTAGGCTAATTAATCTATTTTTTCGACTCATTTACCACAGTGTCTGAAGACGAAAGTCTTTAATGCGTGTGTATTGCCAGTGATGACATAGGTACGGAACTGAAACGTGGCCGCTTACAATGGGCCGCTTAAGAAGGCTCAAAGTCACTCAGAGGGCAATGGAGAGGGCTATGCTCGGAATCTCCTTGGGTGATCGTGTCAGAAATGATGAGATCCGCAGGAGATCTAAGGTCACGGACATAGCCCAAAGAATTGCGTGGCTGAAGTGGCAATGGGCAGGGCACATTGCGAGGAGAACAGACGGCCGTTGGGGTGGAAAGGTCCTTGAGTGGAGGCCACGTGCAGGAGGCCGCAGCCGTGGCAGGCCTCCCACCAGGTGGACCGACGATCTGGTGAAGGGTGCGGGAGTCCATTGGATGCGGGTGGCACCGGACCGATCTGTGTGGAGAACTTTGGGGGAGGCCTATGGCCAGCGACGGACGTGGACGTCTATTGGCTGAAATGATGATGATGATGATGAATTAATCTATTGACATTATTGAGGAAGTAAAGTACCTACCTAAAGTATCAGCCTATACTGTCCCACTGAAGGACAAAGGCTTCCATCATAGAAATCAAGTCATCGCTACTAATGATGGGATTAGGGCTTAATCACCACGCTTGCCTAATGCGGATTGGTGATCACAAACCTGAGCTATGTTCGAAAAATTCGAAACATACTTTTGCTCGACCTGCAATCCAGATCAGGGCCCGGTACTTAAACTAGACCAACGGGGAGTGTGCACTTTGCATTTTTTAAATCAATGTGCATATTTCTACCATTAGCTCGGCGGTGAGGGAAAATATCGTGAGGAAACCTACATGGTGTTTGAAAAGTTAAACAAAAGAGGATTTAATGACAATCGCTTACTGGGTGATCCGAGTAAGAAATCTAAGCGAAGATAGTAGGTTTTTTTTTGTGTACTATATATTATTGTTTTTATGATATAGGTAGCAGACGAGCAGGTTGGATCATCGGATGGTGCTAGCAATTGCCACCGCTCATGACAACCTGCAACAGCAGTGGAGTTACAAGTGCGCTGCCAACCTATTATCCCCTTCCCCCCGGGTGGGCCTCCGTGTGCCCTCACCTCACTCGGCAAAACACAGCAAGGGCTGCTTCACGCCGGTTTTTCGTGAGGCAGTGGTATCACTCCGGTCGAGCCGGCCTATTCATGCGGAAGCTTGGCTCTCCCACAGTTAAAATATTAGTGATATGTGGCAGAAAGGCAGACGGATCACCAGATAGATGGTAAGCAATTACCGCCGCCCAAATACACCTAATCTGCGACACGTTGAGTCCCAAGTGAAAAGGGCTTATTGCTTCCCTATGAGCCGGCAACGCATTTGTGATGCCTCAGGTGTTGTCTATGGGCGGTGATAACTTACCATTAGGTAAGCCGTCTGCTCGTTTGTCCGCTATAAGGGCATATCTCGCTCTGAAAGGCCGCGGCGCATCTGAAGTCCCTGGAAGTTGCAGGTGTTCATGGGCGACGGTAATCGCTTAACATCAGGTGATCCGTCTGCTCGTCTGCCCCCTATTCTATAAAAAAAATTAAAAAAAAAGTGGCTCTCCCACGGTTGAAGATAGAACAGTTTTTCAGAGCACTCTTCTTTATTCCGGCAAAAGAATATAAAATTAAAATTGAATTAAATATTTAGATTTCTGTTCGGTAGCCAACTGATAAGAAATAATTATACCGATAAAATTCTGATTAAGGCTTAAACAACATGATCAAATCAGCTTGACAGACATACCACAAAATAATTACACACAGAAGTTAGACTTTGACCCGATTTTGAATTTAGAAGAGTTCGTTGACATATGCTAGGGTTGTTGCCCGGCATGAGTACATAAGCGCGCGGCCTCTACCACAGACCTCGACAGTTTGACAATCTTATGTCATAAGTTAGGATTAATGTGGTCGAAAAGGCGTTTTTGTTCGTTAGTGCGCATGCGTGAGTACGTGATATATTTTTAGCTCTTAGTGGGCAGGCAGCCTTCTGTGTCAATATGTATTTTGTGGGACATACGTAGGTAATGTAATCTGGCAAAGTTGATAAAAACTGTTGTATCTAGGTAAATTCCAAAAGTCTATCGGTCTATACATTTAGACTTTGACTCCAATTGAATAGGTTTTATAAATACCACGGCCTCACGTGGGAGAGCCAAGTTTTGGCATGAATGGGCCAGCTCGATCGGAGTGATACCACGGCCTTATAGGAGACTGGCGTGAAGCAGCGCCGGCACTGTTTCGTAGAGTGAGTGAAGGTGTCGGAGGCCCAATTGGGGGAAACCCCCTTTTCTACAATTGGGCCTCCGGCACCCAGCACAAGGTTGTGACTCTACTGGTGTGGCAGGTGTCTATGAGCAGCGGAATCGCTTACCATCAGGTAATCCGTCTGGTTTTCTGCCACTTATCACATAAAAAAGAACGGCATTTAAAGGACCAGCTTTTTGTCAGAATTGTAAACGACAGTACTACCATCTATTGACATTACTTTGTAACATTATATCAGTGTTTTGTGCGGTTTCTTAAATGATGCTAAATGGTCGAGTAGTCCAATCTGTATTACCTAGATGGCGCTGTTTGAAGTTCTAAATAAACAATAGATGTCGCTACTAGTATTTACTTCAACCTTATTATTTAAAGAAATGTTTAGTTTACGTTTATTGTTGTTGAAATAATATTATAATGAGATTTGAATAAAATATTTTACATTTGAGTAATTGCTTGAATTCCTTTTTGTCATTCTATTTTGAAAGATAAATTGAGTTACGGCCGCTCGATGCTAGATGTCGCTAGGTCTGTATAAACTATAGTTCGAAAGCAGTACATCTTAAAGCTATGATCAAAATATTATTGCAGAAAAGTTCATTAAAAACCGTTATTAATTAAGATGACTGTAAGTCCCACTAATATTATAAACGTGAAAGTTTGTAAGTATGGATGAATGGATGTTTGCTCCTCTTTCACGCAAAAACTACCGAATGGATTTTAATGAAACTTAAAATTATGTAACAAAACCTTACAGTAATATAGCTTATATATCAGAATAACACATAGGCTACAATTTATAAAAATACTAGCTTATACCCGCGGCTTCGCTCGCTTTAAATTTGGGGTAGCACGGAGGGGCAAAAAGTAGCCTATGTTACTCTCCATCCCTTCAACTTATCTCCACTTAAAAAATCCGTTTTGCCATGAAAGAAAGATTTTAGCTCCTTAAGTGCTTAAGTGCTATACGAATGAAACTAGCGCCGCCAACCTATTTACACTGATTGTGGCGAAAATATTATATTTTTGAAGAAAATAAAACATTACTTACAGACTTAGATCCAAGTAAATTGGATTTTTCAAAATGCAATACAATATTTTTCTAACACGCGACAAGTAGGGGAACCTGTTGTACCTTGAAACCCTTTGTACCTAGAGCCCCCTACGTTTTTGAAATGTTTGCGCTCTTTTTTATGTCTCTTTGTCTATGATATAGTGAACTTTCACAAGACTAATACCTAACATGAAATTAGTTGACAGGCGGCCATTGTATCGAGTTTGCATGGCAGATCACTTTAACGTTTTCGCGGCAAAAGTAAAATATTGAATATTTTTCATTTCTTTCATTACTTCTGTTATTTCCTTCATATTTTTTTAAAACCATTTGATTGAAACAAATACTTATCTAAAGTTTATAATGTAGTATGCTTATTTACGTTCGTCATAACCCCAAATTTATATTTGCGAATAAACATGAAAGGGTAGGGGTGGTGTACCTTGATCATAGGAAAACAGTTGTACCTTGATCATATGGTTAAGGTACAAATGTACTATGTTAATTCTGTTTAGGAACTCACATATTTATAATTTTGTTGTTTTTTGTACAGGTAAAATGTCTCGTAGCAAAAACAACATCAAACGAACCCCTTGGTTCCAAACACAGCACTTTCTAGTGCTATTAAATTAGTTAAAGAAAAAAAAATTATCATTAAGAGGGGCTGCCAAATATTTTAACTTGTCAAGATGTACTTTAAACAGGCATTATGTACTTTAAAGTTGATTCTGTGGGTAACTGTGAAACAAGCCGCATCGGCTGATGCAATCCAAAGATTTTAATTAGTATCTAGTGGTTTTTAGTGTACAAATTTGGTGTTACTTTGTGCAGTGAAGTGCCGCAGGGTGATATTAATATAAGAATCATTGAATTGTGTCGTTTTTAACACTGCTATTGTGTGTCGAGTGATTTGTCACGTGAACAACTCGCTTTGACCTAATAGAGTCTTAAAACCTACGGCTTTGTTAAAAATAGTCGCCACAGAATCCTTAGGACATTAAAACGCTAAACACCGGCGTTTTATTGAGTGACTGTGACTTCGACTGGTGACTACACTTTATCAATCTACACTTGACATTGGCAAAATTAAATGTGTCGTGAACACAATACAAGCCACTAACAAAAAAAAAAAAATACTTTAAAGTTTTTTAAAGACATGAATCTGAAAATAATAAAAATATTTGCTATTTGTCGAGAAATATGGATTTTATTTGATGAGTTCTAGCTATGACAAAGGTACAACATAAGCGGATCAAGGTACATCACCACCGTTGTACCTTGATCCACATTCCAATTTTTTTTTAGATTATGTAAAACCTATAAAAACGATGATCTATGTTTGTCTATAATTTATATTATGATCCACATTTGTTCTTCTAACAGCTAAAATTGTTTTAATTGCTATAGTTACAACCGTTTTTTTAGGGTTCCGTAGCCAAAATGGCAAAAACGGAACCCTTATTAGTTTCGTCATGTCCGTCTGTCCGTCTGTCCGTCTGTCACAGCCGATTTACTCGGAAACTATAAGTACTACAGTGATGAAATTTGATGGGAATATGTGTTGTATGAACCGCTACAAAATATGACACTAAATAGTAAAAAAAAGAATTGGGGGTGGGGCCCCCCATACATGTAACTGAGGGATGAAATTTTTTTTTTTCGATGTACATACCCGTGTGGGTATCAATGGAAAGGTCTTTTAAAATGATATAAAGTTTTCTAAAAAACATTTTTCTTAAAGTGAACGGTTTTTGAGATATCAGCTCTCAAAGTCGTAAAAAGTATGTCCCCCCCCCCTCTATTTGTTATAACTACGGGGTATAAAATTCTAAAAAAAAATAGAGGTGATGCATGCTAATTAACCTCTTTCAACGATTTTTGGTTTGATCAAAGTATCTCTTATAGTTCTTGAGATAGGTTGATTTAACTGTAATTTTGGTTAAGTTATTATATTTGCTGCTACGGAAACCCTTTGTGCGCGAGCCCGACTTCGCACTTGGCCGGTTTTTTTTTTAAAAAAATCGTTGAATGAAAAAGTGACCGAGGTACAACAGGTTCCCTTACCTTCCTAACAACAATGTTAAATTATATTGCTAAAAACGGCCACTTTTAGCAATAATTGACATTATTGTTTCTTGTCGCGTGTTTTATATTTATTTGTATTGCATCCCGAAAAATTCGATTTACTTGGATCTACTCGTAAGTCTGTAATGTTTTATTTTCTTCAAAAATATCACATTTTCGCCACAATCAGTGTAAATAGGTTGGCGGCGCTAGTTTCATTTGTATAGCCCCTTAATACTTACTTAATTATAATTATGTAATTATATTAAGATACTATTACCTACATTATAGTTTTTGTTAACAGAAAATATAAGAATACCTGCTGTCCAAGGGACATAGAGAGACCACCCCTTCCCCTTAAAGGGTAAGCGCACCTATAAACGTCCCTCAAATTTTGCAAAAATTCCCTGTTCTTTTATTAATTTCTTAAAATACATAACAAACAAAGCTATTGTTATTCCGGCGGCGCGCGGCGCGGTTTCGGAATAATATCTTAATCCGCTCGACGACAGATGTTTTCATCCGAATCTCATTATTGTGGGGTAGGTGGACCTGTTATAGACACTCCTGATTTAAATATTGAAAAAAAGACAAGCATTTGACCTTAATTACACTTTTTTGATTGGTGGCAGACGGGCAGACGGATCACCTGATGTTTATGAGCTCTTGTAATAATCTCTTTTTTTTCATTTATTTTGGCATAAACAGTCGTGATAACATATTACATAAAAATATTATAAATATACAGAATAACAGAACAGTGCCGAAACTTAACCATTAGCTTGTTTATAAAAAGAAACATATTATGTTATAGTACTTACTTCAACAAAGCAGGTGTAATGTAGGTTCATTGCCAAATTGGAAGAACATTTTCTATTCCATGTTTTCATAAAACATGTTTTGTTCAGCTGTCTGCCATTGCAAAACAGAACAGCTGACAAAATTTGGTACCTAATCTATAAATATTACTTACTTAGACAGTCTAAGTAAATAAGCTTTATAGATTAGGTACGACTGCTGTAACGCAGGCGAAACGTCAAACAGTACTTATAGGTACCTACATAATTATGTGCATAAAAAAACGTCGTGTTAATTCCCGTCTATAATAATATTAAGTTAAATATGTAGCTTAAGTTCTGATTTCCGTCCGCCCTTCCTACTGAGCTTCCAACATCTGTGCTTCTCTCTTCTTCTTTAGCCTGTCTCAACTATTTTAGTGTAGCCCTCCTTCAGCATTTTCCATTTCTCCCGGCATTGCGCTCTTTGCATCCAGTTTGAGCCAGCCACTCGTTTCACGTCGTCCTTCCAGCGCATCTGAGGTCTTGAGGGCGTTTATTTCCCCACGGTTCCAACATCTGTGCATTTACCCTAAAATCTGAAGCAGGAAGACATCAGATTAGTGGAGAGCGTCACCGGATTTATTCAATGAGACAATTCCTGTACGTATTTATAATTATTGTAAAATGTCAGGAAGGAAGGACATAACGCTTTCATCATAGATACACTAGATACCTAGAGCGTGAACGCATTAAATGTGATAGGTAGCAGACGAGCAGGCGGATCACCTGATGGTAAGCAATTGCCGCCGCTCATGGACACTTGCAACACCAGTGGAGTTACAAGTGCGCTGCCAACCTTTTATCCCCTTCCCCCTCGGTGGGCCTCACTCACTCGGCGAAACACAGCACAGGGGCTGCTTCACGCCAGTTTTCTGTGAGGCAGTGGTATCACTCCGGTCGAGCCCATTCATGCCGAAGAGTGGCTCTCCCACAGTTGCTACGGTGTCGACGCTAATGAAGATTCCATTCGTAAAAGAGCGCTATTTAAATAATAAATAATTGAGACAACATCACATACACTGTCCTGATTCCAAACTAAGTTTTCCCTGAAAACCAGAAACAACGAAGGTACTACAAACACCCAGACCCAACACAAATATCTGTTTCATCAACAAACCTTTGTGTTGGTGCGGGAATCGAACCCGCGACCCTTACGTCTCAACCGGCGCTCAAACCATTGCGCTAAACGGGTCGGGTCGTTTGCGAAGTGCAAAATTCTAATCTTTTGCTATGTTTTAAGGTTGATTAAAGGGCCATATACACCTGCAAATTGCAGTTCCAGCAATAAATAAACTTAGGTAAATAAATGCGCCAGACAATCACACCAATCAACCTGCTTTCAAACTAGGGCAACCCCTGTACTATGAGTACCAGGTGACGATACTTAACTGGGGGCGTCAACCCAGAACACCCAGACCCAAGAAAACTTAAACAACAGCAGTTATTTAAATTGGCGATTGGCGGCGCACTTGTTACTCCACTGGTGTTGCCTGGTGTCCATTTGCGGCGGCAATTGCTTACCATCAGGTGATCCACCTGCTCGTCTGCCACCTATCACATAAAAAAAATGACTTGACCGGGAATCGAACCCGGGACCTTTCGCGCTTCGGGCCACCTTAGCCACTGCGCCATCGAGGCTACAATAGTTGGTAACGTTGCCGTGACGGCGTCAGTCCTGTAGGACATCCCCCAGCGACCACGCTCTAATTGTGCCGGCTGCAGTGTGGACGAGTGTACGCAAGATGTAGCCGAAGGAGGATTGCTGAAAAAAAAATCATATTTTGTGCACATAAAGATTATTACTATTTGAAGGGTAGGTATTGGCAAAGAACAGGGAATGTCCTAATTTTATTTTATTTTGAGCGGGCGGCTATGCAGGTCCTATTCAGACCAGTGTGACTACGACCAGTTTGATCTATTGTGATCGCCGCTATGCTACAAATTCATTCCCAAACCCTACATTTTTAAGAAAGTGTATATTATTTGTTTGGGACTGAGATCCCTAGCTTCATTGGGGCTTAAAATGTGCTTTCCCTGCACTGTGCGGGTATATGAAAGAATATTGTGTTCTATTTATGTTTTGTAGCGTTTTATACAGGGTGTATCTGTGAACATTTACATCCTTTTAACCAAGTGTTCTACCAACCATTCTGAACAACATATTTCGTTCTATGACTTTTGAAAATTCGCATAAAAATGTTCATCTTTCCATACAAAGTCGGTCAAATGACTTGGTCATTTTGTATGAGGAGTCGGAAAATTATTCGAAGAATTTGGAAAAGTTGTTGAACAAATGTTGTTTAGAATTAAAGGTTAAAGGGATGCAAATGTTCATAGATACATCCTGTATGTATACTGTTGGTGTGCCGTATTAAATAAATAATTAATAATAAATAAATTGAGACAACATCACATACATTGTCCTGGTCCCAAACTAAGGTTTTCCCTTGTACTATGGAAACCAGAAACAACGAAGGAACTACAAACACCCAGACCCAAGACAAATATCTGTTTCATCAACAAACATTTGTCTTGATGCGGGAATCGAACCCGCGACCCTTGCGTCTCAACCGGCGCACAAACCACTACGCCAAATGGGTCGTCTAATAATTAAATCCAAACTTGTTCGTTAGTGCATACTCCGGCCCCGCCAGTGCAGGGGTGCGAAACATTTCAAGCTTTTAAATTCCATTTATCGTGAGCAGAGCGATTGCGTCTCGAATATAAATATGGCCGCTCCATGCTTTAGCGGTACAGTCAGCCCGGAACGATGTCAAGAGAACGAGATGGATACATCTCCCTGTCTTACCTTTGCCGTGCCCGACTGGGTCCATATTGTATTCAACGTCGTAAGACCCAAAAGCCTTTTAAAAGGCATAAAAAATTGATTTTCAATTGTGTCTGCTGTCTGGGCCTTACGACGACAACTGTTCTTTTTACCACCTTTAAAACATAGGGAGTGCAATCAAGAATATGAATATAGGTAAATAGATGGATATGCAGGATGTACATACCTATCTGTAGAAATTTACATTACATAATAATTATGCAATACAAGTCATAGAATTCACACAACATTGGACATTCATAAACGTTCTGTACGATCTTAAATTTTATTAAGAATTTTTGATTTGATTTTCGACTCGATGCTGAGAAGTGGATTGGCCTCCGACACGAGAATTCGCCATTTCGCTCTATTCTCAGCCAGTCATTGCCAATCCGGCCTATGAGGGTGACCAAGATCCTTCTTGACCTGGTCTATCCTGCAATATCTGGGACGCCTAACAGGGCGCTTCCCAACACGTAGAAGTTCTTCAAGTAGAAGAGTTTGACGACCCGTTTAGCGCAATGATTTGAGCGCCGGTTGAGACGTAAGGGTCGCGGGTTCGATTCCCGCATCAACACAAATGTTTGTTCATAAAACAGATATTTGTGTTGGGTCTGGGTGTTTGTAGTTCCTTCGTTGTTTCTGGTTTCCATAGTACAAGGGAAAATCTTATTTTGGGACCAGGACAATGTATGTGATGTTGTCTCAATTTATTTATTATTAACTAGCGGTCGCCCGCGACTCCGTCCGCGTGGAAAAGTAACTTTTTACCCCCCTTTCAACCCCTTACAACCCCTTTTTCGCAATAAAAAGTAGCCTATGTCCTTTCTCAGGGTCTAGATTATCTGTATACCAAATTTCATTTAAATCCGTTGAGTAGTTTTGGCGTGAAAGAGTAGCAGACAGACAGACAGAGTTACTTTCGCATTTATAATATTAGTATGGATAGTATGGATAGTAGGTATTATTAGAAAAAACCGGCCAAGTGCGAGTCGGGCTCGCGCACAAAGGGTTCCGTAGCAGCAAATAAAGGTTCAGCCATCGTTTTCAGTGTAAGCACAATAACTTAACCAAAATTACAGTTAAATCAACCTATCTCAAAAACTATAAGAGATACTTTGATCAAACCAAAAATCGTTGAAAGAGTTAATTAGCATGCATCACCTCTATTTTTTTTAGAATTTTATACCCCGTAGTTATAAAAATAGAGGGGGGGGGACATACTTTTTACGACTTTGAGAGCTGATATCTCAAAAACCGTTCACTTTAAGAAAAATGTTTTTTAGAAAACTTTATATCATTTTAAAAGACCTTTCCATTGATACCCCACACGGGTATGTACATCGAAAAAAAAAATTTCATCCCTCAGTTACATGTATGGGGGGCCCCACCCCCAATTCTTTTTTTTACTATTTAGTGTCATATTTTTGTAGCGGTTCATACAACACATATTCCCATCAAATTTCATCACTGTAGTACTTATAGTTTCCGAGTAAATCGGCTGTGACAGACGGACAGACGGACAGACGGACAGACGGACAGACGGACATGACGAAACTATAAGGGTTCCGTTTTTGCCATTTTGGCTACGGAACCCTAAAAAGGCAAAAATGGCAAAAAACGGAACCTTATAGATTCGTCAATCCTGTCTCTCCGTCCGTCCTTATGTCACTGCCATTTTTTAGGGTTCCGTAGCCAAAATGGCAAAAACGGAACCCTTATAGTTTCGTCATGTCCGTCTGTCCGTCTGTCCGTCTGTCCGTCTGTCCGTCTGTCCGTCTGTCCGTCTGTCACAGCCGATTTACTCGGAAACTATAAGTACTACAGTGATGAAATTTGATGGGAATATGTGTTGTATGAACCGCTACAAAAATATGACACTAAATAGTAAAAAAAAGAATTGGGGGTGGGGCCCCCCATACATGTAACTGAGGGATGAAATTTTTTTTTTTCGATGTACATACCCGTGTGGGGTATCAATGGAAAGGTCTTTTAAAATGATATAAAGTTTTCTAAAAAACATTTTTCTTAAAGTGAACGGTTTTTGAGATATCAGCTCTCAAAGTCGTAAAAAGTATGTACCCCCCCCTCTATTTTTATAACTACGGGGTATAAAATTCTAAAAAAAATAGAGGTGATGCATGCTAATTAACTCTTTCAACGATTTTTGGTTTGATCAAAGTATCTCTTATAGTTTTTGAGATAGGTTGATTTAACTGTAATTTTGGTTAAGTTATTGTGCTTACACTGAAAACGATGGCTGAACCTTATAAGATAGATCAAAAAATATACTACAGTATTGTACACCTTTAAAAATCTTATATTTGCTGCTACGGAACCCTTTGTGCGCGAGCCCGACTCGCACTTGGCCGGTTTTTTTAAATAAATCTATTAAGCTATTTCCGTAGCCGACTGTACACCTGATACCGCAACATCTCTCCGCTTGAATAAACTTATCCTTGCCGCACGAAACAGAACGGTGTTTATTTTAAATAAGCAAAGAATTGACGCTAGCGACTGCAAGGCGGCAACCTAAGTTAAGCGACTCAAATCTATACTAGTCCTAACTGATATTATACTCGTAAATGCGAAAGTAACTCTGTTTGTCTGTCTGTTACTCTTTCACGCCAAAACTACTGAGCGGACTTGAATGAAATTTGGTACACAGGTCTAGATTTTGAGGAAGGACATAGGCTACTTTTTATTGCGAAAAGAGGGTTATAAGAGGGGTTGAAAAGTTACTATTCCATGCGGACGACGTCGGGGGCGGCCGCTAGTCCATACTAATATTATAAATGCGAAAGTAACTCTGTCTGTCTGTCTGTCCGTCTGTTACTCTTTCACGCCAAAACTACTGAACGGATTTAATGAAATTTGGTATACAGATGGTCTAGACCCTGAGAGAGAACATAGGCTACTTTTTATTGCAAAAAGGGGGTTGTAAGGGGTTAAAAGGGGGGTAAAAAGTTACTTTTCCACGCGGACGAAGTCGCGGGGCGGCCGCTAGTTACTTATAAAGAGACAAATTCTATAGAAATTGTTAACTCTTATATACAAATAGAAAAGTTGAAAATTAGCGCGATGCAACCCGACCCAACGCCATCTATTAGTATAGATCCACAAATAATAGCTATAATGGCATTATCGTTTACGAACAGATGGATTTTTGAACGAATTAAATCAATAATTAAATTACTGAACGAATGGTTAAATTACTTAACGAAAAAAGTAATAATTAAATGTCATAGATACCGCATAAAATATTGATTGCATAAACTAAATTATTAATTGGATGACTGATCGAATAAACGAATAATTAAATTACTGAACGAATAAATTAATGATTCAATAACTGAACGAATAAATTAATGACGGGAACGAAAATGAATGACCAAACAAATGAATGAATGAAAAGTTTTTAATATTTGTGAATAACTGAATGAATGAACGGAGTATTTTTTTTACATCTCAGGGACCTTTTTCGGCGTAACGCAAATCTATTACCACAATTCAATTACAGACGCGACTGGAATCACCCGAGAACCAATTCCGAGGCCAGATCACCCCAGAATCCTTTAAAAAGCGACGGTTGAAGTACGTCATTCATTCATCTACTCATTATATTAGTCATTCACTCACTTCGCTATTTTTTTGAATAGTAATACTTGAATAAGTCATCAACAAATGAGTTAATGACTGAGTAGTAAATAATGGCGTGAACGATTGGATGGATTTTTGAATGAAAGACTGAACGAATGAAATCAGTGATTAAATTACTGAGTGAAAATAGTTGCAATATTGATTGATTGAACCAAATTATGAATTAGATGAGTGATCGAATAAACGAACGGTTACTCATTAAATTACTAAACGAAAAACTAAATAATGGAACGAGAGTAAATGACTAAACGAATGAATGAATGAAAAGTTTTTAATAATTGTGAATAACTGAATGAATGAACGGAGTATTTTTTTTACATCCCTGGGACCTTTTTCGGCGTAACGCAAATCTATTACCACAATTCAATTACAGACGCGACTGGAATCACCCGAGAACCAATTCCGAGGCCAGATCACCTCAGAATCCTTTAAAAAGCGACGGTTGAAGTACGTCATTCATTCATCTACTCATTATATTAGTCATTCACTCACTTCGCTATTTTTTTGAATAGTAATACTTGAATAAGTCATCAACAAATGAGTTAATGACTGAGTAGTAAATAATGGCGTGAACGATTGGAAGGATTTTTGAATGAAAGACTGAACGAATGAAATCAGTAAATTACTGAGTGAACATAGTTGCAATGTTGATTGATTGAACCAAATTATGAATTAGATGAGTGCTCGAATAAACGAACGGTTACTCATTAAATTACTAAACGAATAACTAACGAGAGTAAATGACTAAACGAATGAATGAATGAAAAGTTTTTAATAATTGTGAATAACTGAATGAATGAACGGAGTATTTTTTTTACATCCCTGGGACCTTTTTCGGCGTAACGCAAATCTATTACCACAATTCAATTACAGACGCGACGGGAATCACCCGAGAACCAATTCCGGGGCCAGATCACCTCAGAATCCTTTAAAAAGCGACGGTTGAAGTACGTCATTCATTAATCAACTCATAATGTTAGTCATTCACTCACTTCGCTGATTTTTTAAATAGTAATACTTGAATGAGTCATCAACAAATGAGTTAATGACTGAGTAGGAAATAATGGCGTGAACGATTGGAAGGATTTTTGAATGAAAGACTGAACGAATGAAATCAGTAAATTACTGAGTGAACATAGTTGCAATGTTGATTGATTGAACCAAATTATGAATTAGATGAGTGCTCGAATAAACGAACGGTTACTCATTAAATTACTAAACGAATAACTAAATAATGGAACGAATGAATGAATCAAACGTTTTGTCTTATATAAGACTAGCGGCCGCCCGCGACTTCGTCCGCGTGGAAAAGTAACTTTTCACCCCCCTTTTAACCTATTACAACCCCCTTTTCGCAATAAAAAGTAGCCTATGTTCTTTCTCAGGGTCTAGATTATCTGCATATCAAATTTCATTTAAATCCGTTCAGTAGTTTTGGCGTGAAAGAGTAACAGACAGACAGACAGACAGACAGACAGACAGACAGACAGACAGACAGAGTTACTTTCGCATTTATAATATTAGTTAGGATTAGGATGGGTTTGCACTTAACCTCATCTCACCTGATGGAGAGTGACAATGAGGTCTAAGATGTAGCGTGCTTTCCCAGAACGTTTCGTCAGAAACGTTTTTAATATTTTGTGAATAACTGAATGAATGAACGGAACAAAGTATTTTTTTAACATCTCTGGGACCTTTTTCGGCGTAACGCAAATCTATTACCACAATTCAATTACAGACGCGACGGGAATCACCCGAGAACCAATTCCGGGGCCAGATCACCTCAGAATCCTTTAAAAAGCGATGGTTGAAGTACGTCATTCATTCATCAACTCATTATATTAGTCATTCACTCACTTCGCTATTTTTTTTAATAGTAATACCTACTTGAATGAGTCATCAACAAATAAGATAATGACTGAGAAGTAAATAATGGCGTGAACGATTGGATAGATTTTTGAATGAAAGACTGAACGAATGAAAACAGAGATTAAATTACTGAGTGAAAATAGTAGCAATATTGATTGAATGAACCAAATTATAAATTATACCTATGAGTGATCGAATAAACGAACGGTTACTCATTAAATTACTAAACGAATAACTAACGAGAGTAAATGACTAAACGAATGAATGAATGAAAAGTTTTTAATATTTGTTAATAACTGAATGAATGAACGGAGTATTTTTTTTACATCCCAGGGACCTTCTTCGGCGTAACGCAAATCTATTACCACAATTCAATTACAGACGCGACGGGAATCACCCGAGAACCAATTCCGAGGCCTGATCACCTCAGAATCCGATGCATGTCGTAAACCGGCTGGTTTAGCCTAAGGTGGAGGGACATACCGTGGTGTTACTGTACAAATAAGGCTGGTTCAAGTTATGAGATCATGCGGAGAAATATTCTTCAACCGATATTTTTTTTTATGTGATAGCAGGCCGTCCCACTCCGCGTGTAGGTATCGAACTTGCAAGTACATGCGGCGTCCCCTCCGGAGGGGCAAATTAGTAGAAAATCACGAACGAGCGGCGACGCACGCGCGACAGTTGCTTGCGATAGAAAGAGAATGCACTTCTAGGTATGAATAATGGTAGGCATTGAACGCTGGGCGGTCGGAATTTCAACGTTATGTTATGGTAGCCTGAGTCTTCATTTCCATAAACGGTTTTTAGGAGTGGGCTTTCTGTACATGTACTATTAAGTATTCTGTGGTGATAGCAGACGAGCAGGCATCACCTGATGGTAAGCAATTGCCGCCGTCCATGGACACATGCAACACCAGTGGAGTCACAAGTGCGCTGCTAACCTTTTATCCCCTTCCCACCCGATGGGCCTCCGGTACCCTCACTCACTCGGCGAAACACAGCACAGGAGCTGCTTCACGATATTCGACTGACGGCCTCGATGGCGCAGTAGCTAAGGTGTTCGCCGGAAGCGCGAAAGGTCCCGGGATCGATTCCCGGTCAAGTCAATTTTTTCTAAGTTTTCTTGGGTCTGGGTGTTCTGGGTTGACACCCCCAGTTAATTATCGTCACCTGGTACTCATAGTACAGGGGTTGCCCTTTGTTTGAGACCAGGCTGATTGGTGTGATTGTCGGCGCATAAAAGGCGCGAAGGGGATAAAAGGTTAGCAGCGCATTTGTAATTCCACTGGTGTTGCAAGTGTCCATGAGCGGCGGCAATTGCTTACCATCAGGTGATCCACCTACTCGTCTGCTACCTATCACATAAAAAAAGAATAAAAATATAGATCTGACGCGAACTCCGCTCAATAGTGAGTAGGTATAAAGTTTTTGACTTTGATAATCTTATTTTGCATCAACACGCTGTCTCTCTCACCTTAAACCATTCCCTATGTATGTCGGTATCAATAGGTATCGCCCCGAGTGAGACAACAAGCCATTTTTACGATTGTGGCCTTTTTACTGCGTCGTCTGACACGGGGTCGGGGCGTCGTGGTCGTTGGGAAAAATTATAACATTTTATCTGTTAGAATGTAAAAAGTAAAGTAAAGTATTAGCCTATAATTTGTTCCACTGCAGGGCAAAGGCCTCCATCATAGAAATCAAGGCATCGCTACTATGATGAGATTAGGATTGATCACCACGCTTGCCTAATGCGGATGGGTGATCACAAACCCGAGCTATGTTCATAAAATTCGAAACATACTTTTTTTTGCTCGACCTGGGAATCGAACCCGGGACCCCGAGTTCACGGGTTCTGTCCGACTAAAAATGACAGACAGAAAGCAACAAATCCTACTACTATTATAAAGGCGAAAGTTTGTAAGGATGTATGGATGTTTGTTACTCTTTCACGTAAAAACTACTGAATGGATTTGAATGAAACTTTACCACAATATAGCTTATACATCAGAATAACACATAGGCTACAATTTATAAAAATATATTGTGTGGATTGTCCAAAATATGACGGTAAGTGTCAATAATTAACTCCACGCGAACGAAGTCGCGGGCAGCCGCTAGTACCTGATCAATTTTACCGTGGTAGAGCCCCTTCGTCGTGAATGAGCCAGCTCGACCGGAGGGATACCAACGGCTCACAGAGAACCTGCGCTGTTTCGTCGCGTAAGTGAGAATACCGGACGCCCAATTGGAGAAAGGAGGTTAAATGTTGGCAGCGCACCTGTGACTCTACTGGTGCTGCTGGTGTCTATGGCCGCCGGGTAATTGCTTACCATCGGGTGATCAGTATGCTCTTTTGCCACCTATCACATAAAAAAAACTCTTTTTCACACGCTTTGTTGGTCTTTAGCAGATCAACATCTTAAGTTAGCACATACGGATCTAGGAGCACGGCAGTGCCCCCGCCAAGTCTAGCAAAAAAGCGGCACGGACTACCATTATTTCCCAGCTCTGGCCATTTTCAACCCTCTATAACTTCGTTTTGGATAAAATCAGAAGCTTGAATTTTTTACCTTCCCCAACAAAAATACAAGATTCCAAAGAAATCACTCATAACAGGTTTGTTGTCTCCGTCAAAACAACCTGCCTGGAATCGAACCGCATCTGACCCGACCCCTAGGAGTAATTTATAGCCAGCTGTCACTCACATATTAGCTGCCAGGGCTGCCGCCGAGATCTTGAATATGTAGAGAAAAAAACTATAAATAAAAAATAATAAATAAATTGAGACAACATCACATACATTGTCCTGGTCCCTAACTATTTTCCTTGTGCTATGGATACCAGAAACAACGAAGGAACCACAAACACCCAGACCCAACACAAATATCTGTTTCATCAACAAACATTTGTGTTGGTGCGGGAATCGAACCCGCGACCCTTGCGTCTCAACCGTCGCTCAAACCATTGCACCAAGCGGGTCGTCAAACTGTTACTGTTTTTATTTTATTTATTGTTTTGCCAAGCAAAGCATAAAATCTTTCAACAAAAATGTGTTTCTGCCAAACTGTGCAACTGTTATTAATAAATTAATTGATACAACATCAAAGGCACTGTCCTAGTTCCAAAGGTTTCCCTTGTGCTATGGAAACCAGAAACAACGAAGGAACCACAAACACCCAGACCCAACACAAATATCCGTTTCATCAACCAACATTTGTGTTAATGCTCTCCAACGTATAAAATGTAATAAAATTGCTGTTGTTGGTGAATTTTCATCAATAAAATAAAATATCTTTTTATTTTCTTGTATTTGTGGCAATTGTCTATCTGTAGCATAATATGTGTTGTGGCGTCCAAATTAATAAATGTACCTATCTTCTTTATTTCCTTCTAAAGTATAAATATGTTTGCTGTATTATTGACTTGTATGTAACTCTGCGGTGTTGCTAACAGTGAAGTCAAGTAGATGAGACACCCATGCACATTCTCTATCATCGCGATGCCCTCGGGCACCCAAGAAGCCGCACCCTGGGCAGCTATCACATCAGCCTGGAGGATGTTAAGCTGTCGCTCCCAAGACTATCACACATTTCATGACGACGATCTTAGAGGGAGCGAACCACGGACGTATATATAGCTTTGACAAGGGGGGTGTCCCACGTCCCACATTGCAAAAAAATTACGAATCACCCCCCCCCCCCCCCCCCCCCCTTCGTCGTACGTCCATGGAGCGTACTAGAATATAATAGATCTATTCGGTCGCATTGTCCACTCGGAAACGAATGCTCCCAAACCTACCAAATAATAAACTGTGCGGTGACACCCCTCGCCCCGAGTGCGCTCCTCTTTCCTTATTCATCAGTCCGCATTTACATTCCACACACCTCTGAGATGACAAACGCAGTACGAGGCCAATCCTGGATGTACTGAACCCACAACACCTAGCGACTTTCAGCATCCTTAAGTAAATAATGCACTTCAAAATGTGTGATCCTCTGTTGTCTGATAACTGTAACACAAGTGCTTAAGATACTTAGTACGGAGGCAGGTCAATGTATGAGATGTTGTGTGAATTTATTATTACCATTATTAAAAAGGATTTTCTGACGACTATGACTTAGGGACCTTCAAGAAACGAGCGCACTCCTTCTTAAAAGGCCGGCAACGCATCAGCGACCTCTCTGATCTCGCAGAGGTTCATGGGCAGTGGTGATTACTTACCAGCGGGTGACCTGCTTGCTCGTTTGCCGTCTCTAGTATTAAAAAAAAAGTGGGGACTCACAAGTAAAGTATCAGGCTATATACTGTCCCACTGCAGGGCAAAGGTCTCCATCATAGAAATCATGGCATCGCTACTATGAT
>CM026301.1:400185-496059 GCA_014851415.1 Cnaphalocrocis medinalis | reverse complement strand
TCCATCTCTTTTTCCATTTCCAATTCCTGCCTTCGAATCGACATAGAAGACGAAACCGGGAATCGGCCTCCTATTCGGCATATCTAGTGTAGTTTGTGTATGAATACGGGTAGCGGAGATGTGAGGTAAAAGGTTCCCAACCATAAATAGATGAGACCTGTGATATAGGTACCAGAAGAAAACGCCCGTTACGATGTTTGACTGGCCGGATGAATATGACGGTAAGTTGACGACCCGTCTGGCGTAGTGGTCTGAGCGCCGGTTGAGACGCAAGGGTCGCGGGTTCGAGTCCCGCACTAAGAAACAGATATTTGTCTTGGGTCTGGGTGTTTGTTGTTCCTTCGTTGTTTCCGGTTTCCATAGTACAAGGGTAAACCTTAGTTTGGGACCAGGACAGTGTATGTGATGTTGTCTCGATTAATTTATAAAAAAAAAAGTGTCAAGTAAGTAGGAAAAATCTACCATATCGGTGAGATATTCTGACGTGCGTAGTACTTAGCTATTGCAAATAACTCACTCCACGCGTACGAAGTCGCGAGCTGCCGCTAGTTCATAATATTTGTATACTCTGATTCATAATCATGTAATGTAAACTGACAGATGAAAATTACAAGTTTCTATGCATTTTGACATTTTGCATGTGTCAAATTGAGTGATAATGTATGGAGATGACACATTGACATCTGTCAATTTACTTTACATGATTATGAATCAGAGTATAGGATTAATTAGATGATTCATTATGTTACTATATCATGTACAACATTAAAGACTACATCCGTTGTTACGATATTGAGTCATTATGCGATAATTATCTTGTTTCGCGGTTCGGAGCCTCCGCTTAAGCTGTATGTTGATACAGATGATAATTATAATTGCTATTAATATACCAATTTAATTATTCTGTGAATGACAAATCGGTTTAAAGTTATATAGACTCTATTTACTTGGGTTTAAGATGTATTTTTGGTAGGTCTAGTCGTTTAAGTACCTCGGGGTCCCGGGTTCGATTCCTGGGTCGAGCAAAAGTATGTATTTTTCGACCATAGCTCGGGTCTATGATTACCAATACGCATTAGGCAAGCGTGGTGATTAAGGGGCTATATCGATGAAACTAGCGCCCGCCGCCAACTTATTTACACTGATTGTGGCGAAAATATGATATTTTTTACGAAAGTAAAACATTACAGACTTAGATAAAAGTAGATTGGATTGTTCAAGATGCAATACAATTTTTACAACACGCGACAAATAACAATAATGTTAATTATTGCTAAAAGTGGCCGTTTTTTAGCAATAACTAACATTATTGTATATTGGAAATTCAAAATATCTTTTAGCTAAGCTAGCTAAACGAATACCTTTTCAAACGTATTCAATAGTTTAATTGTGCATCTAGAGATTTTAGTACATACATAAGGATGATATCACAGCTAGATTTCTCAATAGATTATATCGTTAAGATTTTTGAGAGCACCTGTGGAAGGTATTATAGGCTTATCTGTTTGTCAATTTTATCTATTATTTGCGATAAGGGCTGACCATTCTTTCGTCACAGTGAGACTATAATACTCAGATTTATTTTACTAACAGTTATTGTTATTTTAATTTATACAGTAACTAGCGAGCGCAATAATATTTAATGTAGGTATTATATTATAATCCATACTATTAATAAAAAGGCACATTCTCTAGAGCAGCGTTTCCCATTTGCCGGGTCGCGACCCGGTGCCGGGCCATCAAAATGAAATAACCGGGTCGCGATATTTTTGCCTTACCTATTTTAAAAACATAAGTAATACCTAACTTGGATTCTTTAGTAAAAAATAAGAAACAGCTCCATACTTCGCATTAACTAAATAGTGACTAAATGCCAAAATATTATATTATGTTCCTAGTACTAATATACATTTCTACTATTATTAATTATTTACCATTAATGGAAACAGCTTGAGTTTGAAAGTACCTACTTAGTGGGTCACGAAGGGTCAGTGTGAAAATTACCGGGTCATGGCATAACAAAGTTTGGGAAACACTGCTCTAGACATCGACAAACCCCACATAAAAAAACGAAAAGGCGAAAACGAAAACACTAGCGCGATGCAATCGACGCCCAGTGCCATCTATTGGCGTAGAGTGGAACTAATGTCCCGGAACGAAGTGAGCGCGGGAAGAGGGAGTAGTCTTATTGTATTAGCCTCTAAACTGCCCCAATGCAAAGGCCTCCATCATAGCAATCAAGTCATCGCTACTATAATGCCGATTGGCGATCACAGAACCAAGCTATTATGACGACCCGGTTGGTTCAGTGGTAGTGAATGCTGCGTCTGGGCCAAGGGTTGCGGGTTCGATCCCCGCACAGTACAAACATTTGTGTGCATGAACATGTCTGTTTGTATTGGTCTGGGTGTTTTCTATGTATTATAAGTATGTATTTACAAAAGAAAAGTATTATATGTATATATTTGCAATCCCACTGTTGGTTCTGATATCTGTAACACAGGTGCTTGAGCTACCTATCTCAGAGTCAGATCAATGTATACAGTGATGTAGTGAAATATATTCGTAAAATTCGAACATAGATCGGGTGATCACCGCACCGCATTAGGCAAGCGTGGTGATTAAGCCTAATACCATCATAGTAGCGATGACTTGATTTCTATGACGGATGGAGGGCTTTGCCCAGCAGTGGGACAGTATATAGGCTGATACTGTACTTTGTTTTATTTTGTGTTTCAGATTCTGCGACCGTAACGCCATCTACACGTATTGCGGAATCGTGCTCGTCGCTATCAATCCATACTATGATTTACCAATATATGGTAAGTATTCCTCTTTATTTCTGATACTATCTTTAATGTAATTTACTGAATGGGTCAGCTCGACCGGAGTGATACCACGGCCTAAAGAAGACCGGCGTGAAGCAGCACCTGCGATGTGTTTCGTCGGGTGAATGGAAAGTTAATGGTTGGCAGCGTACGTCACAAGTACGCTGCCAACCATTAACCCATTAACTGGTGTTGCAGTAGGTCTAACATGGGATTCTGTGGGTAACTGTAAAACAAGCCGCATCGGTTGATGCAATCCAAAGATTTTAATTAGTATCTAGTGGTTTTTAGTGTACAAATTTGGTGTTACTTTGTGCAGTGAAGTGCCGCAGGGTGATATTAATATAAGAATCATTGAATTGTGTCGTTTTTAACACTGCTATTGTGTGTCGAGTGAGTTGTCACGTGTACAACTTGCTTTGACCTAATAGAGTCTTAAAACCTACGACTTTGTTAAAAATAGTCTCCACAGAATCCTTAGGACATTAAAACGCTAAACACCGGCGTTTTATTGAGTGACTGTGACTTCGACTGTTGATTACACTTTATCAATCTACACTTGACATTGGCAAAATTAAATGTGTCGTGAACACAATACAGGCCATATAACAAAAAAAAAAGGTCTAACATGCGTACCGCGACTTGTCGACTCTCGTTCGCGAGAGCGCATCCTTCTATCCCGCTTATCGCTCAGTCATGTGAGCGAGAAGCAACTTGCGCCGACACAATACGAGTGTCATGTTATGTCAATCGCTTAACATCAGGTGATCCGTCTGCTCGTATGCCACCTAAAATAAAATAAAACTAAAATGCTATTAATCATTCCAGGAGATGAGACCATCATGGCGTATCGGGGTCAAGCCATGGGTGACCTGGACCCCCACATATTCGCCGTGTCGGAGGAGGCCTACACCAAGCTCGAGAGGGAGCGGAGAGACCAGAGTATCATAGGTACGAACTTTTCAAGAAATCGTGTGTTTACGATAGATTAGCCATACAATTTTCATAAAACATTTTTACGATAATCATACGCTACGATTTCTGTGAAAAGTCTCTGCTAGAAAGAAAATACATTTATTAATGCTAGGCCTACAGTTCTTGATTAGTCTTCGTACATTTTTAGGATTTTTTTAAGTGGCATATATTTAGGTTCCATACATCATCTTCATCAGGACGTTTACATACACAGGGTGTATTGTACATTTAAATCTCTTTAATCACGTCTTTTTCCAACTATTCTGAACATAATTTATTCTATGACTTTTGAAATTCGCATAAAATAATTTAAACTCTAACCAATAACTACTTACAAAGTTGTTCACGTGAGTTGATCATTTTATATGGGGAGTCGAAAAATATATCGATGGATTTTCAAATGTCATGCAACAAATGTTGTTCAAAATGGTTAGTATAAGATTTGGTTAAAGGGTTGTAAATTTTTACAAATACACTTTGAAATATTGTTACAAATATTTTAACCACGAGTTCCTACCATCCTAATGATCTTTCGAGGATTTTTTAAATGCATTATTAACTTCGGAAAAAAAAGCAGTGAAATAGGCTTGTTTCCACTAAGAATGAATCGGTTGGCTATGAGTTTCTAATGATTAATCATGATATCTAGTAAACATAAAAACAACTTTTTTATTAAAATAATATAATATTCTAATATTTTTTGAAAATGAAATTGCCAAAATTACTTATTTAATCACGTGACAGCACTCAGAGAAGCGTAAATGTAAGAAACCAAAGCTTTAAATAAGAAACAACATAATTTCTGATTGCTTCACGGGGATTGACGTCATTCAAGACGCCATGACAGTCTTGGCCACAGAGTACATTGTATTATAGTCTTGGCCTTTTACGATGTCAATTACAAGTTCATTTCTAAAAAAGAAAAAAAAAAAATTCTAAAAATAATAATTATTTGGGGTAGAATGGATACTAAGCTATAATTTTAAACGAATTTCAAAATTGCTAAAGTAAAATAAGAAGTACATATTTTGTTTCACTCACAGTGAGCGGCGAACGCCTTTCTAAGCTAATCAGTTTTCTTTTCTTTATCGCAGTCAGCGGCGAATCGGGCGCCGGTAAGACAGTCTCCGCCAAATATGCGATGAGGTATTTTGCCGCGGTGGGGGGCAATGCCAGCGAGACCCAGGTCGAGAAGAAAGTTCTGGCATCCAGCCCTATTATGGAGGTAAGGCTCGGCGGCTTTTGAGCAATGTGGTATTAAATAAAATGCGAATTTATTTGAAGTAATTATTGATGGCGCATGGCGTAATAGAAATAATGCCAAAAAGGTTGGCGAAACCTGAAAACGTCACTTGAAAATGACATAAGTGACTTTAACAGATTTGACAGTGACGTATCTGTCGTAGATTTTTTGGTCTTGAATTCCAGTTTTGAGTATAATGAAAGGGCTTGAGTTGGAATGTTTCAATTTTTAACCGAATTATCATACATTTTTTTCTCCCTAGGCAATCGGAAACGCCAAAACAACGCGTAACGACAACTCGTCCCGCTTCGGCAAGTTCATAGAGATCCACTTCGACAACCAGTACCGGATATCCGGCGCCAGCATGCGGACTTATCTCCTTGAGAAGTCGCGCGTCGTCTACCAGAGCTCTGGGGAGCGGAATTATCATATATTTTATCAGTTGTGTGCCGCGGCTGGACATATGCCGGAGTTAAAACTAGGTATGTATTTAAAATATCATCTTTATATCGATACTAGTGGCCCGCCCTCACTTCGCTTTGGGACCGTAATTCAGAAATGAACTAATAGATGGCGCTGTGCTAAATTACATCGCGCAAGCGTTTCGTGTTTCCGGTTTACCTATAAGCCTTGTCGTTGTCTATAGAAGTTATCTCTTTATAAATAGTATAGATGTTTATACAGTGGAGCGTCGATTATCCGAACGTCGCTTAACCGAACGACCGCTTATCCGAACAGTATCTGTCTGAAAAAGTACGTGATCTAGCCGCTCGTAAGCGGATAGGCATGCTTCGACAAAAGAAAATTCAAGATTTTTATAAGCGATAATTGTACCTAGTACATACATGTTTTATACTCCGAGGCAAGAAAGTTTAGTGTGTTATGACCTTGAGTGCGCAGAAACCAATTTTGATAGAAAGTCTTCTTTTTTCAAAGTGCGCAAAATAACGGTCATCGCTATACTTTCGTGCCTCCAGCTATACATGTTGTCTGCACATAAGATTACATATCTGCACTTTTGGTAATGTAAACGTGGTTTTCATTTACCCGTACGTAAATATGTATGTCTGAATCAATATACTAGTTCGATTATCCGAAAATACCGGTTTTCCGAACACCCACGTCCCCTAATTAGTTCGGATAATCGACGCTCTACTGTACCATGTTTTGTGCAAATAAATGATTATTTATTTATAGACAAAGTGTATCGTTTCAGATCATCAAGATTCATTTCACTATCTGAACCAAGGAGGCAGTCCAGATATAGCAGGGGTTGACGATCTCAAGGAGTTTAATGAGACAAGGAATGCTCTTACTATCTTAGGTAATCTAAGGTTTTTATTTTTTTTTATAGTGACCCGCCTTAACTTCGTTTCGGAACATTAGTTCCACCCCGTAGCAATAGATGGCGCTAGGAATTAAATACATTGCGCTTTTCTTTTTCTATTAGTACTTATGTATATAAGATTTGGCGATATGTATACATTTAACCTCTTTATAAATATTTAACATTGTGAATTGCTTTATAGCTTCAAAATAAAAAAAATATCGATAAAATATTGATATATCGACGTTCTAAGCCTATATATATCTTAAAAAAAAAGTAAAGTATCAGCCTATAATATAAGCCCTATATACTGTCCACTGCAGGGCAAAGGCCTCCATCATAGAAATCAAGTTATCGCTACTATGATTAGGCTTAATCACCACGCTTGCTTAACGCGGATTGGTGATCACAAACCCGAGCTATGTTCAAAAAATTCGAAATATACTTTTGCTCGACCCGGGAATCGAACCCGAGATCACGGCCCGGTACGTAAACCACTAGACCAACGGGGCGTTATCTGTATCTTAAATATTGACTTAAATCGATAAATATCGATATCGATGTATAATTTTAAAAACTTTGCACCCCTAAGTGTGGTGGCTGATGGTGATTTGAGTAGTACCTATAACTCAATCTGTTTCTTGTACAGGCGTATCAGAAACGGAACAGCAGAACATGTTTACAATCCTGGCGGCCATACTCCATCTCGGCAACGTGGAGTTCTACGATAACGACCCACAGTTGGGGCCAGATCAGGAGTGCGAAGACGGAGCGTATATCAACGTAAGTATAGTTTTTAACTGACTTCAAAATCCTATTCTCATCGAGTCACACTATAGTCTGTTTCAATTATGATGTCCTTCTGGACATTTCGAAGAACGTACTGCATGTTACGTGTACGTAACGCACGAGTAAATCAAATATTATTATTTTTGTACTTGGTAGTAAATCGTCATTTGAAAAATATAAAATTACTAGTAGCGACTTCGTCCGCGTGGAAAAGTAACTTTTTACCCCCCTTTCAACCCCTTACAACCCCCTTTTCGCAATAAAAAGTAGCCTATATTCTTTCTCAGGGTCTAGATCATCTGTATACCAAATTTCATTTAAATCCGTTGAGTAGTTTTGGCGTGAAAGAGTAGCAGACAGACAGACAGACAGAGTTACTTTCGCATTTATAATATTAGTATGGATTTCGAATTTGCAATATCTCTGACCCATTTCAAACTGTCCCACAGTCAAACGACAAGCACCTCTCCATATTCTGCTCCCTTCTCGGCCTGTCAAAGCCGGAGCTGTCCCGCTGGCTGACTCACCGGCGCATCGCGTCCGCGCACGAAGTCATAGTGTCCCGTGTGGACGTCCCTAGAGCTCTGTTCGCGCGGGACGCTCTGGCGAAGCGGCTGTATGGGGAACTATTTGCGTGGCTGGTCAGAGCTGTCAACAGACCGCTACATACCGCGCCTAAAGAGAGACACTTCATTGGTAAGTCCAAGATGCAAAGGATATCCTAAATGTCACTCTAGATATCCTAAATGTCACTCTAGATATCCTAAATGTCACTCTAGATATCCTAAATGTCACTTTTGTTATGCAAATGTCACTCAAGATGCGCAAATGTCATCCTTCGCTAAATGCCACTAGAAATCGTCATTGGTAAGTCATAAATGTCTTTAAATGCGTCTATACGCGCTGAAGGTCACTTTAGATACCCTAAATGTCACTTTGAATGGCTTAAATGTCACTCTTAATACGCTAAATGTCACTCAGGCTATGCTAAATGCCTTTAGACAACGTAAGTGTTACTCTAGATATCCTAAAGTCACTTTTGATGTGCAAATGTCTCTCAAGATGCGCAAATGTCATCCTTAACTCGCTAAATTTCACTCTGAACCCGCCAATATGATTCAATAGTGGCTAAATGTCACTCTGCATACGCCAATGTGACTCAATAGTGGCTAAATGTCACTCTGGATACGCCAATGTGACTCAATAGTGGCTAAATGTCACTCTGGATACGCCAATGTGACTCAATACGGCCACGCTGATGTGACGCAATATCCTCGCGCGAGGTCATCGTGTCCCGCGTGGACGTCCCTAGAGCTCTGTTCGCGCGGGACGCTCTGGCGAAGCGGCTGTATGGGGAACTATTTGCGTGGCTGGTCAGAGCTGTCAATAGACCGCTGCATACCGCGCCTAAAGAGAGACACTTCATTGGTAAGTCTTTAAATGTGTCTATACGCGCTGAAGGTCACTTTAGATACCCTAAATGTCACTTTGAATGGCTTAAATGTCACTCTTAATACGCTAAATGTCACTCAGGCTATGCTAAATGCCTTTAGACAACGTAAGTGTTACTCTAGATATCCTAAAGTCACTTTTGATGTGCAAATGTCACTCAAGATGCGCAAATGTCATCCTTAACTCGCTAAATTTCACTCTAAACCCGCCAATGTGACCCAATAGTGACTAAGTGTCACTCCGAATACGCCAATGTGACTCAATAGTGGTTAAGTGTCACTCTGGATACGCCAATGTGACTCAATAGTGGCTAAATGTCACTCTGGATACGCCAATGTGACTCAATAGTTGCTAAGTGTCACTCTAGATACGCCAATGTGACTTAATAGTGGCTAAATGTCACTCTGCATACGCCAATGTGACTCAATAGTGGCTAAATGTCACTCTGGATACGCCAATGTGACTAAATAGTGGCTAAATGTCACTCTGGATACGCCAATGTGACTCAATAGTGGCTAAATGTCACTCTGGATACGCCAATGTGACTAAATAGTGGCTAAATGTCACTCTGCATACGCCAATGTGACTCAATAGTGGCTAAATGTCACTCTGGATACGCCAATGTGACTAAATAGTGGCTAAATGTCACTCTGGATACGCCAATGTGACTCAATAGTGGCTAAATGTCACTCTGGATACGCCAATGTGACTCAATAGTGGCTAAATGTCACTCTGGATACGCCAATGTGACTCAATAGTGGCTAAGTGTCACTCTGGATACGCCAATGTGACTCAATAGTTGCTAAATGTCACTTTGATTACGCCAATGTGACTCAATAGTGGCTAAGTGTCACTCTGAATACGCCAATGTGACTCAATAGTGGCTAAATGTCACTCTGCATACGCCAATGTGACTCAATAGTGGCTAAATGTCACTCTGCATACGCCAATGTGACTAAATAGTGGCTAAATGTCACTCTGCATACGCCAATGTGACTCAATAGTTGCTAAATGTCACTCTGGATACGCCAATGTGACTCAATAGTTGCTAAATGTCACTCTGAATACGTCAACGTGACTCAATAGGGGGGCTAAATGTCACTAAATACGCCAATGTGCCTTACCCTATGATAAATGTTTATCCATCTCGCAGGCGTGCTGGACATCTACGGGTTCGAGACGTTCGAGATCAACTCTTTCGAACAGTTCTGCATCAACTATGCGAACGAGAAGCTGCAGCAGCAGTTCAACTCGCACGTCTTCAAGTTGGAGCAGGACGAGTATATCAAGGTGAGATTCTTATTCATTCTTATGTTTGAAATCAGTGCCCTGTGGCTAGGGGCGTTAAGAATACTGCCAAGGTATTCCCGGCCTGTCGTAAGAGGCGACTAAACGGGCTTCGGAGTACGTGAGCATGCCACTACTGGCGAGTGGGTTGCACAGGATCACGACTCCGCGAGGGAAAAAATCCTACTGGGTGTCCTGGTAGGTCGCGCATTTGGGAAGGGCTGCGTCAAACATTTTGGCTCAAAGTAGCGAGCGCGATTTGCGGCACGGTCCAGTCCCGGCTGTGGGGTATCCGACCGCGATTGCGCTGAGATGGACACCCCAGGGGTTTTGGTTAGGGTTAGAGTCCCACACACCACCTTGTCCTCCACATGTGGCAAGGCGAAGGCCATGATGGTTTCACCTGGGAAAAAAAAAAAAAAAAAAGGACGAGTATATCAAGGTGAGATTCTTATTCATTCTTATGTTTGAAATTTGGTTTCTTGGAACTAGAATAGAATAGAAAAATATTTATCCAGCAACAATTATTATTGTTACATACGTTTATTTATTTAATTAAGCCTTGTCGTTGTCTATAGAAGTTATATCTTTATAAATAGTATAGAATAGATGAAATAATAACTTCTCCTTCTTCGTAGTTGTTTTTAACTAGTGGCCCGCCCTCACTTCGTTTAGGGAAAGTAGTTCCAATATCTACCAATAGATGCCGCTCGGTGTCGATTGCATCGCTCTAGTGTTTTGCCTTATCTAGTATAGATTTAAACACGAAATGACTTTAACCACGTGTTCGACCAACCATTCTAAACAACATTTCAACAACTTTTCGGAATACATAAAAAAAGTTTTCGACTCCATATGTTTATGCAAATTTTCAAAAGTCGTAGAACAAATGTTACTATTATTAAATTACCATTTTCTAGGAAGAAATCTCATGGAAGATGATAGATTTCTACGACAACCAACCGTGCATAGACCTGATAGAAGACCGTCTGGGCATCCTGGCTCTGCTGGACGAGGAGTGCCGCGTGCCGCAGGGCTCCGACCAGGGCTTCGCATCCAAGCTGCACGAGAAGTGCGCTAAGTACCCGCACTTTATGAAGCCTAGGTTCGGTGCTGCTGGTGAGTATAAGTTTATGTAGTAGAATAGACCATTTTGGTCTACTGAGTAGACGCACTTGCTCTACTCGATCGACCTTGATTGTCCACTGAGAAGACCACGGTGTTTAACTGAGCAGATCATGGTGGTCTACAACGCAGACAATGTTGATCTACTGAGCTCACCATATAAAAAAAGTGGACCAACAATAGTCGCTTACACACTATACTCGCTCGAGATGGACAGGCCTGCGGACCTAACGTCGACTTTAGACGCCTTCCGTGCCTTTGACAAGCTTGACGGTGAGTAGGCGGTCTCATAAGTAGACCTAGATGATCTGCTGAGTAGACTCTCTCACTCGAAACAGAGATTGGGCAGCGAATCGGCAAAGCGGCAACCACATTTGGTAAATTACGCACAAGAGTCTGGGACAATAAGTACTTCACAACTAAGACTAAGATGTTAGTCTATCAAGCTTGCATCTTAAGTACCCTCTTGTACGGAGCCGAATGTTGGACGTCGTATGCAAAACAAGAGCGTCGGCTTAATACCTTCCACCTTCGCTGTCTTCGTAACATTCTGGGCATTAAATGGGAAGATCGCGTCACAAATGAGTGCGTGCTGAAAACCGCACAGCTTCCCAGCATCACCGCTATACTCAAGCAGAGGCGTTTGCGGTGGCTGGGGCATGTGTACCGCATGGAGCACATTCGCTTGCCAAGGCGGACTCTTCTCGGGGAGGTAGCTTGCGCTAAAAGACCAGTCGGTCGACCAATGTTGAGATGGAAGGACTGTGTGAAACGGGACATGAATGCTTTCGGCATCCCGGTGAATAAGTGGGAGGATCTTGCTGCTGAGCGCCTCAGCTGGAGGAAGATAGTTTCCGGAGGCATAGCCCAACACGACCAAGCCTGGTTTGACTTACTGGCATCAAAGCGTGCTATACGTCATGCTGGAAACCCCCCATCCGTCGACACTCGTTTCGCTTGCCGCAAATGCGGACGAAACATACAATCGCGAATTGGTCTGTACAGCCACGAGCGGAGGTGTGGTGTCCCTACTTAAAATGCTACTTAAATCATCTGCTAAGATGCAAAGGCCTATTATATGACTAGTTGGCAGATTACATTCCGCACGTGAAGTGTACCAAGTACATATTATAGGGTATATTATGAGTACACCTAGTTAGTCTACTGAGTAGACCGCGTAGGTCTACTGAGAAGACCACATAGATAAGATAAAGTAGACCAACAATAGTCTCCTACACACACTATCGAGGTCCTGGGTTCGATTCCCATTCGCTCGGGTTTGTAATGATCACCAATCCGCATTAAGCAAGCAAGCAAGTGGTTTAGCCTAATCCCATCAAAGTAGCGGTGACTTGATTTCTGTGATGGAGGCCTTTGCCCTACGGTGGGATAGTATATAGGATGATAACTTTATTAATTTGTTACAGCTTTCATAATAAAACATTTCGCCGACAACGTGGAGTACCAAGCCGGCGGGTTCCTAGAAAAGAACAGAGATACAGTGTCAGAAGAACAGATTGAGTGTATCCGCTCCGCAACTAGTTGCCGTCTCATTCACACCATACTAGAGGTGGAGAGGCCCGCGGATCAAACGTCGACGTTACCGCCCCCGTCCCGGCGGAGGACGACGCCCTCCGTGCCTTTGACAAGCTTGACGGTGAGTAGACGGTCTACTGAGTAGGTATAAACGGTCTACTGAGTAGGCCAAAACAAGCACACGAGTGGACCTAAACGGCCTACTGAGTAGACCTAGGCGGTCTACTGAGTGGACCTAAACGGTCTACCGAGTAGACCTAGACAATGTTTCAATAGGCCCATATGGTCTGCTGAGGGGACTAGGTGGTCTACTGAGTAGCCCTATTAAATAAAGTAGACCAACAAAGGTCTCAAACAAACCATAACTTGGTATGTACAATACTTGTATACAAAGTCACCAAGTCACGTGACCGACTTTATACGAAAAGTTGTTTTTTTATGTAAATTATATATAATAAAACAAATATTGTACAGAATGGGTGGTAGCACACATGGTTAAAGGGATGTAAAGATACACCCTGCATAGCTCCATAAAAGGTTGTATAAAGAAAAACGGATTTACTTTTAATTTTTTTGCACAAATCGTAAAGTCCTCATGGTTGAATAAAATCTATCTATCCATACTATTCATAAAGAGATAACTTCTATAGACAACGACATCTTAGCTTATAGGTAAATCGAAAATACGAAACGCTTGCGCGATGTAATTGGACACAGCGCCATCTATTGGTTCATTTCTGTATTACGGTCCCGAAGCGAAGTGAGGGCGGGCCACTTTATAAAATCTTAATGTAGGCATGTTTGTATAAAAAATACGCTATGGGTGGTTAGATGTGCCCCTGAATGTACTTCACTTTATCATCAGCATCATCTTTCTTTAACTGTGGGAGAGCCACGCTTCGGCATGAATGGGCCGGCTCGACCGGAGTGATACCACTGCCTTACAGAAAACCGGCGTGAAGCAGCCCCTGTGCTGTGTTTCGCCGAGTGAGTGAGGGTACCGAAGGGAAAAAAAGGTTGGCAGCGCACTTGTAACTCCACTGGTGTTGCAAGTGTCCATGAGCGGCGGCATTTGCTTACCATCAGGTGATCCTCCTGCTCGTCTGCTACCTATCACAAAAAAAAAATACAGCCAATAGACGTTCACTGCTGGACATAGGCCTCCCCCAAAGTTCTCCACACACACTTTAATTTGTATTCCTTTTTTTTTTTTTTTTTTTCTCCCAAGGGAAACCATCATGGCCTTCACCTTGCCACATGTGGGGAACAAGGTGCTGTGTGGGACTCTAACCCTAACCAAAACCCCTGGGGTGTCCATCTCAGCGCAATCGCGGTCGGATACCCCACAGCCGGGACTGGACCGTACCGCAAATCGCGCTCGCCACTTTGAGCCAAAATGTTTGGCGCAATGCAGCCCTTCTCAAATGCGCGACCTACCAGGACACCCAGTAGGATTTTTTCCCTCGCGGAGTCGTGATCCTGAGCATGCCACTCCCCAGTAGTGGCATGCTCACGTACTCCGAAGCCCGTTTAGTCGCCTCTTACGACAGGCCGGGAATACCTTGGCAGTATTCTTAACGCCCCTAGCCACAGGGCACTAATTTTTGTATTCTTTCCAGCAACCCCCTCGCCGCCCGTCGGGACAGAAGCAAACCGTCGGCTCCCAGTTCCGCGTGTCTCTCTCCGCGCTGATGGCCACGCTGTCCGCCACCACGCCGCACTACGTGCGCTGCATCAAACCCAACGACACTAAAGACGCCTTCAGATTCGATCCCGCGAGGGCTGTACATCAGTTGAGGTAGGAACTATACCAGGCCTGTCCCACTCCGCGCTCTGTATCGAACTTGCAAGTACATGCGGCGTCCCCTCCGGAGGGGCCAGTTAGTAGAAAATCACGAGCGAGCGGCGACGGATGCGCGACAGTTGCTTGCGATAGAAAGAGAACGCACTTCTAGGTATGAATAATGGTATTTCCATAAACGGTTTTTAGGAGTGGGCTTTCTGTACTTGTACTATTAAGTATTCTGTGACTATACCCAAAACTGGAATTCAGGACCAAAAAACTACTACAATGTTGCTGTACAAAGCACACAAGCAGGCGGTTCGTCATTATTCCGGTAGGTGGCACTATGCAGTTCCGCGTGTCTCTCTCCGCGCTGATGGCAACGCTGTCCGCCACCACGCCGCACTACGTGCGCTGCATCAAACCCAACGACACTAAGGACGCCTTCAGATTCGATCCCGCGAGGGCTGTACATCAGTTGAGGTAAGAACTATACCAGGCCTGTTCCACTCCGCGCTCTGTATCGAACTTGCAAGTACATGCGGCGTCCCCTCCGGAGGGGCCAGTTAGTAGAAAATCACGAGCGAGCGGCGACGGATGCGCGACAGTTGCTTGCGATAGAAAGAGAACGCACTTCTAGGTATGAATAATGGTAGGCATTGAACGCAGGGCGGTCGGAATTTCAACATTATGTTATGGTAGCCTGAGTCATTATTTCCATAAACGGTTTTTAGGAGTGGGCTTTCTGTACTTGTACTATTAAGTATTCTGTGACCATACCCAAAACTGGAATTCAGGACCAAAAAAACTACTACAATGTTGCTGTACAAAGCACACAAGCAGGCGGTTCGTCATTATTCCGGTAGATGACACTATGCAGTTCCGCGTGTCTCTCTCCGCGTTGATGGCAACGCTGTCCGCCACCACGCCGCACTACGTGCGCTGCATCAAGCCCAACGACACTAAAGACGCCTTTAGATTCGATCCCGCGAGGGCTGTTCATCAGTTGAGGTAAGAACTATACCCAAAACTGGAATTCAGGACCAAAAAAACTACTACAATGTTGCTGTACAAAGCACACAAGCAGGCGGTTCGTCATTATTCCGGTAGATGGCACTATGCAGTTCCGCGTGTCTCTAGAAACCGCGGAGCAAATATCGATCCGAAAGTGAGTGACAGTTGACAAATAGAGCGGTGACACATCCGGCCTGCGGCTAGTGCTGTGTCTTGCACCAACACTCCTCCTCACAGCAATAGAGTGGTACCCGATCTTTTTGCAACTTACGTTTATTATTTCAAGCCTACACTCCTCCCTCCTTCTATCCTCCATGGATCCTCCTCTCTCTTCTCTTTTCTTAATTAACTTGTGTGAGCTTTGGCTAGTCTGTAAGCATACTTGTATGCGCTGTATCAAACCCAACGACACTTAGGATGCCTTTAGATTCGATCCCGCGAGGGCTGTACATCAGTTGAGGTATAGTCTACGTCAGGAATGTGTAGTTATGACCTTGAGTGCGCAGAAACCAATTTTCATAGAAAGTCTTCTTTATTACAAGTGCGCAAAATAACAGTCATCGCTATACTTTCGTGCCTCCAGCTATAAGAACTATACCCAAAACTGGAATTCAAGACCAAAAAAATTACTGCAATGTTGCTACTGCAATAAAATGATCGTACCATAGTACCTATACCCCTTTTTTCTAAAAACACTCGCTGATGTAATTTGTTTATTGGTAATTTTGATTCTATAATTTAAAAAAATAATTTTGTTTACTTTGTTTCACATAAATAGGACAAATCTATGGTATAAGAAAGAATGAAAGAAAAACATTTATTGATTAACGCTCCGATTCGTATGGAATGACAGTGTTTTGCCATAGATTTAGTGTCGGGTGAAGAATAAACTATAATAAACTTAAATTGTCTACTCAGAACACCAAAGAGTCCGTCCGCAATTTACTTTTAGTTTTCTGAAAGTTTGGCAGACGTATTGGTCGTCGAACTTTTAAGTTTAGGCGAAAGCTATTATGTTAAAATCTATATCTATCTATCTTCTATACTACTTATTTATAAAGTGGTAAATTCTATAGATAAAAACCAGGCTTTAGGTAATCCGATAAAATGAATGTTATCTAATCCTAGCGCCATCTATTGGTCAAGTCTAAAACAATAGTTTTAGACTTGACTCGCTTATTAGCGATCCGTAACGAAGTGAGGGCGGGCCACTAGTAATTTATAAATTTTCATATAAAAATAACTTTCGAAATTAATGTTTTTTTGTCTATTTTCAGAGCATGTGGTGTATTGGAGACCATCAGAATATCAGCAGCGGGTTTCCCTTCGAGGTGGCTTTACCAAGATTTCTTCTACAGGTTAGTAAAATACGCTTAAAAACACAGTTTTTGCGACTCTAGGTGGACCATAATCGCACCTGATGGAAAGCGACGATGAGGTCTATTATATTAGAAACTATAATATACTAGCTTTTGCTAGCGGCTTCACTCGCGCCCCCCACTTCTCTAAAATGGGGGATTGGAAAGGGGCAAAAAGTAGCCTTTGTTACTCTCCATCTCTGCAACTATTTCTACTTAAAAAAATCACGTCAATTCGTCGCTCCGGTTTGCCGTGAAAGAAAGACAAACATACAGACAGACTCACTTTCCCATTTATAATATTAGTTTGGATAACTATGCGCTACGTTGAAGATACATGCAGAATCGAGCAGTGGGACAGCAGCAGCAGATGGCGCTAATTTGACTGTTCCATACAAGATTCAAATTCTCCTATCATCCTACATCGCGATAGCAAAGTTCGCATGTCTACTTGGAATATATACGGCAAACCAAGATGATACACCGGACTGTGATCCCCGAGCCAACACCACCCGCGGCGGCACATTCCAATCCCCATATGGGCAGGCCTATCCCACTCCGCGTGTAGGTATCAAACTTACAAGTACATGCGGCGTCCCCTCCGGAGGGGCCAATCAGTAGAAAATCACGAGCGAGCGGCGACGCATGTGCGACAGTTGCGTGCGATAGAAAGAGAACGCACTTCTAGGTATGAATTGTAGGTGTTGAACGCTGGGCGGTCGGAATTTCAACTTTATGTTATAGCCTGAGCCATTATTTTTCTATAAACGGTTTTAGAAGTGGGCTTTCTGTACTTGTACGATTAAGTATTCTGTGATATGGGGTTGTAAATCCAGTCCTTGCCTAGTATCTCGATTTTCGGCTCATCTACCACAGTGTCTGAAGACGAAAGTCTTTAATGCGTGTGTATTGCCAGTGATGACATACGGAACTGAAACGTGGCCGCTTACAATGGGCCGCTTAAGAAGGCTCAAAATCAGTCGGAGGGCAATGCTCGGAATCTCCTTGCGTGATCGTGTCAGAAATGATGAGATCCGCAGGAGATCTAAGGTCACGGAGATAGCCCAAAGAATTGCGTGGCAGAAGTGGCAATGGGCAGGGCACATTGCGAGGAGAACAGACGGCCGTTGGGGTGGAAAGGTCCTTGAGTGGAGGCCACGCGCAGGAGGCCGCAGTCGTGGCAGGCCTCCCACCAGGTGGACCGACGATCTGGTAAAGGTCGCGGGAGTCCATTGAATGCGGGTGGCACAGGACCGATCTGTGTGGAGAACTTTGGGGGAGGCCTATGTCCAGCAGTGGACGTCTATTGGCTGAAATGATGAAGCATTCCCTTTTCTTTCCCAGGTACCGGTTACTCTGTCTCCACAAGGACATAGACCGAGGAGACATCAAGGCTACCTGCAGCAGGATACTGGCAAAGCATCTGAAGGACCCGGACAAATACCAGTTCGGGGCAACCAAGATCTTCTTTAGAGCTGGCCAGGTAAGGTTCAATATTCAATGTATTTTTTTTATATTGAGGACAATCAAGATGACCCCACTCCGCCTGATGGGAAGCGGCCGTGAGATCCAAATATGAGATTGACAGGCACAAAAGAACAGACAAAGTGTCCATTGAGTCTGTCACTCTCACCCTGAAGGCCTGCTGAGATGCCGTTTCACGCCCCGTCTAAAAACCCAGGATTGTAAGGAGGAAACTTACACTTTATTATATACTGGAGAATGCTCTAAGGAATTGTTCGGATTGATTCCTGCTGCTACATTTCGCCACCGTTCTACTCGAAAACACCCCCATCATTTAGATGGTTGGCTGGCAGTCTTCAAAGATCAGTCAGAGCGAGGTCATCTTGCTTGATTGTACTCAATATAAAAAAAAGTATATTCTACATCAGGGTTTCTTAAACTTTATTCAGTCACGGACCACTAACTGAATTCAAAAACCTCTAAGGACCCTGTCAAAGAATATTTTAGGAAAAAAAACCAGCTAATAATCAGTTTTATTGCACAAAATCTTTTATTAATTAAATAAGACAACATCACATACATTGTCCTGGTCCCAAACTAAGGTTTTCCCTTGTACTATGGAAACCAGAAACAACGAAGGAACTACAAACACCCAGACCCAAGACAAATATCTGTTTCATCAACAAACATTTGTCTTGATGCGGGAATCGAACCCGCGACTCTTGTGTCTCAACCGGCGCCCAAACCTCTACGCCAAATGGGTCGTCAAATGGTATTGTTAGTTTACTTACACTTAGGCACTAATACTTAATTAGGTAAAACAAAACTAAATTAGTGAGAAGGATGCTCTTGTTTGGCCTCAATGAGTACGTTAAATTGTGGACTTGTGAGCTGCTGCGGACCCCTGACACTCATGCTACGGACCCCTAAGGGGTTCATGGACCCCACTTTAAGAAACCCTGTTCTACATACATAGCGAAACTACATCTCTACGTATCGTTTGTGTGTTGCATAGCTATGTATCGCTTACCTTTACATTGTGAAACAGACCCATATGGACATTCTTACTTTATTTCTCAGGTAGCCTACCTAGAGAAGATCCGTGCAGACATCCAAAGACTATACTGCGTTCGCATACAGAGCTGCGTGCGGCGTTTTGTAGCGCGCAAGAAGTACCTACGCGTCATGGGCGCTCTGAAAGGCCTGCAGGCCAGGGCTAGAGGATACCTGGCGAGACGGTGAGTGAACGAATGAATAATATACTTCCATTCCTAAAAAGAGGTGGTAAAATCATGGTCTTTTCGGTAGACCGAAAAGACCGGTAGTATTTTGAAAAGACCGATATATGCTGGTGTTGCAGGTGTTCATGGGCAGCGGCAATTGCTTACCATCAGGTGATTCGCCTGCTGGTTTGCTACCTATCACATAAAAAAATATACATGGGCGGTGGTAATAGCTATCAGGTGATCCGTCTACTGTTTGTCGGCCCCCTATATTATAAAATAACTATATGAACGCCTCGTTGGTTCACTAGATCAACCACGCTATACTCTGATTCATAATCATGTAAAGTAAACTGACAGATGTCAATGTGTCATCCCCATACATTATCACTCAATTTGACACATGCAAAATGTCAAAATGGATAGAAACTTGTCATGTTCATCTGTCAGTTTACTTTACATGATTATGAATCAGAGTTTAGGATGAGTAATAGTAGTATATAAAAAGTATTATACTATCCCACTGCTGGGCAAATACCTCCATCATAGAAATAAAGTCATCCCTACCATAGTAGGGATCATAATGGGATTAGGCTTAATCACCACGCTTGCCTAATGCGGTTTGGCGTAAAGATTTAAAATTCATGAATAAGCTAAATAGATCCGTAAAAGATTCGCCAAAAAGTAACGGATACGGATCTTTTTTGGCTTGGATATCCGCGGATACGGATATCCGGCACATCACTACTCACGTCCTTATTATAGTTTTTTGTCAACAGCAAAGCGCAAGAAGTCCGCCGCCATCGCGCCGCCATTAAGATCCAAAGATACGTCCGTGGCTGGCTCGCGAGGTCCAAGTACCAGAGGCTGAGACGGCTGGCCATAGGCCTGCAGGCCAGGGCGAAAGGCCTACTGGCTCGCAGGCTTTACAAGGATAAGAGGCGTGTCAAAGCTGTAAGTATTCTGTAACTAAACCTAGGGAAAAGTCAAAATACTCCGCCGCTATCAAGATCCAAAGATACGTCCGTGGCTGGCTGGCGAGGTCCAAGTACTAGAGGCTGAGACGGCTGGCCATAGGCCTGCAGGCCAGGGCTAAAGGCCTACTGGCTCGTCGGCTTTACAAGGATAAGAGGCGTGTCAAAGCTGTAAGTATTATGGAACAAAACCTAGGGAAATTACCCTACAGTCTCGAAACTTAATTTTGCTAATAGATGGCGCTGGGTGTCGATTACATCGCGCAAGTGTTTCGTCTTTTCGAGTTACATATAAGCATTGTGGTTTTCTATAGTTATCTACGGCTGGCCACTATACTCAAAACTGGAATTCAAGACCAAAAAATCTACGACAGATACGTCACTGTCAAATCTGTAAAAGTTACTTATGTCATTTTCAAGTGACGTTTTCAGGTTTCGCCAACTTTTTGGAATTGTTTTTCTTATTATGCAGACTTAAACAGTCAAGTTTCCATACATTGTTAAAATGTTGTGGGTAGATACCAAATGTTATTAACACCTGAAGTGTTACAAGCGCAATACCATATTTGAAAACTGAAATTACGGATGGTTAAGTTTTTATTAAAGTGTCTTGTATTTACGTGAAAAAAAGTAAATAAAATATTATTTTTTTAATTATAGAATCAAAATTACCAATAAATAAATTACATCAGCGAGTATTTTTAGAAAAAAGGGGTATACTATGGTACTATCATTTTATTGCAGTAGCAACATTGTAGTAGATTTTTTGGTCTTGAATTCCAATTTTGGGTATCATTTAATAAAGATTAATGGTATACATAGATTAGTGGCCAGTGACTTAGTTTTGCAATGAGTTCGAATCGTTGCCAATAGATGGCTGTGGATGTTGATTACATCGCACAAATCATAGAGAGCAAATAGTTTACGTTCACATCATCAAAGAAAATTTGTTGAATTGAGAACCACATTCTTTTTTTAAAAAATCCTCATGATTGAAATGAGTTTATTTATACTAAATCGATTACGTTACGTACAGGTGCTCACGATACAGCGGTATGCGCGAGGCTATCTCGCTCGTTTGCGCGTGAAGAAGAGGAGACACCAGATCGTCATCGCACAGAGCGCTGTAAGTATAATCGACGAGCATAAATCGTCGCAATAGGGTATTCTCCAATTACTTCATCTTTTTTTAAATGGTCGTATATACCTATCTGATGATTAATTATAATTTTTATTTCAGCAAAATATGACCGATTTATGCCGAAAAAAGATTATTAAAAATTTGTCGTAAAATATACACGAACCGCCATTTTGGTGACGTAAATAGTACTAAATTACTATAGTATAGTCGGGCCGTTGTATCATGCCCGATTTGACAAATGTCAGACTGAAAGCACTAGTGAGGGGCAACGGTAAATTTCCGAATCATATAAGTAACAGTTATTTCCACTAAGGGCAGTTTCCCATATTCAAAATTTTTTTTTTTATATTAGGTAAATGGGTTTGCTCTTGACCTCATCTCACCTGATGGAGAGTGACAATGAGGTCTAAGATGTAGCGTGCTTTCCCAGAAGAAGCCTATTCACTCTCGACTTAAAGACACCCTAATTGTAGTCCTCGGGGAAAACAGAAGCCGGCAAGTTGTTCCATTCCTTAGCAGTTCGTATTACTTAAGAAAGAAGAAGCGAAACGCGATATTTATTTTCAAAATAAAATAATAAAACCTTCAAGTGATAAATCACTAGTATTTAAAAAAATACGCGGTGAGTATTACCGGTTACGTCACTTTGAAAACGTGTCAAACGGCGTAATTTTGTACACGCGTAATACTGAGTGGAAATTATACGTTTTCTTTTTATTCTCAAATTATTTTAAGTAATAAAAGACAAATAATTAGATAATTAGGTGCCTTTGACATTATGAAATTAAGTTTTCTATTTAAAAGTGGTTCTTTATGATTCGCGAAATGTGTTCCTCTTAACAAGGATAAATGCAAAATAAAAAAAAGGTATTGTCAAATCGGGCATGATACAACGGCCCGACTATAGTCATTCTAATGTCAAATTAACTTTTGGCATTGAGTGCATTGACCATAGTAGTAAATGTAGAACTATACCTCAGTGTTTTAGTTCTTGTGACGTCATTCTAGAGAAAATCATGGTGGACGGCGTTTTCGGTCACGTGACCTAGAGAAAATAAAACTCCGATTTTAATTTTGAAATATAAAATTAATCTTAGGTTTTTATGGTATAACGACATATTTTTTCAATTCCTCATGTTCTTATGTACACTTTTTCTACCCAGATCCGCCGCTTCCTCGCCCGTCGCGAGTACAAGCGCCTCCGCATCGAAGCCAGGAGTCTGGACCACGTGAAGACCCTCAACAAGGGCTTGGAGAACAAGATCATAAGCCTCCAGCAGAAGCTGGGGACAGCCCTGGAGAGGGCCAAGGGTATAGAGCCATTGCAGAACCAACTCGCTGACATGAAGTAAGTGGATTAATATTGGTAAACGTAGTGTAGGACGACCTCAGGCCAGATGGAGTGACGATCTACGCAAGAGGACTGGAGCTGGACGCGAGTAGCCGAAGATCGATCAAAGTGGCGAGCATTTGGAAAGGTCCAGCAGTGGACTGCAACAGGCTGATGATGATGATGAATACGGTCACATGTGGAGGAAGCATGCTTTAACAATGAAAAGATAGTTCCATGTTGAGATAATAGATGGCGTTAGGAGTTTGATACAACGCGCAATCGTTTCGGCATTCTTATAAAGCAAGTATGAAATAATCACATGTCACGTAGATAAAGCATGCCACCCTTGATAAGGCATAGGGGAGGGGAAGGGAGAAAGTAGTTCCTTGTTAAAATAAAATATGGCGTAAAGAGTTTGCTACATCGCCCAATCATTTCCCTGTATTGATTGCGTTAAGGGGCTATACGAATGAAACTAGCGCCGCAAACCTATTTACACCGATTGTAACGAAAATATGATATTTTTGAAGAAAATAAAACATTACAGACTTAGATCCAAGTAAATTGGATTTTTCAAGATGCCGATACAGTATTTCTAACACGCGACAAGTAACAATAATGTTAATTATTGCTAAAAACGGCCACTTTTAGCAATAATTGTCATTATTGTTACTTGTCGCGTGTTTTATATAATGTATTGCGCATTTGTGACTCCGCTGGTGTTACGGGTGTCTGGGCTGCAATGGCTTACCATCAGGTGATCCGCCAACTCGTCTGCCACCTATCCATTAAAAATTTCATTGATTTTCTCTCTTATGTACAGATAGACAAGGTTCAAAATCAGGTGGGAACTATTTTCCTAACACAAACCTTTTTTTCAGATCAAAACTAGAAGTCCTAAAGCTGGTAGAAATCGAGGTCAAAGCACTCAAAGTGGATAAGATAGACAAAGACAACCTGATAGCGTCTCTCAAAGCGGAGCTAGCGGAGGAAAGGGACAGCAACAAGCACTTGGTCCAACAGATGGAGGAGATGCAAAAGAAGTACAAGAAAGAGAAGGAAGAATACGAGATTGAGAGTGAGAAGTTGGCGAACGAGTTGAGGAGTAATAAAGAGCACTATGAGTTGGCTTTGGAAGGTATGTATAAGTTAATGACGTCATATTCTCAGTGTGTATTCCTAGGGCAGCTGCAAGCAAAGTGCGACAGGGGGGGGGGAGTAGTAAGTTCTCTCCTGGCCCGCCCTAGCTTCGCTTCGGTATTTTAATTTTAAAAACAAAATAGAATAGGCGTCACGAACGGTCCTAAAATTTTATGAAATTTTTGGTGTTACGATAGATTTGAAATCGAAAATAACTCTGCTAGTTAATATTTAAAAATATTTCGTGTATCTGTTTGTATGATCGTCGAAATGTGGACGTTGAAAGTCGATTTTAAAGTGTTAAATTATCCAAAAATCCGGTTATCATTGGATAGCCCTTGGAATTATTTACTGCGTTAAATTTAAGATTTTTGTAGTGTGTGTCTTGTTGGTTGTCCTAATAAATAAAATAAATAAATAGCCCATCAAATTTAAAGTAACATTTGTAAAGAAAGTAGTTACTTATTCTATTAACAAATTAAAAATTATTTGTCATGCCTATTCACAACAATCAATCACTTTCATTAAATTTGTATACCTAGCCCATACATTAATTATTAATATATTTAGCTTTAATAATGGAAATACGACATTACCCAATTTCACCCATTTATAGGTTAAAGAACAAAAATGCTAAAATCCGCCTGCTCGTCTATCCGCCTATCGCATAAAAAAAAAAAAAACACTTTCTTATAATTATACAAATTCCTAAATTCTAATTTTACTCTACAAACTTTGCCCTTCAAATTAGTACAAATTTTATCAGATAAATATACAGTAGCACTAAAAGTGTATCGATTTATCATGTACAGAATTAAAGATTAGATATGAACCACGCCAGATATGGAAATAATTACTTTGCCCGCGAAAAATGGCGTCCGAGACCTAGAGTTGGTGATAGTGTAAACTCTCTCTGAAAACAAAACAAATGTATCTAGGAAAATGTAAAAAAAGTTTTACGGGGGGGGGTTATTTTGAGTTTAGAACGTAGCTTATTAAATGTGAAATGGAAGTTTTGTGTGAAAAGTTGATAAAATATTAATTTAATTGCAAAGTTTGGTTATTACAGTCGTTAATTAACGCGCGGTAATTTTTAAGCAATTATGTACAGTCCCGCCACACATATGTTAACAAACCTGATTTCGATTGTACTTTAATTTTTTGTTATTGTCGTTTTGTATTATTTAGACCATTTTTAATTCGAGGACAATTTTGCCTTTAATAGACTAATAAAAATAACTTATTGTTATTGGATAAAATGGCACAGTTGAATCTTTTGAATATTCTGAACTGAAAAGTAAAAATTTTTTTACACAGCCTTCATAGCTAGATAGATAGATATTCTTTATTGTACAGAAATTGTATACATGCATGACTGAAACAACAGCAATAAACAGTACAATAAGGCGATCTTATCGCTTGTAGCTAACTTCCAGACACCCTTTAGGAAGAGGATAGAAAAACAGCCAGTTAGTAGTTTTATTCCGCCGACACAAAAATAACAAGACAAAATTATATGGGAAGGTGAATATTTCACAAAATGGTGGTCCCACCAGAAATAGTCATAACGAAAGCGGCCGAAGCTCAAGAAAAGAGTTCTTATGTATGGAATGAGGTGTTTGAATCAAGAGCTAGTTTTTGGAAAGGTAAGTATGATATTAACGTTCATAAAATATCAGGTTATAATAAGATTTTTTATGTGCGTAGCTAATAATAATTCTCACGACATCTCATACTTTAATCTGACTCCGTACTAAGTAGCTTAATAAAATGTTAACCGTAAACATAAGTACATAAGTCTTGTATTCAGGAAGTCGATTTCTAACCGAGAAGAACCAGCAAGAAACTCAGTAGTTACTCTTTTCAAATTATGATCATTAGAATTTTCATTCTGATAATAATAATAAAAAAAACATTAAGTATTAAGATTATAGTAACAGTATGTTATATATACAATGCTTTATTATCCCCCGACGCAAAAAACGACGGAGTGGTATAAGTTTGCCATGTCTATGTGTGTGTCTGTCTATGGCACCGTAGCTCCTAAACAAATGAATCAATTTTGATTTAGTTTTTTTTGTTTGAAAGATGAATAAAGGGGGAGTTCTTAGTTATGTTGGATAAAAATCGACCCAAGATGGCCGCCGTCACAAAAATATGGATTGTATGTTTTAACACAATATGGGTATCATATGAAAAGGCTTGAGTAGCAGAATATATTTATTGTGACAAATTTCAAATCCAAGATGGCCGCCGTCAGAAAATGAGTGTAGGAAGGTTTTTAAATTTTCAATTTATACAGTCTGTATCTTTTAATCGTCAGATGAATGAAATATAATTCGTTTGTTTCAGAACGCGACAAGCAGCATGAGCTCGAGAAGAAGGCCCTCAGCGCTGAGCTGGAGGCGGAGAGGCAGAGCCGGCAGAAACTGCTGTCCTCGCAATACGAGCTACAGGAAAGGCTCGACTCTTTGCAGAGGTAACTACATTGGGCAGCAAATAAACCGACCCACTAGCAAATTTTCATACAAACGTGCCTAGTTAAGAAGCTTACAGATATAAAAGTTTCATTGCTATGGCAATAATTCTAATCTCTAACAACTATTTATGTATAATATGGATTATGGTTGTTTACCAAAAGTTAAAATTAGAGCAATCAAACCCCCCCCCCCCCTTTACATTTTAGGGTTCCGTAGCCAAATGGCAAAAACGGAACCCTTATAGTTTCGTCATGTCCGTCTGTCCGTCTGTCCGTCTGTCCGTCTGTCCGTCTGTCCGTCTGTCACAGCCGATTTACTCGGAAACTATAAGTACTACAGTGATAAATTTGATGGTAATATGTGTTGTATGAACGCTACAAAATATGAACACTAAATAGTAAAAAAAGAATTGGGGGTGGGGCCCCCCATACATGTAACTGAGGGATGAAATTTTTTTTTTCGATGTACATACCCGTGTGGGGGTATCAATGGAAAGGTCTTTTTAAAATGATATAAAGTTTTCTAAAAAACATTTTTCTTAAAGTGAACGGTTTTGAGATATCAGGTCTCAAAGTCGTAAAAAGTATGTCCCCCCCCTCTATTTTTATAACTACGGGGTATAAATTCTAAAAAAAATATCGAGGTGGGATGCAATGCTAATTAACTCTTTCACGATTTTTGTTTGATCAAAGTATCTCTTATAGTTTTTGAGATAGGTTGATTTAACTGTAATTTGGTTAAGTTATTGTGCTTACACTGAAACGATGGCTGAACCTTATAAGATAGATCAAATTATATTTGCTGCTACGGAACCCTTGTGCGCGAGCCCGACTCGCACTTGGCCGGTTTTTCTAATTCAACCTATAACCCCTATGGGGGATAAGGTTTGTAAGTTAAGAAGCTAAAGTCAACTCACAATCTACTAAATGCATTTACCGGTCTTTAAGATATGTATAACACGACAGAAATATCGGATTTATCTATTTTTTATTTATTTTCAGAGCCCCACCAACGAAAGAACACAGGCGCTCCCTGTCGGACGCCAGCAACAACTCACAACAAGAAACCACAGTGGAAGACGTAAGTTATTTTAGCCTTGACTTTCATCATCATCATCAGCAACCCACACTCGTCCATTGCTGGACATAGTTCTCCCCCAATGCACGCCACCGCTCCCAATTTTCGGCCACTCTCATCCAGCTCACACCAGCCAGCCTTCGAATGTCATCATCCCATCTTGTCATCACCGAATTAGCAAACTGAAGTGGCAGTGGGCTGGCCATATCTGCCGCAGAACTGATAACCGTTGGAGCCGTAAAGTCGTAAAGTCCTTGAGTGGAGACCGCGACTCGGTAAGCGTAGTGTTGAACGCCCTGCCTTGACTTTACTACAAAATAAATATAATAGTGGGAGGAAGATAAATAAATATTACAAGTTACGTGGGAGACCTACGCTCTGGCGTGAATGGGCCGGCTCGACCGGAAATACCACGGCCTCACAGAAGACCGGCGTGCATCAGCACCTGCATTGTATTTCGTGAAGTGACTGAGAGTACCGGAGGCCTCATTGAGGGGAGAGAGGGTTAAAAGGTTGGCAGCGTAATAGTGACTCCACTGGTGTTACTAGCAGACGGATCACCTGATCGTTAGAGATTGCAGCCGCTATAAGACACCTGCAACAACAGTAGGGACAATAGTGCGCTGCCAACTTTTAACCCCCTTTCCTTTCCTCCTTTGGGCCTGCGGCACCCTCACTCACTCGACAAAACAGCGCAGGCGCTGCTTTTATGTGAGGTCGTCACTATCCAGTCCATTCATGCTGCAGCGTAGCTCTCCCATGGCTTATTTTACGATGAATCAAATTACTTTTATTTATTTCATGGTTTACTGAAAATCCACTGACTGAAAACCCGTTTAGCGCAATGGTTTGAGCGCCGCTTGAGACGTAAGGGTCGCGGGTTCAATTCCCGCATCAACACAAATGTTTGTTGATGAAACAGATATTTGTGTTGGGTCTGGGTGTTTGTGGTTCCTTCGTTGTTTCTGGTTTCCATAGCACAAGGGAAAACCTTAGTTTGGGACCAGGACAATGTATGTGATGTTGTCTCAATTTCCATTTCTAATTTCTAATCCACAGCTCTTATTAAAATTATGCAACTTTTTTTTGTCTCCAGGATTATGGATACGGGTCAGTACGGTCTGTGGAGACGACCAGACCAGCCCTAGAAGCTGTCAACTGGTCCGCTGGCCAATCACATAATGGACCAACGCCGGTGAGTCTTTGGGTATCCATCGAGATCCAATATTCGTTGTAGTCCTCATGTTGTGTACCTTCGTATTGTTCCGAACTATGTTATAAAAAACCCGAGAGTAGAGAACAGGAGGCCAATTCTCGGTTTTCGCCTTCTATGTCGAGTCGACTTCATGGAACGCATAGACCAATAGGAGACAAGATAAGGAATGTCGACTGTAATCTGTCTTCTCCTATTGGTTGTGCGTTCCATGATGTCGACTAGACATAGAAGGCGAAAACCGAGAATTGGCCTCCAGAATAGAATCTTCTAAAAGAAACGTACATCAACACCTCATTCTATTTCTCTCACACCTCACAGTTCTCTCTCACTCATACTCTCATCTCATTCGTTCCATCATCTCCTTCGTACACTTTCACTCACATTCGTTCTTGATTAACCATTCACATGCTATTCACAAATGGCATTAGGCTGCGTTCAGTAACATTTTAATCCTACATATATCTTCGTGATTACACCACGTTGGTCTATTGGTTTAAGTATCGGGCCGTGATCTCGGGCTCCCGGGTTCGAATCCCGGGTCGAGCAAAAGTATGTTTCGTATTTTTCGAACATAGCTCGGGTTTATGATCACCAATCCGCATTAGGCAAGTGTGATGATTAAGCCTAATCCCATCATAGTAGCGATGACTTGATTTCTGGATCCTGGATGGATGCCTTTGCCACAGAGTACCTTTTAATATACTGAAAGCCTTTGCCCTGCAGTGGGACAGTATATAGGGCTATAGGCTGATAACTTGATTAACCGACTTCAATAAAGAGGAGGTTCTCAATTAGACCCGTATGTTTTTTTTGTATGTATGTTACTCGATTTCTTCGCCAATTATGAATGGATTTAAATGATTATTTTTTCGTTTGGTAGGCCATCATTCAGCGGTGGTCTCATATAAATGTTATCAAAATTGACTTAGTGTTTTTTGAGAAAAAACAACAAAAACCAAAAAAATACAGATATTACGTCGTTGTTTGGTTGTGGCTGTAGTCTTGAAGTCGTTTTTTTATCAAAAATTATTATATATCTGCATCTTTATCTTTCTAACAGATCGCAGACGCTGGCCTGGTCCTCCGCATGCAGAATAGAATCTCGGCGTTGCAGAGCGAGTTATCTCGAACAGCTAAGAGGGCGAACGACCTGGAGGAACGGCCTCATGAGTGAGTAATACACATTGAAAGATCAAAGTTAATCTCTACAGCAGTGGTTCCTAACCTTTTCAATGTCACTACCCCTTTGAACTTGTATGGAAACTGAGTTTACCCCGAGCTAATTTAAATCCTACTACTATTATAAAGGCGAAAGTTTGTATGGATGTATGGATGTTTGTTACTCTTTCACGTAAAAACTACTGAATGGATTTGAATGAAACTTTACCACAATATAGTTTATACATCAGAATAACACATAGGCTACAATTTTTGAGGTTTCTACAAACCTGAAGTCCACGCGAACGAAGTCGCGGGCAAAAGCTAGTTTAAAATAATTAAAACCACACAAATTCAAAAACCTACCAACCAAAAAACCTAACAGCGCCTATAATAAATATAATGTTTGCCCCTAGATCATTATCAGAATCAATTGTAATGATTATAATGGGGGATACCGCATGTGGAAAATCCGTTAGATGGCGTACGTGTAGACTGATGTCCAACTTCACATCATTTGACATCTCACATCAAAAATAACCAATCACCGTGTAGTTGGAACTAAGTCTACACGTACGCCATCTAACGGATTTTCCACAAGCGGTAGCCCCCATTTGAAAAGAGTGACTACTGAGTTTCTTGCTGATTCTTCTCGGTAGAAATCGACTTTCCGAATCAGCGGTAGCTTACATAATATTTGACATTCATGAATGTTCTAAAATTTTTTTTATATTGAGGACAATCAAGATGAAAAAAAAAAAAAAAAAAAAAATGAAAATATTTTATTTCTTTAACAAAACCCCACTTCCGGCTGTGGTAAGCGGCCGGTGAGATCCAATTAAAAGATTGACAGGCACAAAAGAACAGACAAAGTGTCCATTGAGTCTGTCACTCTCACCCTGAAGGCCTGCTTAAATAACTTAAATTGAACTTAAATTTACTGGGACTTAAATTGAATAAAGAATATTTCTATTTCTAGATCGTCTATCCTCACCCCCGTCGAACCCCAATATAGACCGCTTCCGGGTCGAAGAGCTGGAGATTGAGAACAAAAAGCTGAGGGAGCATCTGGACAGGTTGAGGGCAGCAGGCGACAGCATGCTCGTCTCCAAAGAGGTCATAGGTAAGTGAAATCCTAATCCTAATATTATATTCTTTCACTTCAAAACTACGGAACAGATTTGTATGAAATTTGGTATAGGTCGATTCACGAAAGATGACCACAAATGACGATCGTCTACGCTTAATATCACATTAAGTAAAGACATAAGACAGAAAACATGGGATTAAACATAGAATGTGTTTAGTCTAAGCCCTTGTAATGTGTCAAATTGAGAATGAGCCATTTCTTCATGAGATTACACGCGTAGACGATCGTCATTTGTGGTCATCTTTCGTGAATCGACCTGTATACAGATAGTCTAGACCTTGAGAAAGAAAACTACTTTTTATTGCGAAAAGGGGTTTGTAGGGGGTTAAGGGGCTATACGAATGAAAGTAGCGCCGCCAACCTATTTACACTGATTGTGGCGAAAATATGATATTTTTGAAGAAAATAAATAAATTTTACTACGTCACATACATTGATCTGACTCTGAGATAGGTAGCTCAAGCACCTGTGTTACAGATATCAGAACCAACAGTGGGATTACAAATATATACGTATAATACTTTTCTTTTGTAAATACATACTTATAATACATAGAAAACACCCAGACCAATACAAACAGACATGTTCATGCACAAGTGTGGTGGGCGGCGCTAGTTTCATTCGTGTAGCCCCTTAAGGGGACGAAGTCGTGGGTAACAGCTAAAAAATAAATAAATTCTCACAACATCTAGTACATTGACTAGAATCCGTACTAAGTATAGTCTAAGGCAAGAAAGTGTAGTTATGACCTTGAGTGCGCGAGAAACCAATTTTGATAGAAAGTCTCCTTTTTTACAAGTGCGCAAAATAACGGTCATCGCTATACTTTCCTGCCGCCAGCTATAGATTAAGCACTTGTCTTACAGAACTTACTGATTAAATACTTAAATAACACCCCTTCTTCTACCGTACATATTGTGTGAAAAATAATGGTTTTATGCTTTTCAAGAACAACTGGGCGTGATGCAGAAAGAGTTGGACCGAAGGCGAGACGAGTGCATACAGTTGAAGAGTGTTCTCACTAACCAGGTATGTGCCATTTACTTTAACGCTGGTTTTATACTTATATTCGGTATTATTTATAGCAAAAAAATATGTTTTTTTCTTACATAGGTATTTAATAAAAAGTTAACCATCCGTAATTTTAGTTTCAAAGATGGTATTGCGCTTGTAACACTTCAGGTGTTAATAACATTTGGTATCTACCCACAACATTTTAACAATGTATGGAAACTTGACAGTTTAGTCTGCATAGCAAGAAAAATAATGCCAAAAAAGTTGGCGAAACCTGAAAACGTCACTTGAAAATGACATAAGTGACATTAACAGATTTGACAGTGACGTATCTGTCGTAGGTTTTTTGGTCTTGAATTCCAGTTTGGAGTATTATTTAACATTCGAGCATAAAAGGGCCATGTTACGTAAAAAATATTGTAATAAAATGTTTTCCTTTTTCTTATATGAAGCCTTGAAATTAACGATTTTCCTGCTCTTGAGTGTATTTCAAACTTCTTTAAAATAATAAATGTGTGTAACATAATTATGAATGTTCTCTTATAGATTTACACAACGTGATTCATAATAAATATTATAACATGTCTACTCGTTTCAAAATCTGATGTTGTTTATCTGACATCAGTTTGAGTTGACATTATCTAAAGAAGATAAGTAGATAACGTGCTACGTCGTCTTATAGGGAAACGGTTCCGTAGAGCTAATGCAATATATAACAATTTAATTTATTTATTTTTATTATATTAATTAATATATATAAGTAAAAAAATACAATATACAGGATGTATCTGTGAACATTTACATCCCTTTAAGTACGTGATCTACCAACCATTCTGAACAACATTGGTTCTACGACTTTTGAAAATTTGCATAAAAAATATTCAAGATGCCATACAAAGTCCGTCCATAAAATGTTGTTCAGAATGGTTGATAGATTACGTGGTGAAAAGGGTGTAAATGTTCACAGATACAACCTGTATAGCAATATATAACAACCAGGCCAAGCGCGTATCACCGTAAGGGACAGATATAGCCGGACAGATATAGACTATATAGCCCGGCCAAATGAAAAATAACTACAAAATGGCGGATGGATGTGAATCTTCCTTACACAATTAAGGAATCTTCAGTACGACTGAATTTGGTTGATTATTACGGTAGAAATAATACAAACAAAAATCGAAGTGAGCAAGTAGTTAATTACTATGGGTTACTATGGCAACTAGCATTTGTTGGGCACACTCTAAACTGTGCCCAACAAAAACAAAAGTGAAACTCTGACAAAGACAAACAATCATGATATACGGCCGGTTTCTGAATTAAGAATTTGAAGTTGAGCATAACTTAAGTACAAACTTTGACATTTGAAGTATGGCTCAACTGTCAAAGTTCGTACTCAAGTAATGCTTAACCTTAAATTCTCAATTGAGAAACCGACCGTCTGTCTCTTTGACTCTTAGCGATTTCAGTATGTAGTTGTTCCGTTTACACGGGTATTAAATTATTATTTGCGTATCCGGTCTATTTGATCCTTTGTCTAAACAACAAAAAATATATATATGACAATATGTCGGAAGTACATATCTGGACATCCGGTATAGGTTTTCAACCAGTTAGAACGAACTCCAAAGACAAATATTTTCATATCTAAGTACACACTTCGCTACGTCCACACTACATGGAAGAGAAAGAACAACAAACGGTAAAATATTTACCTTTCAATTAAATTTTTTACCACTACAATTTAAACAAATGCTACTTTAAAAAATCAACCATAAATTACTTGCATTACAGTTCATATTTCATAATGTTAAGTTTATATTTCTATAGTATTATGTTAAAAGTAATTCTGTCAGTCGGTGGAGTGCTGTGTTACAAATAGTGATGGAAAAAAGGAAGTTAAAAGTTCCAAAAAAATCTATGACAGATTTGACGCTGTCAAAAATATTGTTTATGGATTTGCCTAATTTTAGGAGTAGCTTGTATGGCAATGCTAAAGTAGGTATACGTTATTATTCTAATTACATTTTAATGGGGGTTTTGCGTAAAAAATCCGCTAGTAGGCGTACTGTTAGGCCTCTTACTGAGGTCCAACGTTAACGTCATTGGTTACTTTTTGACATTTTGACATCCATCAAAAATAACCAATCACCGTGAAGATAGACCTCAAGTCTATCAGCGACTATTGGACTGAGTTCCAACATAAACAACATTGGTGGTTTCGATTATAAAATTAACATTTCCCCATTTATTAGAAAATATGGTCTAAATTAGTCTTGGTTTATTACTGAAACTGTCACATTTACAACACAAATGTCAGCATCATTTTTAAACTATGGCCAACTTTAGTATCCCTTTTTGGATTCTGTGGGTAACTGTGAAACAAGCCGCATCGGCTGATGCAATCCAAAGATTTTAATAAGTATCTAGTGGTTTTTAGTGTACAAATTTGGTGTTACTTTGTGCAGTGAAGTGCCGCAGGGTGATATTAATATAAGAATCATTGAATTGTGTCGTTTTTTAACACTGCTATTGTGTTGTCGAGTGAGTTGTCACGTAAACAATTTGCTTGACCTAATAGAGTCTTAAAACCTACGGCTTTGTTAAAAATAGTCTCCACAGAATCCTTAGGACATTAAAAACGCTCAACACCGGCGTTTTATTGAGTGACTGTGACTTCGACACTGACTTCGACTGTTGACTACACTTTATCAAACTACACTTGACATTGGCAAAATTAAATGTGTCATGAACACAATACAGGCCATATAAAAAACAAAAAAAATAGTATCCATTTTGTATAATTCACGTTCATAAATAACAATGACCTTGTAGAGGTAGTTTGACCTTTATATTTTAGTACGCCATCTTGCGGATTTTTCTAAAGTGTGAGTCCCCATTACCCAATACTAAATTCATGCCATTAAGTACCTAGTTTTAGTCGATTTGCCAAACATAACATTTTCTCCACTGTACCTTATTATACTTTAAGATAGATTTGTATCCAAAATATTATAGACACTAATACAGTCAGCCACACATCAGGTTACCACAAGCTGTCAAATTTCCACAATTGATATTCAACCTAATGCGAATGACAGTAAGATGAGAGTCGATTAAAGAAATTTGACAGTGTTATACTTTGATGTGTGGCTGTACTAGGTATAAGTTAAGTTAGTTAAAAAATATTTTATCACAATTTAGTATCTATAAAACTCATATTTAAATACTAACATAGGAATTCCCTCCGGGTCAGAAGCCTTGGTTCCAAGCTCTCAAGAATGTTGTGAGTAATTCACGAAATGCATCCCATCTCATGCATGGATACATTTTCAGTTGCGAAAGCATGGACATATAAAATGTACAGAATTTGTTTTAATATTAGTGTGACCACAGCCGTTGATAACGCCATCTATATTATTACTCGCAAATCAAATGTATAAAAAGATCAATAATGCGAAAAGTTTTTTTTAAATTGAGGACAATCAAGATGACCTCACTCCGCCTGATGGTAAGCGATTGCCGCCACCCATAGACACCTGCAACACCAGTTGAGTCACAAGTGCGCTAGTAGCCCAAAATCTAGTAGTGCGAGTGCAAGTTTGAAATACTCAGAAATACTATCCTCGCTACCGAAAACTATCGCTTTGTCTCTTTCATTATGATGCATTTGAAAGAGACAGAGCAATAGTTTACGTTATGTCAGTTTTCGATGTCAACTCATGGTAGCGCTACTGAAGGCCACTCAGTAACATTGACAGGGGGGGCGTTGTACGATATTTTTTCTTCTATGGGAAAATGTCAATCAACACTGAGTCACTGACACTTGTGAGAAAATACGATTTTCCGAATTTTGCCGAAAACCTTATGTATGACCCTTGAACGAACTATACTTTGTCGGCCCTATACCTTTATAATCCCATCTTTAGAAAAGTGGCAACAATTTCCTTTTTTCTTAGTTGAGTGTTCTTCTTTAAGTATCATTAATTTTTTCTAGGCACGGGACCTCTAAACCGCAGACTGAAAATACATAGAACTTCGCCGGAATCCTTTCCACAATTGATATTCAACCTAATGCGAATGACAGTAAGATGAGAGTCGATTAAAGAAATTTGACAGTGTTATACTTTGATGTGTGGCTGTACATACTAGGTATAAGTTAAGTTAGTTAAAAAATATTTTATGACAATTTAGTATCTATAAAACTCATATTTAAATACTAACATAGGAATTCCCTCCGGGTCAGAAGCCTTGGTTCCAAGCTCTCAAGAATGTTGTGAGTAATTCACGAAATGCATCCCATCTCATGCATGGATACATTTTCAGTTGCGAAAGCATGGACATATAAAATGTATAGAATTTGTTTTAATATTAGTGTGACCACAGCCGTTGATAACGCCATCTATATTATTACTCGCAAATCAAATGTATAAAAAGATCAATAATGCGAAAAGTTTTTTTTTAAATTGAGGACAATCAAGATGACCTCACTCCGCCTGATGGTAAGCGGCCATGAGATCCAAATATGAGTTGCTAACCAACTGGGAAAAAGAAAAAGTTTGAACCACTTTTTTTAACTCATGACGTTCCATAAATAAAAATAAATAAATTTAGATAAACAACATCACAATATTCTCCCGTTCCCAAATCAAGGTTATACTGGGTTTATCTGTGAATTTACATCCCTTAATCCCCTTAATTCTATTCTATTCTATTCTAGGTATAAATACAATTAATTGGTTTTGGACGTTATCTCTAACACATAAAGTTCAGACATATCGAGAGAGCCCCATAAAGGGGTTAACCAAGTTTTGTACCAACCATTCTAAACAAGATTTTGGAATTAATATGCCCTAAATGCGGTGCAATGGTTGTGGTCAAACTATTTAATACTATTTCTTAACTTGTGTTTATTTCTCAATATTTACTTCTTGTAATTCATCAAACCCTTACTAAATGACGAGGTAAGGTCTTATTACATCTTTTGTAATGACACAAATATAATAAATATTTTGGCCGATGGTAACAATGGAACTATCTGTGTCGTGTCTTGTGATTTCTCCGAAAAATTACTATACTACAGTATACTCTGATTTTTAATAATGTAGAGTAAACTGACAGACGCAAATGTAAAGATTCTATACATTTTAATGTATCTGAACCGGAGCTGTAAATCTAGAGTATTTATTAACATTTTTGTAAGCTCACTTATGGTTATTGCGACACAGGTCTTCGAGCCTAATGCAATGACCACCATAAACACCAATTGTAACATGCTTTTTGTGGAAATAAAATTATATTATATATTATATTATATTATTTTTACATTTTACATCTGTCAGATTACTCCACATGATTAAAAATCGGAGTTTACATTACTCTGTAAGAGTATCACAAATAGTTAATATAAATATCTATAGGTATACTGTGTATAAATAAGTTAGTTGTTTTGCCATCGGTCAAAATAAACTTTTTAACAGCATGTATAGAACATTATTTTAACGTTTCATTTTAATTTCGTCAAATAACCAAATTTAATGTTTAAAAACACGCCGTGTACTTATTTTTTTAGCATAGTTTATTTACTGAAAATACGCTACTAAAGTATTTTTGGTATTTTGTGTTAATTTTTACAACTTTTTAATGTTTATTTCTTTTATTCTCACGCATCTTTCGATGGCATTGCATGGTATTAATCTTTTTCGTTTTATTTTAATTTTATTAATTTAAATATTATGTACGAAAGTTCTTAAAATTATATTAATCTGGGTATTTTAGTTGAAAAAATGGTAAATAAAAGTGTACGTACACGTTTACTATCAGCCACATATTTAATTGCTCACTGTTAACTTTTTTTGTATTATAAAATAGTGGCCCGCCCTAACTTTGCTTCGGGATAGTAGTTTCAAACTGAACCAATAGATGGCGCTGGGCATCGGTTACATCAATCTAGCTTTTCAAGCATAACCCAATAACTGGCTGTATGAAACAGATTTTAAGAGCTTACGGACATTTAAAACCCGTAGTTATCTTACTTAAGAAAAAAATATTTTGTGCAAAATATTCATAAATTTTTAAGAATTTTAAATAAGTCATAATATCTTGGTATTCAAACGAAAATTTACTCTATTTCATTTTTGTGAAACATAATAATACCGTTTTGAATGAAGCCCCTTCAGCATGTTAGATAGATAATAAGTAAAATAAAAATCAAAATGGCTGTTCATTATTGTATGGAACGGCTGATTGTTATTTTATATTTTGATCTAACATGCTAAAGGGGCATTCGTATTACCTATTGATATGATCTAACATGCTAAAGGGGCATTCGTGTTACTTATTATGAGGATTTCGGGAATAAAACGCCTTAAATTTCAAAGTGAATAGTTGTCCTAAGATTATTTGGCTTCCGGCAGAAGTTGGAACTAAATATGCTGTTTCCCATAAAAATATCAGTATTGGTGAACGTTTTCCTATTTAAAAAAATATACGACGCTCTCTGTCAAAAGCCTGATCGTAGTCCTAAGTTATCTTAATGACGTCATCGAATACCAAGATACTTTGATCCCTTGTGGTTAACATATTTCTAGTACTGGTGAGTACAATCTAATATAAACCTTACCTATACAGACGGTGAACCTAAAGTCGCTGGCGACTTCCAACTACGGGTCTGATGTGGACATTATCAACGAAGATGGTGAGCTGGCATCCGCCTACGAGGCACAGAAAGGAATCAATAGGTACGTATTACACATAGAATTTTTAACGTATCACTCTGTATGTTGCCATTTTTTATGAGCGCACTGAGGTGCCCAGAGCTCAGTGCGAGCGAGATGCATAGGCATACCTTCGTCGTTTCTATATTGTGAAACCGACACTATGTCTATATCTATACCCATAGACTTATATTTTTTAGATCTTTTCCTTTTAAGAAATGATGTTAAATAAAAAGTTTATTTCACAAATTGCAGACAACTACAAGAAGAGCTGACGTCAGAGAAGAAGTTCTACTCGGAACACATAACAAAGACGAAAGTGGAGATCGACCGGCTCAGAGAGGAGAATGAGAAGTACCAGAAGTGAGTAAAAACCTAACATACAACACAACAGAGCGTAGTGAAAACTCCCCCGAAAAAAATTCACCCGAGAATTTCAAGAGCATTTCTACAAATGTCATTCATATTTCTCAATTCAGTGTCTGATTTGAATTTTGTTTTTTAATTAGTGTAAATAACAAAAAATAAACTTTACTTTTTTTAATCATAAAACATAAAGTTTATTATTTGTGTAAAATACTTAAAAAATCGATTTTCAAATCAGACACCGAATTGAGAAAAATAAATGACCTTGATAGAAAAACTCTCAAGATTTTTTTTGCTCGTCACTGGTCTAACATAACTTCACCAATATTTTTTCGTTAAGTAGAGTTTAGTCATTATTATCATCACAAAAATATTGGTTAAGTTAGAACAGTGGCCGGCCAAAAAATTTTGAAATTGTCGGGCGAGTTTTTCAATCCTGAAACCCTCATAGTGACACGAATAAAGCCTTTTTATTAGCATGTTAGATCGAAATAAGAAAAAAAAATTACCTGTAAAAAAAATCACTAGGCAATAATTTACTTATGGAACAGCTGATTTTTATTTTTCTCATTTTGATGATCTAACATGCTAAAGGGGTTCGTTATGGTCTAAGTTTTAGGGACATAGGTGTAACATTATTTCTTTCAGCAATGGTGATGAGGCACTTGACTCGAAGAGCAACAGATGTAAGGACAGACGATATGACGTCACAAGTTTTATAAAAAGGGACAATATACTCATGAATTTGACTTTTTCATTATTAGGGGCCATTTAGAAATAAGGTTTAGCTTTGTAAAAAATAAAAAAAAATACATTGTGCACTTAAAAAAAATGTGCTGACTAAAAACACACCATTCAACAGGTGAAAAAAAAAATACTTTTAAAAATTAAATAAAAACCTTATTTTTAACAAACTTTGCTTGCATACATACATAATCCTGTGCAAGGTATACCAACAAAAGTTGTTAATAATATAAGTGAAACATAGTTTCAAGTTTTTGAAAGTGTTTTTTTATCACTTATTGGTTTCTGGTAACAAGAAAATATACAAAAAAATACCGATAAATGTACCGACTTTGTTAGAGATTTTGAATTTATTCTCTCTCACACACACACACACACACACACACACATACACACACACACACACACACACACAATAATTTCACTAAAGAAAATACATTTAAGTACCTACATAAGTTTGAAAAAGTTTCTTTAAGTGGACTTTCATAGACTTCTCATATCAGTTCTCGCTTTCAACATTCATGCTTCTCGTACTCCTTCTTACTTTATCTATCTTTTATTTAGTTTTATTTTTCTTTTCTTTATTTTTTTTGTCTTTGGGGATAAAGAATGTAAGTACATACCTTTATTTTATTTTACACTCATCTTCATCATAATAGGTTAAATAAACTGTGATATTTAGACATAAGGTAGTATTCAGTAATTGGCGACTGTAATCTATAAATGATTTATGTAAACACACACAACTTGAGGGGGCCAATTCTCGCGCCTTTGGCAGTAAGGCAAATGGGACCTTGTCAAGAATCAAATCAAAAATGTATAGCAAAGAAAATATCGTTACAAAAATAAGCATATTACTGTAACTCAAGAACAAATACTCTTCATTTCAATGTGTATTTTTTTATTTATTTTTGATGTATTTCGAAAGTAACTTTATTGTTAACGAATGAGAATTGGCTCCCCGAAGTCTATCTTTTAAGGTAAGTGTTTGTTGTTATATAAATGTTGATTGACTCTTTCATTATGTATTTTTAAGATGTTATTTTTAAAGTTACACAATAAATAAAAATAACAAAATCGAACTTACTTACTTACACCGATGAGTCAGTTTTAGATTTAGGCTCATTTCACAACTGTTAGTAAAAAAAATATATCGAAAGCTCTTCTCACAGTGTTAATTCCAAGCTCTTTTTTAAAGCTACAGTGTAACTATTAGCTCTTTTCAAAGTGAAGCTCACTGTAGCTCACTGAAAGCACAAGCCCTTCTATGAACTACTGTGTGAAAATCAGCTTTTTTAAAAGCTGATTTTACAAGCTCTTCTCAGAGCTACAGTGTAACCACAGGTACAGTGCAACCAAAGCTCTTATCACAGCGTAACCATATTCAACATTGCAGTGTAACCACCGCTCATATCACAGTGTTACCACAAGCTATTCTCAGAGCTACAGTGTAACTACAAGCTCTTATCAGAGCTACAGTATAACCACATTAAACATTGCAGTGTAACCACCGCTCATATCACAGTGTAACCACAAGCTATTCTCAGAGCTACAGCGTAACCCAAAGCTATTCTCAGAGCTACAGTGTAACTACAAGCTCTTATCAGAGCTACAGTATAACCACATTAAACACTGCAGTGTAACCACCGCTCATATCACAGTGTAACCACAAGCTATTCTCAGAGCTACAGCGTAACCACAAGCTATTCTCAGAGCTACAGTGTAACTACAAGCTCTTATCAGAGCTACAGTATAACCACATTAAACACTGCAGTGTAACCACCGCTCATATCACAGTGTAACCACAAGCTATTCTCAGAGCTACAGTGTAACCACAAGCTATTCTCAGAGCTACAGTGTAACTACAAGCTCTTAGCAGAGCTACAGTATAACCACATTAAACACTGCAGGATACCCACCGCTCATTTCACAGTGTAACCATATTCAATACTGTAGCGTAACTACCGCTCATATTTCGTTGCTACAGTGTAACCACAAGCTCTTCTCAGAGCTACAGTGTAACCATATTGAACACTGCAGTGTAACCACCGCTCATATCACAGTGTAACCACAAGCTCTTTTCAGGGCTACAGAGTGTAACCTAACCACAAGCTCTTCTTAAAGCTATAGTGTCACCAAAAGCTGTTTTCGTTGCTACAGTGTAACCACAAGCTCTTTTCAGAGCTACAGTGTATCTACAAGCTCTTATCAGAGCTACAGTGTAACCACCGCTCATATCTCAGTGTAACCACAGCTATAGTGCAACCAAAGCTCTTTTTACAGTGTAACCATATTCAATACTGTAGTGTAACCACAAGCTATGGGTAACCTTATTGAATACTGCAGTGTTATCACCGCTTATATCACAGTGTAACCACAAAATCATTTCAAAGCTACAGTGTAACCACCGCTCATATCATAGTATAACCACAGCTGCAATGTTAACATATTGAACATTCCAGTGTAACCAAAGCTCTTATCATAGTGTAACCACAGCTATAGTGTAACCATATTTAACACTGTAGTGTAACCACAGCTATAGTGTAACCATATTTAACACTGTAGTGTAACCACCGCTCATATCACAGTGTAAACATAGCTACAGTGTAACCAATGCTTTTATCACAGTGTAACCATATTCAATACTGTAGTGTAACCACCGCTCATAACACAGTGTAACCACAGATAGAGTGCAACCAAAGCTCTTATCACAGTGTAACCATATTCAATACTGCAGTGTAACCACCGCTCATATCACAGTGTAATCATATACAACCCTGCAGTGTAACTACCGCTTATTTCGTTGCTACTGTGTAACCACAAGCTCTTCTCAGAGTTACAGTGTAACCATATTGAACACTGCAGTGTAACCACCGCTCATATCACAGTGTAACCATATTCAACACTGTAGTGTAATCACCGCTCATATCACTGTGTAACCACAGCTACAGTGTAACCAAAGCTCTTATGACAGCGTAACACACAGCAGCATTACAGTGGAACGCAGCAATGTAACCATATCAGTGCTGTAGTGTAACCAATCTCTTATTACAGTGTAACCACAACTATAGTGTAACTATACATAACGCTGCTGTGTAACCATAGCTCATGAAAAAGTGTAACTATAGTCAATGCTACAGTGTGACCACAGCTATAGTGTAACATTATTTAACGTTGGGAGACAATCACAGCTAGCGTGTAACTACAGATAACGCTGCTAAGTAACCATAGCTCATGAAATAGTGTAACCATAGTCAATGCTACAGTGTGACCACGGGCTCTTTTCAGAGCCGCAAAGCGTATGCTCTACAGTGTGACCACACCTTATAACGTGCTACTTATATTATTTTTTATAATAAACATATTTCATTTTTATAATAAACTTTAAACTAAAATAGTACTTATGTATCAGATATAAGGTCCAAAGTCCAAAAAGGGAAACTACACGTTTCGCTGTGTAATGTGTAACTTTGGAATGTTAAATTTTATTAAGTTAGGTTTTAAATAGTACTGAATCGATATTGAGTCAATTTTATTTATGACCCATGTCAAGGTTATAAGTAGCACGTTTAAAATTTCTCGATCAGGTAACCAACTGCTCAACAGTGTAACGAAATGCTGACCAGTGTAACGAAATGCTGAACAGAGTAACCAAATGCTCTACACTGAAACCAAATGCTGAACACTGAAACCAAATGCAGAACAGTAACCAAACGCTCTGCATTGTAACCGAACGCAAAACAGTAACCAAACGCTCTGCACTGTAACCAAACGCAGAATAGTGTCACCAAACGCTCTGCACTGTAACCAAACGCAGAACAGTAACCAAACGCTCTGCACTGTAACCAAACGCAGGTTAAACCAAAACCTCTGCACTGTAACCAAACGCAAAACAGTGTAACCAAATGCTCTACACTATAACCAAATGCTGAATAGTGCTTGTTGCTTGGGCAGGCGGGTGGTGTGTGTCTTGTGTGTGTAAATGTGTGAGTTTACATGAATGATAGAAGTGAGTGAAACGTTGTCTCGTGAGAGAGACATAGCAATGTTGCATCAATCAAAATCTGTTGGAGTGCAGCAGCTTTCGTGTGAAAGAGATCGTCACTGCCATCGTTCGACCTTATTCCAATGTGTTAAGGTCGTGACGTCGAGCAGAGAATTGAAGGAGTGGTTTAGGGAGTATCCTAACTGAGCCCGTAGTACTACAAATACTTCGTTTATTATGAGTTTACAGGACTTCAGCCGAGTTCAGCCTGGCTAACATGTGCACCACGAGATAATTTTGTCGACACTCGTATTGTGTCGGCACAAGTTGCTTCTCGCTCACCTGACTGAGCGATGAGCGGGATAGAAGGATGCGCTCTCGCAGACGAGTGTCGTCAAAATTTTGTCGCGGTGCGGTTGTTAGCCCTACAGGATTACTTCGAGTAAAAATAATTTGAAGTACAGTGGCCAGCACATCAAGGTTCTACAATCTGTCAAATTTCCTCAGTTGATATTAAACTAAACACGTTTGACATAAAAGTGAGGTTCGATTGAAGAAATTTGACAGATTGTAGTAGCTTGGTGTGCTGGCCACCGTACATGCACTTATTGTAGTACCGTTTTATATTTTTCATGACTACTATAAGTACTACATATACCTACTCTCAAATCACACCCTGAAAGGATTAAACTGTTTACCGATACTGTATAAGCCTCGTGATTGTAAAGACTTTATCTCTTTATAAATAGTTATATTAATCAAGTTTCGTCTGTTTTGTCAGAAGTACAGCTGTATCTGGTATAACCGAGGGTTCTTTTGTAGGTTGCTGAGTGCAGACCTCAGTCAAGAGCCCAAGAACAAGAGTCAAGAGTTCGCGCAGAATGAGATCATCAGATTGGCGGCTGAGAGCCTGGCGCTACAGGTAAGTATAGTCCGAGGCAAGAAAGTGTAGTTATGACCTTGAGTGCGCAGAAACCAATTTTGATAGAAAGTCTTCTTTTTTACAAGTGCTCAAAATAACGGTCATCGCTATACTTTCGTGCCTCCAGCTATATCTTAGAAGCCTTCCATACGCCTGAAGGCTTCATCCGCAAAGGATCAGTCATTGATGACGCCTTAATGCGTCATTCAAATCTTTTACGTATGGCGTATGACGCCGAACGGCGTCTTAAAGGATTGATATCTGCTGCCGACTGAATGTAAACACTCATTAACAAGGCAAAATCTTAATAAGAAGCGAAGCGATGTGTTCAATCATGGCGGAAGACGCCTGAGGGCGTCACTTTACTGTGTAGCGGCTGACGCCAGTAGGCGTCAAAGAAGTTTAGTCCCGTTTTTATAAAGTTCATGATGATAATAATATACATTATAGGAGCGTGTGGACAAGTTATCAGAGAGCTGTCGCCGGTACAAGAACCAGATCAGACTTCTGGTGAACAAACTGAAGGAGGCCGGCATCGAGGATGTGAATGACATCCTGGAGAGCAGCGGTGAGTGGATCTTGTTTGGTTCTCAAATTATATACCTACTAGTTCCTCTGTCTACCAATAGATGGCGCTGGGCAATGGTTGTATCGCGCTAGTGGTTCGCCTTTTGGGCGGCGGTAATCGCTTACCAGGTAATCCGTCTCCTCGTCTGCCGCCAATCACATGGCAAAAAATGAGTTTGATAAATAGAAATCGCAAGGCGGCGGTAATCGCTTACCATCAGGTAATCCGTCTCGTCTGCCGCCTATCACATGGCAAAAAATGAGTTCCTGATTTTGAACCTTATCTATCAGTTCTATCGAGTTTGATTTTTTTTTTTTATGTGATAGGTAGCAGACGAGCAGGCGGATCACCTGATGGTAAGCAATTGCCGCCGCCCATGGACACATGCAACACCAGTGGAGTCACAAGTGCGCTGCTAACCTTTTATCCCCTTCCCCCCGATGGGCCTCCGGTACCCTCACTCACTCGGCGAAACACAGCACAGGAGCTGCTTCACGCCGGTTTTCTGTGACGCAGTGGTATCACTCCGGTCGAGCCGGCCCATTCATGCCGAAGCATGGCTCTCCCACAGTTAATTTTGATAAATAGAAATCGCAACTTGTCCTCAAAATAATTATATGTTGCATGGCTATGTGACGTTTTATCAAATAAACCCAAATAAATCCTTATTTGCATATGCTTGTAACCAGGTGGGCCGACGATCTAGTGAAGGTCGCGGGAGTCCCTTGGATGCGGGTGGCACAGGACCGATCTGTGTGGAGAACGTTGGGGGAGGCCTATGTCCAGCAGTGGACGTCTATTGGCTGAAATGATGATGATGATAGGCTTGTACACAGCACTTGCAAATCTTCTTTCTTTGCATTGTGAAACAGGCCCTTCTTTCTCTTCTGTCTTTCGGCATGAATGGGCCGGCTCGACCGGAGTGATACCACTGCCTCACAGAAAACCGGCGTGAAGCAGCCCCTGTGCTGTATTTCGCCGAGTGAGTGAGGGTACCGGAGGCCCACTCGGGGGGGAAGGGGACAAAAGGTTGGCAGCGTACTTGTGATTCCACTGGTGTTGCATGTATCCATGGGCGGCGGCAATTGCTTACCATCAGGTGATCCGCCTGCTCGCCTACTACCTATCACATAAAAAAAAAAGGTAGGCAGACGAGCATGCCCGTCTGATGGTAAATGGTAACCGCCGCTCATAGACAACAACAATGCCGAGGCACAGTCATGCCGCTGCCTACCGTGAAAGAAGTACTCTTTTCAAACCTCGTTTAAAAAAGGACATGTCACAGCGATCAGGGAACACCGCAACTGGAAGGTCATTCCACAATTTGCACGTGCGCGGGAAAAATGAGCGATGGAAGCGTAGCGTTCTGGAAAAGGAAGGTTCCAGGTAGTATGGGTGGAGCTTACCGCGGCGTCTAGTAGTGCGATTGTAGAATGGTGGTCTTTCTTAATATTTTTTCTTTCTTCCCTCTTAATCTTTTGTATTTATGTCCACAGACACAGTCGCTCAGAGTTCCTCTCTCACGCTGGAGATGACGCCGGTCACGCGCAAGAAAGAGAGGGAGTATCTCGGCATGTTCGAGTACAAGAGACAGGACGAGACTATCATTATTAAGAAACTTATTGTAGGTCAGTAACACCCATTTGTAAACTTTTTTTTTTGTATGGTATTTTATGTTAATACATTTTCATTATCATTTAATTTCCGGTCATGACTTACGGTGCCGAGACGTGGACACTCACGGCTGGACTAATCCACCGGTTCAAAGTCGCTCAAAGAGCTATGGAAAGGGCTATGCTCGGAGTATCTTTGAAGGACCGCATCAGAAATTATGTAATCCGACAGAGAACCAGAGTTACCAACATAGCCCACCGAATCAGCAAACTGAAGTGGCAGTGGGTTGGTCACATTAGCCGCAGAACTGACAACCGCTGGAGCCGTAAAGTCCTTGAGTGGAGACCGCGACTCGGTAAACGTAGTGTTGGACGCGCTGCGACAAGATGGGATGACGACATTCGAAGGCTGGCTGGTGTGAGCTGGATGAGAGTGGCCGAAAATCGGGGGCGGTGGCGTGCATAAGGGGAGACCTATGTCCAGCAGTGGGCGAGCGTGGCTTGCTGATGATCATTTAATTTTACAAATTATAATTTCATTTTATACTTTTCATTTAAGGACGGCGGCAACTTTACTGTGTATATTTCATACGCCGCAACCACGCGCCCCTACGGGAATTTAGTTTTGAAGTTTTAAGTCCTTTTCCTTTCAATTCGGGGGTTTTTTTTATAGGTAGCAGACGAGCAGGCGGATCACCTGATGGTAGGCAATTGCCGCCGCTCATGGACACTTGCAACACCAGTGCACACCAGTTACAAGTGCGCTGCCAACCTTTTTTCCCCTTCCCCCCGGGGATTTATTTCTACAAAATAAAACTACAAAATTAGGCAAACTGCCAAGTTGCTTGTTGTTCAGATCTTATTTTATTTCACCTATGTTTGACAAAAAAATCATTATCATTTTTTAAGTTTCGCCAACTTTTTGGCATTATTTTTCTTATTATGCAGACTAAAATGTCAAGTATGGAAAACATTGTTAAAATGTTATGGGTAGATACCAAATGTTATTAACACCAGAAGTGTTACAAGCGCAATACCATCTTTGAAAACTAAAATTACGGATGGTTAAGTTTTTATTAAAGTGTCTTATATTTACGTGAAAAAAAGTAAATAAAATTATTTTTTTTAAATTATAGAATCAAATTACCAATAAATAATTACATCAGCGAGTGTTTTTAGAAAAAAGGGGTATATACTATGGTACGATCATTTTATTGCAGTAGCAACATTGTAGTAGATTTTTTGGTCTCGAATTCCAGTTTTGGGTATAGATAGAGAAAATGCAATCCATGCTAATATTATAAATGCGAAAGTAACTCTGTCTGTCTGTCTGTCGGTCTGTCTGTCTGCTACTCTTTCACGCCAAAATTACTCAACGGATTTAAATGAAATTTGGAATACAGATAATCTAGACCCTGAGAAAGGACATAGGCTACTTTTTATTGCGCAAAGGGGGTTGTAAAGTGAAAAGTTACTTTTCCACGCGGACGGAGTCGCGGGCGGCCGCTAGTTATTTAATATTAATAATGTTCATATATAGACGTAATCCTTCACATACAAATTAACATAACCTAATGTGTGTTGGTCCTCCCCAGATCTGAAACCCAAGGTAGCAGTAACCCTCCTCCCCGGGCTGCCCGCCTACATCCTGTTCATGATGCTGCGCCACATGGACCACGTGGATGACGAGCCCAAGATGCACCAGCTCATGAGGCGGTCCGCACCGGGGTCAAGAAGACGCTCAAGCGGCGCGCCGACAGCGTCGAGTACAACGCACTGTGGCTCGCGATATGCTCAGGTAGGTTGTGAGTCGACGCTCGAAAGACACCAACGTCATAGATGTCACCGGTCAAAACACGCCAACGCTCGAAAGGATGCCAATCCAACGGTCAACAGACTCACTGGTCAAAAGACGCCAACGCTCAAACACGCAATGCTCGAAAGACACTAGCCGCTCAAAAAAACGCCACGCTTAAAAGACGTCACTAAAATTACAAAAAAGGTCTTTAAAACACTTAAAAACTCACGAAATCAATTCGCAAAAGAGCCACGCTTTAACATCAATGGACCGGCGTGACCCCGCCCACATGGTGGTGATGCCCACGCCTACATCCTGTTCATGATGCTGCGCCACATGGACCACGTGGACGACGAGCCCAAGATGCACCAGCTCATGAAGGCGGTCCGCACCGGGGTCAAGAAGACGCTCAAGCGGCGCGCCGACAGCGTCGAGTACAACGCGCTGTGGCTCGCGAATATGCTCAGGTAGGTTTGAGTCGACGCTCGGAAGACGCCAGCGGTCAAAGGATGCCAACGCTCGAATGATGCCAACGGTCAACAGACGTCGCTGGTCAAGAGACGCCAACGCTCTAAAGACGCCAACGCTCGAAACTCGCCAATGCTCGAAGACACTAACGCTCAAAAACGCCAACGCTTAAAAGACGCCAATGCTCGAAACACGCCAATGCTCGAAAGACGCCAACTGTCAAAAGACTTTAATGGTCAAAGACGCCAACGCTTAAAAGACGCCAACGCTTCATTAGACACCAACGCTCGAAAGACACCAACGTTCAAAAGACACTACCGCTCAAAAGACGCTAGTTAGGGGTCACTCTTATGTTTCTAAAATTGTTAACAGTCGCCACGAAAATAGTGTAAAATGTTGCTAAAATTACAAAAAATCCCCAATCAGTCATTAAAATGGCAATAAGACACTAAAATATCACTAAACTGACAATAAATGTCACTAAAATTACAAAAAAGGTCTCTAAAACAATTAAAAACTCACGAATCAATTTCGCAAAAGAGCCCACGCTTTACAATCAATGGACCGGCGTGACCCCGCCCACATGGTGGTGATGCCCACGCCTACATCCTGTTCATGATGCTGCGCCACATGGACCACGTGGACGACGAGCCCAAGATGCACCAGCTCATGAAGGCGGTCCGCACCGGTGTCAAGAAGACGCTCAAGCCGGCGCGCCGACAGCGTCGAGTACAACGCGCTGGGGCTCGCGAATATGCTCAGGTAGGTTATGAGTCGACGCTCGGAAGACGCCAACGGTCAAAGGATGCCAACGCTCGAAAGACACCAACGGTCAATAGTGTCACCGGTCAAAGACGCCAAAGCTCAAAGACGGCCAACGCTCGAAAGACGCCTACGATCATAAGACCGTCACTGGTAAAAAAAGACCCAAAGCTCAAAATACTCCAAAGCTCGAAGATGCCAACGGTCAACAGACGTCACTGGTCAAAAGACGCCAACGCTCTAAAGACGCCAACGTCATAAGGCGCCAACAGTCAAAAACGCCAACGCTCGAAAGACTCCTACGATCATAAGACGTCACTGGTAAAAAAGACGCCAAAGCTCAAAAAGACGCAACGATCGCGCTCAAAACACGCTAATGCTCGAAAGACACTAACGCTCAAAAGACGCCAACGCTTAAAAGACGCTAGTTGTGGGGTCACTGTTAGTTTCTAAAATTGTTAACAGTCGCCACGAAAATAGTGTAAAATGTTGCTAAATTACAAAAAGTCCTCAAAATAGTCACTAAACTGACAATAAATTCCTCTAAAATTACAAAAAAGGTCTCTAAAACACTTAAAAACGCACGAAATCAATTTCGAAAAAGTGCCACGCTTTAACATCAATGGACCCGGCGTGACCCCGCCCACATGGTGGTGATGCCCACGCCTACATCCTGTTCATGATGCTGCGCCACATGGACCACGTGGACGACGAGCCCCAAGATGCACCAGCTCATGAAGGCGGTCCGCACCGGGGTCAAGAAGACGCTCAAGCGGCGCGCCGACAGCGTCGAGTACAACGCGCTGTGGCTCGCGAATATGCTCAGGTAGGTTGTGAGTCACGCTCGGAAGACGCCAACGGTCAACGGATGCCAACGCTCGAAAGATGCCAACGGTCAACAGACGTCGCTGGTCAAAAGACGCCAACGCTCTAAGAGACGCCAACGCTCGAAACTCGCCATGGCTCTAAAGACGCCAACGTCTAAGGCGCCAACAGTCAAAAAGACGCCAACGCCTCGAAGACGACGACGATTATAAGACTCACTGGTAAAAATAAGACGCCAACGCTCAAAACACGCCAATGCTCGAAAGACACTAACGCTCAAAAAGACGCCAAACGCTTAAAAGACGCTAATGTGGGGTCACTCTTAGTTTCTAAAACTGTTAACAATCGTCACGAAAATAGTTGCAATATTGCTAAAATTACAAAAAGTCCTCCAAATAGTCCACTAAATTGACAATGAATGTCACTAAAATTACAAAAAAGGTCTTTAAAACACTTAAAAACTCACGAAATCAATGTCGCAAAGAGCCACGCTTTAACATCAATGACCGGCGGCGTGACCCCGCCCACATGGTGGTGATGCCCCACGCCTACATCCTGTTCATGATGCGTGCGCCACATGGACCACGTGGAGAACGACGAGCCCAAGATGCACCAGCTCATGAAGGCGGTCCGCACCGGGTCAAGAAGACGCTCAAGCGGCGCGCCGACAGCGTCGAGTACAACGCGCTGTGGCTCGCGAATATGCTCAGGTAGGTTGTGAGTCGACGCTCGGAAGACGCCAGCGGTCAAAGGATGCCAACGCTCGAATGATGCCAACGGTCAACAGACGTCGCTGGTCAAGAGACGCCAACGCTCTAAAGACGCCAACGCTCGAAACTCGCCAATGCTCGAAAGACACTAACGCTCAAAAAACGCCAACGCTTAAAAGATGCCAATGCTCGAAACACGCCAATGCTCGAAAGACGCCAACTGTCAAAAGACGTTAATGGTCAAAAGACGCCACCGGTCAAAAGACGCCAACGCTTAAAAGACGCCAAAGCTCAATAGACGCCAACGCTCGAAAGACACCAACGTTCAAAAGACACTAACGCTCAAAAGACGCTAGTTAGGGGTGGGTCACTCTTAGTTTCTAAAATTGTTAACAGTCGCCACGAAAATAGTGTAAAATGTTGCTAAAATTACAAAAAAAAACCCAATCAGTCATAAAATGGCAATAAGACACTAAAATATCACTAAACTGACAATAAATGTCACTAAAATTACAAAAAAGGTCTGTAAAACACTTAAAAACTCACGAAATCATTTCGAAAAGAGCCACGCTTTAACATCAATGGACCGGCGTGAACCCCGCCCACATGATGTTGATGCCCAACGCCTACATCCTGTTCATGATGCTGCGCCACATGGACCACGGGGACGACGGATCCAGATGCACCAGCTCATGAAGGCGGTCCGCACCGGGGTCAAGAAGACGCTCAAAGCGGCGCGCCGACAGCGTCGAGTACAACGCGCTGTGGCTCGCGAATATGCTCAGGTAGGTTTATGAGTCGACGCTCGGAAGACGCCAACGGTCAAAGGATGCCAACGCTCGAAAGACACCAACGGTCAATAGATGTCACCGGTCAAAAGACGCCAAAGCTCAAAAGACGCCAACGCTCGAAAGACGCCCTACGATCATAAGACGTCACTGGTAAAAAAAAGACGCCAAAGCTCAAAGACGCCAAAGCTCGAAAGATGCCAACGGTCACAGACGTCACTGGTCAAAGACGCCAACGCTCTAAAGACGCCAACGGTCATAAGGCGCCAACAGTCAAAAAACGCCAACGCTCGAAAGACGCCTACGATCATAAGACGTCACTGGTAAAAAAAGACGCCAAAGCTCAAAAGACGCCAACGATCGCGCTCAAAACACGCTAATGCTCGAAAGACACTAACGCTCAAAAGACGCCAACGCTTAAAAGACGCTAGTGTGGGGTCACTGTTAGTTTCTAAAATTGTTAACAGTCGCCACGAAAATAGTGTAAAATGTTGCTAAAATTACAAAAAGTCCTCAAAATAGTCACTAAACTGACAATAAATGTCTCTAAAATTACAAAAAAGGTCTCTAAAACACTTAAAAACTCACGAAATCAATTTCGAAAAAGTGCCACGCTTTAACATCAATGGACCGGCGTGACCCCGCCCACATGGTGGTGATGCCCACGCCTACATCCTGTTCATGATGCTGCGCCACATGGACCACGTGGACGACGAGCCCAAGATGCACCAGCTCATGAAGGCGGTCCGCACCGGGGTCAAGAAGACGCTCAAGCGGCGCGCCGACAGCGTCGAGTACAACGCGCTGTGGCTCGCGAATATGCTCAGGTAGGTTGTGAGTCAACGCTCGGAAGACGCCAACGGTCAAAGGATGCCAACGCTCGAAAGATGCCAACGGTCAACAGACGTCGCTGGTCAAAAGACGCCAACGCTCTAAAGACGCCAACGCTCGAAACTCGCCAATGCTCTAAAGACGCCAACGGTCATAAGGCGCCAACAGTCAAAAGACGCCAACGCTCGAAAGACGACTACGATTATAAGACGTCACTGGTAAAATAAGACGCCAACGCTCAAAACACGCCAATGCTCGAAAGACACTAACGCTCAAAAGACGCCAACGCTTAAAAGACGCTAATGTGGGGTCACTCTTAGTTTCTAAAACTGTTAACAATCGTCACGAAAATAGTGCAATATTGCTAAAATTACAAAAATTCCTCCAAATAGTCACTAAATTGACAATGAATGTCACTAAATTACAAAAAAGGTCTTTAAAACACTTAAAAACTCACGAAATCAATTTCGCAAAAGAGCCACGCTTTAACATCAATGGACCGGCGTGACCCCGCCCACATGGTGGTGATGCCCACGCCTACATCCTGTTCATGATGCTGCGCCACATGGACCACGTGGACGACGAGCCCAAGATGCACCAGCTCATGAAGGCGGTCCGCACCGGGGTCAAGAAGACGCTCAAGCGGCGCGCCGACAGCGTCCGAGTACAACGCGCTGTGGCTCGCGAATATGCTCAGGTATGTTGAGTCAACGCTCGGAAGACGCCAACGCTCGAAAGACGCCAACGGTCATTAGGCTCCATCCAACGCTCGAAAGACGCCAACGCTCAATAGACGCCAACGGTCAACAGACGTTACTGGTCAAAAGACGCCAACGGTCAATAGACGTCACCGGTCAAAACACGCCAACGCTCGAAAGATGCCAACGGTCAACAGACGTCACTGGTTAAAAGACGCCAACGCTCTAAAGACGCCAACGGTTTTTTAGGCGCCAACAGTCAAAAGACGCCAACGCTCGAAAGATGCCAACGGTCACAGACGTCACTGGTCAAAAGACGCCAACGCTCTAAAGACGCCAACGGTCATAAGGCGCCAACAGTCAAAAGACGCCAACGCTCGAAAGACGCCTACGATCATAAGACGTCACTGGTAAAAAAGACGCCAAAGCTCAAAAGTCGCCAACGCTCGCGCTCGAAGGACGCCAACGCTCAAAACACGCCAATGCTCAAAAGACGCTAAATAGGGGTCACTCTTAGTTTCTGAAACTGTTAACAGTCTTAGCGAAAATAGTCCAATTGTTGCTAAAATTACAAAAAAAACCCCAAACAGCCACTAAAATGAGCTAAAATTTCAAAAAATATTCCAAATAGTCACTAAAATGGCAATAAGACAATAAAATATCACTAAACAGACATTGAATGTGTCACTGAACCTTATCTATCAAGGCATAAGGCCTTGCACCGGCGTCAAGAAGACGCTCAAGCGGCGCGCCGACAGCGTCGAGTACAACGCGCTGTGGCTCGCGAATATGCTCAGGTAGGTTAGTCAACGCTCGAAAGACGCCAACGGTCAAAGGATGCCAACGCTCGAAACACGCCAACGGTCAACAGACGTCGCTGGTCAAAAGACGCCAACGCTCTAAAGACGCCAACGCTCGAAACTCGCCAATGCTCAAAACACGCTAATGCTCAAAACACGCCAACGCTCTAATGATGCCAACGATCAAAAGACGTCCCCGGTTTTAACCGGTTCGAGCGTTGGCGTCTTTTAAGACGCCAACGCTCGAAAGATGCCAACGGTCAACAGACGCCAACGCTTAAAAGACGCCAATGCTCGAAAGGCACTAACGCTCAAAAGACGCCAAGCTCGAAGGCACTAACGCTCAAGAGACGCCAACGCTAAAAGACGCCAATGCTCGAAACACGCCAATGCTCGAAAGGCACTAACGCTCAAAAAGACGCCAATGCTCGAAACACGTCCAATGCTCGAAAGGCCTAACGCTCAAAAAGACGCCAATGCTCGAAAGGCACTAACGCTCAAAAGACGTCCAACGCTTAAAAGACGCCAATGCTCGAACACGCCAATGCTCGAAAGACGCCAACAGTCGAAACACGTATTCATATTCATATTCTTTATTGCACTCCATATGGTACCAAAAGGTGTTAAAAAAACAGAATAGGTAATTAGTCAACGTCAAACGTCACGCTATCTGTAATACAGATAACGTTTTTTTTCCTCCCCGCCAACCTATTCCAAGTAGTTATCAATAACCCTTGTTCCAGACTACTGAACAACCTGCGTCAGACAGCGGCGACGCCGTCTACCAGACCGGCAACACGCCGCGCCAGAACCAGCAGTGTCTGAGGATATTCGACCCTCTCCGAGTACCGGCAGGTGCTGAGCGATATTGCTGTGTGGATATACCAGGTAAGCCACTTATAGTCCGAGGCAAGAAAGTGTAGTTATGACCTTGAGTGCGCAGAAACCAATTTGATAGAAAGTCTTCTTTTAAAAGTGCGCAAAATAACGGTCATCGCTATACTTGCGTGCCTCCAGCTATACATACAGTTATCATCATCATCTTCATCATTTTAGCCAATAGACGTCCACTGCTGGACATAACTAGCCTCCCCCAAAGCTCTCCACACACATCGGTCCTGTGCCACCCGCATCCAAGGGACTCCCGCGACCTTCACCAGATCGTCGGTCCACCTGGTGGGAGGCCTGCCACGACTGCGGCCTCCACTCAAGGACCTTTTTACCCCAACGGCCGTCTGTTCTCCTCGCAATGTGCCCTATCCATTGTCACTTCAGCGACGCTATTCTTTGGGCTATCCTTTGCTATCCTTACTAATACCAGGCCTGTCCCACTCCGCGTGTAGTATCAAACTTGCAAGTACATGCGGCGTCCCCTCCGGAGGGGCCAGTCAGTAGAAAATCACGAGCGAGCGGCGACGCATGCGCGACAGTTGCGTGCGATAGAAAGAGAACGCACTTCTAGGTATGAATATTTGTAGGTGTTGAACGCTGGGCGGCCGGAATTTCAACTTTATGTTATGGTAGCCTGAGCCTTTATTTTTCTATAAACGGTTTTTAGAAGTGGGCATTCTGTACTTGTACTATTAAGTATTCTGTGCTAATACTATAAATGCGAGAGTAACAAAGTCAAATTATTTATTGCGTAAACATATGGTTATAAAGTTGGTACAATTTTTACGGTTCCATACATGCGACCCTGTCAGGGCACTACAATATAAATTAATAATGATGTGGTTTGAGCGCCGATTGAGACGCAAGGGTCGCGGGTTCGATTCCTGCATCAAGACAGATGTTTGTTGATGAAACAGATATTTTGTCTTGGGTTTGGGTGTTTGTGGTTCCTTCGTTGTTTCTAATTTCCATAGTACAAGGGAAAGCCTTAGTTTGGAACTAAGGGACTATTCAAGTATTACGTGAGCAGAACCCCCTTGTCAGCAAAAACGGTCGAAAAAATATTACTTTTTCCTCCTGAATTTATCAAAAGTAAGCAGACACAAGACCCCCCTCCCCCCATCGATGTTTACGTAATAATTGAACGGTCCCTAAATCAATGTATGTGAAGTTGTGTGAATTTTATATTATGATTTTAAAACATAAGTTTTAGCTCAGCATCAAAGATAGATGATTTACTGAAATGCACGGGCCTAAGCCAAGTGTAATTCAGGGGGGTTAGTGCGCGGCGTATGAGTTGGGTTTGTGTGTTTGATTGATTGTGTATATTTGAGGATTGTATGTCTGTCTGTAAGAACTTCCTGACTATGCGGCAATGTATTCAGAATAACCGCTTTTTGCATCAAAACGTAGGTGGGTTTAGGGAGAGATAAGATGGCTATTGAATCGTGAAGTTGCCTTAGGGATAACTCCTGTAGTTGACAAAACCAAGGGGACTATTGAAACGCTTTTGAGTTTCCAGATTCTAGTAAGTTTCTTCTTTATTATTATTAGCATTGAATGGTCCCCTAAATCAATATTTCATATATATTTTCACTACATCACATACATTGATACTGACTCTGAGATAGGTAGCTCAAGCACCTGTGTTACAGATAGGTATCAGAACCAACAGTGGGATTACAAATATCCATACTAATATTATAAATGCGAAAGTAACTCTGTCTGTCTGTCTGTCTGTTACTCTTTCACGCCAAAACTACTGAACGGAATTTAAATGAAATTTGGTAAACAGATGATCTAGACCCTGAAGAAGGACATAGGCTACTTTTTTATTGCGAAAAGGGGGTTTGTAAGGGGTTAAAAAGGGGGGGTAAAAAGTTACTTTTCCACGCTGACGAAGTCCCGGGCGGCCGCTAGTATACATATAAGTACTTTTTTTTGTAATACACACTTATAATATATAGAAAACGCCCGACCAATACAAACAGATATGTTCATGCACCACAATGCTGTGAAGTTGTTTAATAAATTATTAAAAAAAGTGTGTTCTTCCCAGGCCTAATCCACCTCCTCGAGAGACAACTAGAGCGGCTCATAGTCCCCGCCATCCTCGAGTACGAGGAGATCACGGTCCAGGCCGGGCCCGCGCGCGCGTCGCCCGCGGTCCGCCTCGCCCGCCGGCCCGGCCGCCTCAAGCAGGAGCTCTCCGCCACGCCCACCACCTGCACACCTACGCCGTCGACCACCGCTGAGGGTCGCCATATTCAAACAGGTCAGTCGACATGCTTAAACAGGCCGCCTCAAGCAGGAGCTCAGCGCCACGCACCACCACCTGCACACCTACGCCGTCGACCAGCCCGCTGAGGGTCGCCATATTCAAACAGGTTCAGTCGACATGCTAAACAGGGCCGCCTCAAGCAGGAGCTCAGCGCCACGCACCACCACCTGCACACCTACGCCGTCGCCAGCCGCTGAGGGTCGCCATATTCAAACAGGTCCAGTCGACATGCTTAAAACAGGGCCGCCTCAAGCAGGAGCTCAGCGCCACGCACCACCACCTGCACACCTACGCCGTCGACCAGCCGCTGAGGGTCGCCATATTCAACAGGTCGTCGACATGCTTAAACAGGGCCGCCTCAAGCAGGAGCTCAGCGCCACGCACCACCACCTTGCACACCTACGCCGTCGACCAGCCGCTGAGGGTCGCCATATTCAAACAGGTCAGTCGACATGCTTAAACAGGGCCGCCTCAAGCAGGAGCTCAGCGCCACGCACCACCACCTGCACACCTACGCCGTCGCCAGCCGCTGAGGGTCGCCATATTCAAACAGGTCAGTCGACATGCTTAAACAGGGCCGCCTCAAGCAGGAGCTCAGCGCCACGCACCACCACCTGCACACCTACGCCGTCGACCAGCCGCTGAGGGTCGCCATATTCAAACAGGTCAGTCGACATGCTTAAACAGGGCCGCCTCAAGCAGTAGCTCAGCGCACGCACCACCACCTGCACACCTACGCCGTCGACCAGCCGCTGAGGGTCGCCATATTCCAAACAGGTCAGTCGACATGCTTAAACAGGGCCGCCTCAAGCAGGAGCTCAGCGCCACGCACCACCACCTGCACACCTACGCCGTCGACCAGCCGCTGAGGGTCGCCATATTCAACAGGTCAGGTCGACATGCTTAAACAGGGCCGCCTCAACAGGAGCTCAGCGCCACGCACCACCACCTGCACACCTACGCCGTCGACCAGCCGCTGAGGGTCGCCATATTCAAACAGGTCAGTCGACATGCTTAACAGGGCCGCCTCAAGCAGGAGCTCAGCGCCACGCACCACCACCTTGCACACCTACGCGCCGTCGACCAGCCGCTGAGGGTCGCCATATTCAAACAGGTCAGGTCGCAATGTAGCGTCGACATGCTTAAACAGGTCAGTCGCAGTATTATATACTGATAAATATGTTTATTTTCAAAATAGGTTACAGCATATACTCCAAACTGGAATTCAAGACCAAAAAATCTACGACAGATACGTCACTGTCAAATCTGTTAATGTCACTTATGTCATTTTCAAGTGACGTTTTCAGGTTTGGCCAACCTTTTTGGCATTATTTTTCTTATTATGCAGACTAAACTGTCAAGTTTTCGTACATTGTTAAAATGTTGTGGGTAGATACCAAATGTTATTAACACCTGAAGTGTTACAAGCGCAATACCATCTTTGAAAACTAAAATTACTGATGGTTAAATTTTTATTAAAGTGTCTTGTATTTAAATGAAAAAAAGTTAATAAAATTGTTTTTATTAATTATAGAATCACAATTACCATAAATAAATTACATCAGCGAGTGTTTTTAGACAAAAAGGGGTATACTATGGTACGAATCATTTTATTGCAGTAGCAACATTGTAGTAGTAGGTATAAGTATAGGGTATTTGGGTATAGGTTACAATACATCATAAGTATAATTTTATAAGAACTGTAACAATTTAGACTCCCTGTCAAGCTAAACTAGGAACAAATTCTGTTTCTTAGTCGACAGTGATCATCTATAACTGTATGACAATAAAGTATACCTATAATTCTTAGTATAAAAATGTATACATTTAATGAAGGACAAAAATAATAATAATTGTGGGAGAGCCACGCTTCGGCATGAATGGGCCTCCTCGACTGGCGAGATACCACTGCCTTACAGAAAACCGGCGTGAAGCAGCCCCTGCGCTGTGTTTCGCCGAGTGAGTGAGGATACCTGAGGCCCACTCGGGGAAAGGGGATTGAAGGTTGGCAGCGCACTTTTTACTCTGTGCAAGAATTTCTTGAGTACAGGGAAAATCAGCAAATTGTAAATATAATTAATTAATATATTACCGTAGCAAATGTGATATGTATTCGTAAGTTGACCCCTGTAATTTGAAGTTGTATTTGCATGCTATTTGTCAATGGCTGGATAGGCGATCATGATAACTGTTAACATCTACTTATTTGTACACCCTGTTCAAAAGCAAATAAACGATTCTATTCTATTCTATTCCGTCAAAAGCCTTCTGATCGTAGTCCTAGGTAATCTTAATGGCGTCATCGAATACCAAGATATTTTGATCCCTTCTGGTTAACATATTTCTAGTACTGGTGAGTACAATCTAATATAAACCTTACCTGTACAGACGGTGAACCTAAAGTCGCTGGCGACTTCCAACTACGGGTCTGATGTGGACATTATCAACGAAGATGGTGAGCTGGCGTCCGCTTACGAGGCACAGAAAGGAATCAATAGGTACGCCCATAGAATAGGTTATTTGACATTTTATTATGTACAGTGGCCAGCACATCAAGTTACTACAATCTGTCAAATTTCCTCAGTTGATATTGCCAAACACGTTGACATAAAGAGGTTCGATTGAAGAAATTGACAGATTGTAGTAACTTGATGTGTGCAGGCCACCGTACTTATCAAAAGACCCCTCAATTTAAGACACATCGCTGAAATAATTATTTGATTCTCATTTGAATTACCTGAAATATCACAACTTTAAGAGCACATATTTTGCGCAAGCCCAAAAACGCTCTATACAAATGGCTACTGACGAGTGACGTCACACCTTAGTATCTTGTGTGCGCGTCTAGTAAATTTTGTTTGGTAGCTATATCAAATGTTTCGTTTAAGTAAATGGTTTTATATATTTGGTGTAAAATGTATGGGTAGTTCAATGACATAATTTTTTTTTTAATTTTATACTTTAAAAATGCACTTGCCCATGAAACTTCAAAAGTAGCATATAGCTTATGTAGAATTACTATCCCTATATTGTGAAACAAAAACAATATCTATATTTAATTTTTTTGATCTCTTGCTCTTAAGAAATGATGTTAAACAAAAAGTTTGTTTCGCAAATTGCAGACAACTACAAGAAGAGCTGACGTCAGAGAAGAAGTTCTACTCGGAACACATAACAAAGACGAAAGTGGAGATCGACCGGCTCAGAGAGGAGAATGAGAAGTACCAGAAGTGAGTAAAAACCTAACATTAGGGGGTAGTGAAAACTCGCCCGAAAAAAATCACCCGAGAATTTCAAGAGCATTTCTACAAATGTCATTCATATTTCTCAATTCAGTGTCTGATTTGAATTTTGTTTTTTAATAGTGTAATAACAAAAAATAAACTTTACTTTTTTTTAATCATAAAACATAAAGTTTATTTTTTGTGTAAAATACTTAAAAAATCGAATTTCAAATCAGACACCGAATTGAGAAAAATAAATGACCTTGATAGAAATACTCTCAAGATTTTTTTTGCTCGTCACTGTCTAACCCAACTTCACCAATATTTTTTCGTTTAGTAGAGTTTAGTCAGTATTATCATCACAAAAATATTGGTTAGGTTAGAACAGTGGCCGGCCAAAAAATTTTGAAATTGTCGGGCGAGTTTTTCAATCCTGAAACCCTCATAGTGACACGAATAAAGCCTCTTTAGCATGTTAGATCAAAATAAGCAAAATAAAAATTACCTGTTCCATACAAAAAAAAAATTTACTAGGCTATAATTTATGGAATAGCTGATTTTTATTTTCCTTATTTTGATGATCTAACATGCTAAAGGAGCTCATTATGGTCTAAGATTTAGGGACATAGGTGTAACATTATTTCTTTCAGCAATGGTGATGAGGCACTTGACTCGAAGAGCAACAGATGTAAGGACAGACGATATGACGTCACAAGTTTTATAAAAAGGGACAATATACTTATGAATTTGACTTTTTCAATATTAGGGGCCATTTAGAAATAAGGTTTAGCTTTGTAAAAAATAAAAAAAAAACATTGTGCACTTAAAAAAAATGTGCTGACTAAAAACACCAATTCAACAGGTGAAAAAAAAATTACTTTTGAAAATAAAATAAAAACCTTATTTTTAACAAATTTTGCTTGAGGTATACATAATCCTGTGCAAGGTATACCAACAAAAGTTGTTAATAATATAAGTGAAACAAAGTTTTAAATTTTTGAAAGTGTTTTTTTATCACTTATTGGTTTCTGGTAACAAGAAAATATACAAAAAATATGATATGTACCGACTTTGTTAGAGATTTTGAATTTATTCTCACACACACACCACACAACACACACACTATAATTGCACTAAAGAAAATACATTTAAGTAGGGTACCTACATAAGTTTGAAAAAGTTTCTTTAAGTGGACTTTCATAGACTTCTCATATCAGTTCTCGCTTTCAACATTCATGCTTCTCGTACTCCTTCATACTTTATCTATCTTTTATATAGACTTATTTTTTCTTTTCTTTATTTTTTTGTCTTTGGGGATAAAGAATGTAAGTACATACATACCCTTATTTTATTTTACATTCGTCTTCATCATAATAGGTTAAATAAACTGTGATATTTAGACATAAGATAGTATTCAGTAATTGGCGACTCTAAACTATAAATGATTTATGTAAACACACACAACTTTAGGGGGCCAATTCTCGCGCCTTTGGCGGTAAGGCAAATGGGACCTTGTCAAGAATCAAATCAAAAATGTATAGCAAAGAAAATATCGTTACAAAAATAAGCATATTACTGTAACTTAAGAACAAAATAATACTCTTAATTTCAATGTGTATTTTTAATTTATTTTTGATAGTATTTCGAAAATAACTTTATTGTTAAGGAAAGAGAATTGGCTCCCCGAAGTCTATCTTTAAGGTAAGTTTTTGTTGTTGGTACATGTTTATTGACTCTTTCATTATGTATTTTTAAGATGTTATTTTTAAAGTTACACAATAAATAAAAATAACAAAATCGAACTTACTTACTTACACCGATGAGTCAGTTTTAGATTTAGGCTCATTTCACAACTGTTAGTAAAAAAAATAATAATCGAAAGCTCTTCTCACAGTGTTAATTCCAAGCTCTTTTTAAAGCTACAGTGTAACTATTAGCTCTTTTCAAAGCGAAGCTCACTGTAGCTCACTGAAAGCACAAGCCCTTCTATGAACTACTGTGTGAAAATCAGCTTTTTTAAAAGCTGCAGTGTAACCACAAGCTCTTATCAGAGCTACAGTGTAACCACAGCTACAGTGCAACCAAAGCTCTTATCACAGCGTAACCATATTCAACATTGCAGTGTAACCACCGCTCATATCACAGTGTTACCACAAGCTATTCTCAGAGCTACAGTGTAACTACAAGCTCTTATCAGAGCTACAGTGTAACCATATTCAACATTGCAGTGTAACCACCGCTCATATCACAGTGTAACCACAAGCTATTCTCAGAGCTACAGTGTAACCACAAGCTATTCTCAGAGCTACAGTGTAACTACAAGCTCTTATCAGAGCTACAGTATAACCACATTAAACACTGCAGTGTAACCACCGCTCATATCACAGTGTAACCACAAGCTCTTCTCAGAGCTACAGTGTAACCACAAGCTCTTCTCAGAGCTACAGTGTAACCACAAGCTCTTCTCAGAGCTACAGTGTAACCACATTGAACACTGCAGTGTAACCACCGCTCATATCACAGTGTAACCACAAGCTATTCTCAGAGCTACAGTGTAACCACAAGCTATTCTCAGAGCTACAGTGTAACTACAAGCTCTTATCAGAGCTACAGTATAACCACATTAAACACTGCAGTGTAACCACCGCTCATATCACAGTGTAACCATATTCAATACTGTAGCGTAACTACCGCTCATATTTCGTTGCTACAGTGTAACCACAAGCTCTTCTCAGAGCTACAGTGTAACCATATTGAACACTGCAGTGTAACCACCGCTCATATCACAGTGTAACCACAAGCTCTTTTCAGGGCTACAGAGTGTAACCTAACCACAAGCTCTTCTCAAAGCTATAGTGTCACCAAAAGCTGTTTTCGTTGCTACAGTGTAACCACAAGCTCTTTTCAGAGCTACAGTGTAACTACAAGCTCTTATCAGAGCTACAGTGTAACCACCGCTCATATCACAGTGTAACCACAGCTACAGTGCAACCAAAGCTCTTATTACAGTGTAACCATATTCAACACTGTAGTGTAACCACAGCTATAGTGTAACCATATTCAACACTGTAGTGTAATCACCGCTCATATCACAGTGTAACCAAAGCTCTTTTCAGAGCTACAGTGTAACCACCGCTCATATCACAGTGTAACCACAGCTACAGTGTAACCATATTCAACATTGCAGTGTAACCACAGCTAAAGTGTAACCAAAGCTCTTATCATAGTGTAACCACAGCTATAGTGTAACCATATTCAACACTCTAGTGTAACCACAGCTATAGTGTAACCATATTCAACACTGTAGTGTAACCACCGCTCATATCACAGTGTAACCATAGCTACAGTGTAACCAAAGCTCTTATCACAGTGTAACCATATTCAATACTGTAGTGTAACCACCGCTCATAACACAGTGTAACCATAGCTACAGTGTAACCACAAGCTCTTATCAGAGCTACAGGGTAACCTTATTGAATACTGCAGTGTAACTACCGCTCATATCACAGTGTAACCATGTACAACACTGCAGTGTAACTACCGCTCATATCACAGTGTAACCACAAGCTCTTTTCAGGGCTACAGTGTAACCATATTGAACACTGCAGTGTAACCACCGCTCATATCACAGTGTAACCATATTCAACACTGTAGTGTAATCACCGCTCATATCACTGTGTAACCACAGCTACAGTGTAACCAAAGCTCTTATGACAGTGTAACACACAGCAGCATTACAGTGGAACGCAGCAATGTAACCATATCAGTGCTGTAGTGTAACCAATCTCTTATTACAGTGTAACCACAACTATAGTGTAACTATACATAACGCTGCTGTGTAACCATAGCTCATGAAATAGTGTAACCATAGTCAATGCTACAGTGTGACCACAGCTATAGTGTAACATTATTTAACGTTGGGAGACAATCACAGCTAGCGTGTAACTACAGATAACGCTGCTATGTAACCATAGCTCATGAAATAGTGTAACCATAGTCAATGCTACAGTGTGACCACGGGCTCTTTTCAGAGCCGCAAAGCGTATGCTCTACAGTGTGACCACACCTTATAACGTGCTACTTATATTATTTTTTATAATAAACAGATTTCATTTTTATAATAAACTTTAAACTAAAATAGTACTTATGTATCAGATATAAGGTCCAAAGTCCAAAAAGGGAAACTACACGTTTCGCTGTGTAATGTGTAACTTTGTAATGTTACATTTTATGAAGTTAGGTTTTAAATAGTACTGAATCGATATTGAGTCAATTTTATTTATGACCCATGTCAAGGTTATAAGTAGCACGTTTAAAATTTCTCGATCAGGTAACCAACTGCTCAACAGTGTAACGAAATGCTGACCAGTGTAACGAAATGCTGAACAGAGTAACCAAATGCTCTACACTGAAACCAAATGCTGAACACTGAAACCAAATGCTGAACAGTAACCAAACGCTCTGCACTGTAACCGAACGCAGAACAGTAACCAAACGCTCTGCACTGTAACCAAATGCAGAACAGTGTAACCAAACGCTCTACACTGTAACCAAACGCAGAACAGTGTAACCAAACGCTCTACACTGTAACCAAACGCTGAACAGTGCTTGTTGCTTGCTAAGCAGGCGGGTGGTGTGTGTCTTGTGTGTGTAAATGTGCGAGTTTACATGAATGACAGAAGTGAGTGAAACGTTGTCTCGTGAGAGAGACATAGCAATGTGGCACCAATCAAAATCTGTTGGAGTCCAGCAGCTTTCGTGTGAAAAAGATCGTCACTGCCATCGTTCGCCCTTATTCCAATGTGTTAAGGTCGTAACGTTGAGCAGAGAATTGAAGGAGTGGTTTAGGGAGTGTCCTAACTGTGCCCGTAGTACTACAAATACTACGTTTATTATGAGTTTACAGGACTTCAGCCGAGTTCAGCCTGGCTAACATGCGCACCACGAGATAATTTTGTCGACACTCGTATTGTGTCGGCACAAGTTGCTTCTCGCTCACCTGACTGAGCGATGAGCGGGATAGAAGGATGCGCTCTCGCAGACGAGTGTCGTCAAAATTTTGTCGCGGTGCGGTTGTTAGCCCTACAGGATTACTTCGATTAAAAATAATTTGAAGTACAGTGGCCAGCACATCAAGTTACTACAATCTGTCAAATTTCCTCAGTTGATATTGAACCAAACACGTTTGACATAAAAGTGAAGTTCGATTGAAGAAATTTGACAGATTGTAGTAACTTGATCTGCAGGTCACCGTACATGCACTTATTGTACCGTTTTATATTTTTCATGACTACTATAAGTACTATACCTACTCTCAAATCACACCCTGAAAGGATTAAACTGTTTACCGATACTGTATAAGCCTCGTGATTGTAAAGACTTTATCTTTATAAATAGTTATATTAATCAAGTTTCGTCTGTTTTGTCGAAAGTACAGCTGCCTATCTGGTATAACCGAGGGTTCCTTTGTAGGTTGCTGAGTGCAGACCTCAGTCAAGAGCCCAAGAACAAGAGCCAAGAGTTCGCGCAGAATGAGATCATCAGATTGGCGGCTGAGAGCCTGGCGCTACAGGTAAGTATCTTAGAAGCCTTCCATACGCCTGTAGGCGTCATCTGCAAAGGATCAGTCATTGGCGACGCCTTAAGGCGTCATTTAAATATTTTACGTATGGCGTGTGACGCCGAACGGCGTCTTATAGAATTGATATCTGCTGCTGACTGAATGTAAACACTCATTAACAGGTCAAAATCATAAGAAAAAGCAAAATGTGTTCAATCATGGCAGGCCTGTCCCACTCCGCGTGTAGGTATCGAACTTGCAAGTACATGCGGCGTCCCCTCCGGAGGGGAAAATTAGTAGAAAATCACGAACGAGCGGCGACGCACGCGCGACAGTTGCTTGCGATAGAAAGAGAACAGCACTTCTAGGTAGGAATAATGGTAGGCATTGAACGCTGGGCGGTCGGAATTTCAACGTTATGTTATGGTAGCCTGAGTCTTCATTTCCATAAACGGTTTTTAGGAGTGGGCTTTCTGTACATGTACTATTAAGTATTCTGTGATCATGGCAGAAGACGCCTAAGGGCGTCACTTTACTGTGTGGCGGCTGACGCCAGTAGGCGTCAAAGAAGTTTAGTCCCGTTTATATAAAGTACATGATGATAATATTATACATTATAGGAGCGTGTGGACAAGTTATCAGAGAGCTGTCGCCGGTACAAGAACCAGATCAGACTTCTGGTGAACAAACTGAAGGAGGCCGGCGTTGAGGATGTGAATGACATCCTGGAGAGCAGCGGTGAGTGAATCTTGTTTGGTTCTCAAATTACCTACTAATGTCCCGACCTCACTTCATATCGGTACAGCGTTTCGCTTCTTCTTTCTTGGTACGAACTGCTAAGGAATGGAACAACTTGCCGGATTTCCAGAGAGCTACAATTTGGGTGTCTTTAAGTCGAGAGTGAATAGGCTTCTTCTGGGAAAGCACGCTACATCTTAGACCTCATTGTCACTCTCCATCAGGTGAGTTGAGGTCAAGTGCAAACCCATCTTATAAAAAAAAAGTTCCTCTGTCTACCAATAGATGGCGCTGGGTGTTGGTTGTATCGCGCTAGTGGTTCGCCTTTTGGGCGACGGTAATCGCTTACGATCAGGTGATCTGCTCGTCTACCGCCTATCACATGGCAAAAAATGAGTTTAATAAATTGAAATCGCAAGGCGGCGGTAATCGCTTACCATCAGGTAATCCGTCTCGTCTGCCGCCTATCACATGGCAAAAAATGAGTTCCTGATTTTGAACCTTATCTATTAGTTATATCGAGTTTGATAAATAGAAATCGTAACATGTCCTCAAAATAATTATAGGTATGTTGCATGGCTATGTGACGTTTTATCAAATAAACTCAAATAAATCTTTATTTGCATATGCTTGTAACCAGGTGGACCAACGATCTGGTGAAGGTCGCGGAAGTCCCTTGGATGCCGGCACAGGACCGATCTGTGTGGAGAACGTTGGGGGAGGCCTATGTCCAGCAGTGGACGTCTATCGGCTGAAATGATGATGATGATAGGCTTGTACACAGCACTTGCAAATCTTCTTTCATTGCATTGTGAAACAGGCCCTTCTTTCTCTTCTTCTTGTTTTTTTTTTTATTGCTGAAGTAGGCAGACGAGCATGCGGCCCATCTGATGGTAAATGGTAACCGCCGCTCATAGACAACAACAATGCCGAGGCACAGTCATGCCGCTGCCTACCGTGAAAGAAGTACTCTTTTCAAATCTTGTTCAAAAAAGGACATGTCACAGCGATCAGGGAACACCGCAACTGGAAGGTCATTCCACAATTTGCACGTGCGCGGGAAAAATGAGCGATGGAAGCGTAGCGTTCTGGAAAAGAATGGTTCCAGGTAGAATGGGTGCAGCTTGCCGCGGCGTCTAGTAGTGCGATTGTAGAATGGTGGTCTTTCTTAATATTTTGTCTTTCTTCCCTCTTAATCTTTTGTATTTATGTCCACAGACACAGTCGCTCAGAGTTCCTCTCTCACGCTGGAGATGACGCCGGTCACGCGCAAGAAAGAGAGGGAGTATCTCGGCATGTTCGAGTACAAGAGACAGGACGAGACTATCATTATTAAGAAACTTATTGTAGGTCAGTAACACCCATTTGTAAACTTTTTTTTTGTATGGTATTTTATGTTAATGCATTTTCATTATCTTTTAATTTTAAAAATTTTCATTATCATTTCATTTTATACATTTTCAATTAAGGGGCTATACGAATGAAACTAGCGCCGCCAACCTATTTACACTGATTGTGGCGAAAATATTTTGAAGAAAATATAACATTACAGACTTAGATCCAAGTAAATTAGATTTTTCAAAATGCAATACAATATTTCTAAGACGCGACAAGTAACAATAATGTTTATTATTGCTAAAAACGGCCACTTTTAGCAATAATTGACATTATTGTTACTTGTCGCGTGTTTTATATATTGTACTGCATCTTGAAAAATTCAATTTACTTTTATCTAAGTCTGTAATGTTTTGCTTTCTTAAAAAATATCATATTTTCGCTACAATCAGTGTAAATAGGTTGGCGGCGCTAGTTTCATTCAACATTACAGTATATATTTCATACACCGCAACCATGCGCCCCTACCGGAATTTAGTTTAGAAGTTTCAAGTCCTTTTCCTTTTAATTCGGGGTTTCATTTATTTCTACAAAATAAAACTACAAAATAAGGCAATCCGCCATGTTGTCATTACGTATTGTTCACTTCCGCCTTCTGTAATCCGACAACACTTAGACGTGACGTCACACGCGACGCCATGACACTGACATTTTCGCGCCAGATTCAAAAGTAGACAGAGAAAATGCAATTATTTAATATGGCCCGCCCTCACTTCGCTTCGGGACCGTAATTCAGAAATAAGCCAATAGATGGCGCTGTGTCCAATTACATCGCGCAAGCGTTTCGTGTTTTCGGTTTTACCTAAAAGCCTTTTCGTTGTCTATAGAAGTTATCTCTTTATAAATAGTATAGAATTAGATTAATAATGTTTCGTATATAGACGTATACCTTCAACATACAAAATTGTCATAACCTAATGTGTGTTGGTCCTCCCCAGATCTGAAACCCAAGGTAGCAGTAACCCTCCTCCCCGGGCTGCCCGCCTACATCCTGTTCATGATGCTGCGCCACATGGACCACGTGGATGACGAGCCCAAGATGCACCAGCTCATGAAGGCGGTCCGCACCGGGGTCAAGAAGACGCTCAAGCGGCGCGCCGACAGCGTCGAGTACAACGCGCTGTGGCTCGCGAATATGCTCAGGTAGGTTGTGAGTCGACGCTCGAAAGACGCCAACGGTCAATAGATGTCACCGGTCAAAACACGCCAACGCTCGAAAGATGCCAAGCCAACGGTCAACAGACGTCACTGGTCAAAAGACGCCAACGCTCAAAACACGCCAATGCTCGAAAGACACTAACACTCAAAGACGCCAACGCTTAAAAGACGCCAACGCTCATTAGGCGCCAACGCTCGAAAGACGCCAACGCTCATTAGGCGCCAACGCTCGAAAGACACCAACGTTCAAAAGACACTAACAGTCAAAAGACACCAACGCTCAAAAGACGCTAGTTAGGGGTCACTCTTAGTTACTAAAACTGTTAACAGTCTTAGCGAAAATAGTCCAATTGTTGCTAAAATTACAAAAAAAAAAAATCCAAACAGTCACTAAAATGAGCTAAAATTTCAAAAAATACTCCAAATAGTCACTAAAATGGCAATAAGACAGTAAAATATCACTAAACAGACACTGAATGTGTCACTGAACCTTATCTATCAAGGCATAAGGCCTTGCACCGGGGTCAAGAAGACGCTCAAGCGGCGCGCCGACAGCGTCGAGTACAACGCGCTGTGGCTCGCGAATATGCTCAGGTAGGTTGTGAGTCAACGCTCGGAAGACGCCAACGCTCGAAAGACACTACCGCTCAAAAAACGCCAACGCTTAAAAGACGCCAATGCTCGAAACACGCCAATGCTCGAAAGACGCCAACTGTCAAAAGACGTTAATGGTCAAAAGACGCCACCGGTCAAAAGACGCCAACGCTTAAAAGACGCCAACGCTCATTAGACACCAACGCTCGAAAGACACCAACGTTCAAAAGACACTAACGCTCAAAAGACGCTAGTTAGGGGTCACTCTTAGTTTCTAAAATTGTTAACAGTCGCCACGAAAATAGTGTAAAATGTTGCTAAAATTACAAAAAAAACCCCAATCAGTCATTAAAATGGCAATAAGACACTAAAATATCACTAAACTGACAATAAATGTCACTAAAATTACAAAAAAGGTCTCTAAAACACTTAAAAACTCACGAAATCAATTTCGCAAAAGAGCCACGCTTTAACATCAATGGACCGGCGTGACCCCGCCCACATGGTGGTGATGCCCACGCCTACATCCTGTTCATGATGCTGCGCCACATGGACCACGTGGACGACGAGCCCAAGATGCACCAGCTCATGAAGGCGGTCCGCACCGGGGTCAAGAAGACGCTCAAGCGGCGCGCCGACAGCGTCGAGTACAACGCGCTGTGGCTCGCGAATATGCTCAGGTAGGTTGTGAGTCGACGCTCGGAAGACGCCAACGGTCAATAGATGTCACCGGTCAACAGATGTCACTAGTCAAAAGACGCCAACGCTCTAAAGACGCCAACGCTCGAAACTCGCCAATGCTCTAAAGACGCCAACGGTCATAAGGCGCCAACAGTCAAAAGACGCCAACGCTCGAAAGACGACTACGATTATAAGACGTCACTGGTAAAAAAAGACGCCAACGCTCGCGCTCGAAGGATGCCAACGCTCAAAACACGCTAATGCTCAAAAGACACCAACGCTTAAAAGACGCTAATGTGGGGTCACTCTTAGTTTCTAAAACTGTTAACAATCGTCACGAAAATAGTGCAATATTGCTAAAATTACAAAAAGTCCTCCAAATAGTCACTAAACTGACAGTGAATGTCACTAAAATTACAAAAAAGGTCTCTAAAACACTTAAAAACTCACGAAATCAATTTCGCAAAAGAGCCACGCTTTAACATCAATGGACCGGCGTGACCCCGCCCACATGGTGGTGATGCCCACGCCTACATCCTGTTCATGATGCTGCGCCACATGGACCACGTGGACGACGAGCCCAAGATGCACCAGCTCATGAAGGCGGTCCGCACCGGGGTCAAGAAGACGCTCAAGCGGCGCGCCGACAGCGTCGAGTACAACGCGCTGTGGCTCGCGAATATGCTCAGGTAGGTTGTGAGTCGACGCTCGGAAGACGCCAACGGTCAAAGGATGCCAACGCTCGAAAGATGCCAACGGTCAACAGACGTCACTGGTCAAAAGACGCCAACGCTCTAAAGACGCCAACGCTCGAAACACGCCAATGCTCGAAAGACACTAACGCTCAAAAAACGCCAACGCTTAAAAGACGCCAATGCTCGAAAGACGCCAATGCTCGAAACACGCCAATGCTCGAAAGACGCCAACTGTCAAAAGACGTTAATGGTCAAAAGACGCCACCGGTCAAAAGACGCCAACGCTTAAAAGACGCCAACGCTCATTAGACACCAACGCTCGAAAGACACCAACGTTCAAAAGACACTAACGCTCAAAAGACGCTAGTTAGGGGTCACTCTTAGTTTCTAAAATTGTTAACAGTCGCCACGAAAATAGTGTAAAATGTTGCTAAAATTACAAAAAAAAACCCCAATCAGTCATTAAAATGGCAATAAGACACTAAAATATCACTAAACTGACAATAAATGTCACTAAAATTACAAAAATGGTCTTTAAAACACTTAAAAACTCACGAAATCAATTTCGCAAAAGAGCCACGCTTTAACATCAATGGACCGGCGTGACCCCGCCCACATGGTGGTGATGCCCACGCCTACATCCTGTTCATGATGCTGCGCCACATGGACCACGTGGATGACGAGCCTAAGATGCACCAGCTCATGAAGGCGGTCCGCACCGGGGTCAAGAAGACGCTCAAGCGGCGCGCCGACAGCGTCGAGTACAACGCGCTGTGGCTCGCGAATATGCTCAGGTAGGTTGAGTCTACGCTCGAAAGACGCCAACGCTTATTAGGCTCCAACGCTCGAAAGACGCCAACGCTCAATAGACGCCAACGGTCAACAGACGTTACTAGTCAAAAGACACCAACGCTCTAAAGACGCCAACGCTCAAAACACGCCAATGCTCGTAAGACACTAACGCTCAAAAGACGCCAACGCTTATTAGGCGCCAACGCTCGAAAGACACCAACGTTCAAAAGACACTAACGTTCAAAAGACGCTAGTTAGGGGTCACTCTTAGTTTCTAAAATTGTTAACAGTCGCCACGAAAATAGTGTAAAATGTTGCTAAAATTACAAAAAAAAACCCCAATCAGTCATTAAAATGGCAATAAGACACTAAAATATCACTAAACTGACAATAAATGTCACTAAAATTACAAAAAAGGTCTTTAAAACACTTAAAAACTCACGAAATCAATTTCGAAAAAGAGCCACGCTTTAACATCAATGGACCGGCGTGACCCCGCCCACATGGTGGTGATGCCCACGCCTACATCCTGTTCATGATGCTGCGCCACATGGACCACGTGGACGACGAGCCCAAGATGCACCAGCTCATGAAGGCGGTCCGCACCGGGGTCAAGAAGACGCTCAAGCGGCGCGCCGACAGCGTCGAGTACAACGCGCTGTGGCTCGCGAATATGCTCAGGTAGGTTGTGAGTCGACGCTCGGAAGACGCCAACGGTCAAAGGATGCCAACGCTCGAAAGACGCCAACGGTCAATAGATGTCACCGGTCAAAAGACGCCAAAGCTCAAAAGACGCCAACGCTCGAAAGACGCCTACGATCATAAGACGTCACTGGTAAAAAAGACGCCAACGCTCAAAAGACGCCAACGCTCGAAAGATGCCAACGGTCACAGACGTCACTGGTCAAAAGACGCCAACGCTCTAAAGACGCCAACGGTCATAAGGCGCCAACAGTCAAAAAACGCCAACGCTCGAAAGACGCCTACGATCATAAGACGTCACTGGTAAAAAAGACGCCAACGCTCAAAAGACGCCAACGCTCGAAACTCGCCAATGCTCAAAACACGCTAATGCTCAAAAGACACCAACGCTTAAAAGACGCTAGTGTGGGGTCACTGTTAGTTTCTAAAATTGTTAACAGTCGCCACGAAAATAGTGTAAAATGTTGCTAAAATTACAAAAAGTCCTCTAAATAGTCACTAAACTGACAATAAATGTCACTAAAATTACAAAAAAGGTCTCTAAAACACTTAAAAACTCACGAAATCAATTTCGAAAAAGAGCCACGCTTTAACATCAATGGACCGGCGTGACCCCGCCCACATGGTGGTGATGCCCACGCCTACATCCTGTTCATGATGCTGCGCCACATGGACCACGTGGACGACGAGCCCAAGATGCACCAGCTCATGAAGGCGGTCCGCACCGGGGTCAAGAAGACGCTCAAGCGGCGCGCCGACAGCGTCGAGTACAACGCGCTGTGGCTCGCGAATATGCTCAGGTAGGTTGTGAGTCAACGCTCGGAAGACGCCAACGGTCAAAGGATGCCAACGCTCGAAAGATGCCAACGGTCAACAGACGTCGCTGGTCAAAAGACGCCAACGCTCTAAAGACGCCAACGCTCGAAACTCGCCAATGCTCTAAAGACGCCAACAGTCATAAGGCGCCAACAGTCAAAAGACGCCAACGCTCGAAAGACGCCTACGATCATAAGACGTCACTGGTAAAAAGACACCAACGCTCGAAAGACGCCAACGCTCAATAAACGCCAACCGTCAACAGACGTTACTGGTCAAAAGACGCCAACGCTCTAAAGACGCCAACGGTCAATAGATGACACCGGTCAAAAGACGCCAACGCTCTAAAGACGCCAACGGTCAACAGACGTCACTGGTCAAAAGACGCCAACACTCGAAAGATACCAACGGTCAACAGACGTTACTGGTCAAAAGGCGCCAACGCTCTAAAGACGCCAACGCTCGAAACTCGCCAATGCTCAAAACACGCCAACGCTCGAAAGATGCCAACGGTCAACAGACGTCACTGGTCAAAAGACGCCAACGCTCAAAACACGCCAATGCTCGAAAGACACTAACGCTCAAAAGACGCCAACGCTTAAAAGACGCTAATGTGGGGTCACTCTTAGTTTCTAAAACTGTTAACAATCGTCACGAAAATAGTGCAATATTGCTAAAATTACAAAAAGTCCTCCAAATAGTCACTAAATTGACAATGAATGTCACTAAAATTACAAAAAAGGTCTTTAAAACACTTAAAAACTCACGAAATCAATTTCGCAAAAGAGCCACGCTTTAACATCAATGGACCGGCGTGACCCCGCCCACATGGTGGTGATGCCCACGCCTACATCCTGTTCATGATGCTGCGCCACATGGACCACGTGGACGACGAGCCCAAGATGCACCAGCTCATGAAGGCGGTCCGCACCGGGGTCAAGAAGACGCTCAAGCGGCGCGCCGACAGCGTCGAGTACAACGCGCTGTGGCTCGCGAATATGCTCAGGTAGGTTGAGTCAACGCTCGGAAGACGCCAACGGTCGATAGATGTCACCGGTCAAAACACGCCAACGCTCGAAAGATGCCAAGCCAACGGTCAACAGACGTCACTGGTCAAAAGACGCCAACGCTCAAAACACGCCAATGCTCGAAAGACACTAACGCTCAAAAAACGCCAACGCTTAAAAGACGCCAATGCTCGAAACACGCCAATGCTCGAAAGACGCCAACTGTCAAAAGACGTTAATGGTCAAAAGACGCCACCGGTCAAAAGACGGCAACGCTTGAAAGACGCCAACGCTCATTAGACACCAACGCTCGAAAGACACCAACGTTCAAAAGACACTAACGCTCAAAAGACGCTAGTTAGGGGTCACTCTTAGTTTCTAAAACTGTTAACAGTCTTAGCGAAAATAGTCCAATTGTTGCTAAAATTACAAAAAAAACCCCAAACAGTCACTAAAATGAGCTAAAATTTCAAAAAATACTCCAAATAGTCACTAAAATGGCAATAAGACACTAAAATATCACTAAACAGACACTGAATGTGTCACTGAACCTTATCTATCAAAGCATAAGGCCTTGCACCGGGGTCAAGAAGACGCTCAAGCGGCGCGCCGACAGCGTCGAGTACAACGCGCTGTGGCTCGCGAATATGCTCAGGTAGGTTGAGTCAACGCTCGAAAGACGCCAACGGTCAAAGGATGCCAACGCTCGAAAGACGCCAACGGTCAACAGACGTCGCTGGTCAAAAGACGCCAACGCTCGAAACTCGCCAATGCTCTAAAGACGCCAACAGTCATAAGGCGCCAACAGTCAAAAGACGCCAACGCTCGAAAGACGCCTACGATCATAGACGTCACTGGTAAAAAGACACCAACGCTCGAAAGACGCCAACGCTCAATAAACGCCAACCGTCAACAGACGTTACTGGTCAAAAGACGCCAACGCTCTAAAGACGCCAACGGTCAATAGATGACACCGGTCAAAAGACGCCAACGCTCTAAAGACGCCACGGTCAACAGACGTCACTGGTCAAAAGACGCCAACACTCGAAAGATACCAACGTCAACAGACGTTACTGGTCAAAAGGCGCCAACGCTCTAAAGACGCCAACGCTCGAAACTCGCCAATGCTCAAAACACGCCAATGCTCAAAACACGCCAACGCTCTAAAGACGCCAACGCTCTAAAGACGCCACGGTCAACAGACGTTACTGGTCAAAAGACGTTAATGGTCAAAAGACGCCAACGCTCTAAAGACGCCAACGCTCGAAAGATGCCAACGGTCAAAAGACGCCAACGCTCTAAAGACGCCAATGCTCGAAAGGCACTAACGCTCAAAAGACGCCAATGCTCGAAAGGCACTAACGCTCAAAAGACGCCAACGCTTAAAAGACGCCAATGCTCGAAACACGCCAATGCTCGAAAGGCACTAACGCTCAAAAGACGCCAATGCTCGAAACACGCCAATGCTCGAAAGGCACTAACGCTCAAAAGACGCCAATGCTCGAAAGGCACTAACGCTCAAAAGACGCCAACGCTTAAAAGACGCCAATGCTCGAAACACGCCAATGCTCGAAAGACGCCAACAGTCGAAACACGTATTCATATTCATATTCTTTATTGCACTCCATATGTTACAAAAGGTGTTAAAAAAACAGAATAGGTAATTAGTCAACGTCAACGTCAACGCTATCTGTAATACAGATAACGTTTTTTTCCTCCCCGCCAACCTAGTCAAGTAATTTATCAATAACCCTTGTTCCAGACTACTGAACAACCTGCGTCAGTACAGCGGCGACGCCGTCTACCAGACCGGCAACACGCCGCGCCAGAACCAGCAGTGTCTGAGGATATTCGACCTCTCCGAGTACCGGCAGGTGCTGAGCGATATTGCTGTGTGGATATACCAGGGTAAGCCACTTATAGTCCGAGGCAAGAAAGTGTAGTTATGACCTTGAGTGCGCAGAAACCAATTTTGATGATCAAAAACTCAATTAATTAAAGAGAACAAGCTCAGTCACCGACCAATTTCCAAAGAACGTGTCTCTTTAATCACTTGACATTGGCAAAATAACTGTGTCCTGATCACAATACAGGCCATTAAAAAAAAAAAGTCTTCTTTTTTACTAGTGCGCAAAATAACGGTTATCGCTATACTTTCGTGCCTCCAGCTATACATACAGTTATCATCATCATCCTCATCATTTTAGCCAATAGACGTCCACAGCTGAACATAGGCCTCCCCCAAAGCTCTCTACACAGATCGGTCCTGTGCCACCCGCATCCAAGGGACTCCCGCGACCTTCACCATCGTCGGTCCACCTGGTGGGAGGCCTGCCACGACTGCGGCCTCCACTCAAGGACCTTTCCACCCCAACGGCCTTCGTTCTCCTCGCAATGTGCCCTGCCCATTGCCACTTCAGCCACGCTATTCTTTGGGCTATCCTTACTAATATTATAAATGCGAAAGTAACAAAGTCAAATTATTTATTGCGTAAACATATGGTTATAAAGTTGGTACAATTTTTACGGTTCCATACATGCCCTGTCAGGGCACTACAATATAAATTAATAATGATGTGGTTTGAGCGCCGATTGAGACGCAAGGGTCGCGGGTTCGATTCCTGCATCAAGACAAATGTTTGTTGATGAAACAGATATTTTGTTTTGGGTTTGGGTGTTTGTGGTTCCTTCGTTGTTTCTAATTTCCATAGTACAAGGGAAAGCCTTAGTTTGGAACTAAGGGACCATTCAAGTATTACGTGAGCAGATTGTTTGGAAAATTGTACCCTCCTCCCCCCCTTGTCAGCAAAAACGGTCGAAAAAATATACTTTTTCCACCTGAATTTATGAAAAGTAAGCAAACACAAGACCCCCCTCCCCCCATCGATGTTTACGTAATAATTGAACGGTCCCTAAATCAATGTATGTGAAGTTGTGTGAATTTATTATTATGATTTTTAAAACATAAGTTTTAGCTCAGCATCAAAGATAGATACTGGTTTACTGAAATGCACGGGCCTAAGCCAAGTGTAATTCAGGGGGGTTAGTGCGTGGCGTATGATTGGTTTGTGTGTTTGATTGATTGTGTATATTTGAGGATTGTATGTCTGTCTGTAAGAACTTCCTGACTATGCGGCATGTATTCAGAATAACCGCTTTTTGCATCAAAACGTAGGTGGGTTTAGGGAGAGATAAGATGGCTATTGAATCGTGAAGTTGCTTAGGGATAACTCCTGTAGTTGACAAAACCAAGGGGACTATTGAAACGCTTTTGAGTTTCCAGATTCTAGTAATTTCGTCTTTATTATTATTTATCATTGAATGGTCCCTAAATCAATATTTCATATATATTTTTCACTACATCACATACATTGATCTGACTCTGAGATAGGTAGCTCAAGCACCTGTGTTACAGATATCAGAACCAACAGTGGGATTACAAATATCCATACTAATATTATAAATGCGAAAGTAACTCTGTCTGTCTGTCTGTTACTCTTTCACGCCAAAACTACTGAACGGATTTAAATGAAATTTGGTATACAGATAATCTAGACCCTGAGAAAGGACATAGGCTACTTTTTATTGCGAAAAGGGGTTGTAAGGGGTTAAAAGGGGGGTAAAAAGTTACTTTTCCACGCGGACGAAGTCGCGGGCGGCCGCTAGTATACATATAATACTTTTTTTTTGTAAATACACACTTATAATATATAGAAAACACCCAGACCAATACAAACAGACATGTTCATGCACACAATGCATGTGAAGTTGTTTTAATAAATTATTAAAAAACGTGTCATTCCAGGCCTAATCCACCTCCTCGAGAGACAACTAGAGCGGCTCATAGTCCCCGCCATCCTCGAGTACGAGGAGATCACGGTCCAGGCCGGGCCCGCGCGCGCGTCGCCCGCGTCCGCCGCCGCCGGCCCCGGCCGCCTCAAGCAGGAGCTCAGCGCCACGCACCACCACCTGCACACCTACGCCGTCGACCAGCCGCTGAGGGTCGCCATATTCAAACAGGTCAGTCGACATGCTTAAACAGGCCGCCTCAAGCAGGAGCTCAGCGCCACGCACCACCACCTGCACACCTACGCCGTCGACCACCGCTGAGGGTCGCCATATTCAAACAGGTCAGTCGACATGCTTAAACAGGGCCGCCTCAAGCAGGAGCTCAGCGCCACGCACCACCACCTGCACACCTACGCCGTCGACCAGCCGCTGAGGGTCGCCATATTCAAACAGGTCAGTCGACATGCTTAAACAGGGCCGCCTCAAGCAGGAGCTCAGCGCCACGCACCACCACCTGCACACCTACGCCGTCGACCAGCCGCTGAGGGTCGCCATATTCAAACAGGTCAGTCGACATGCTTAAACAGGGCCGCCTCAAGCAGGAGCTCAGCGCCACGCACCACCACCTGCACACCTACGCCGTCGACCAGCCGCTGAGGGTCGCCATATTCAAACAGGTCAGTCGACATGCTTAACAGGGCCGCCTCAAGCAGGAGCTCAGCGCCACGCACCACCACCTGCACACCTACGCCGTCGACCAGCCGCTGAGGTCGCCATATTCAACAGGTCAGTCGACATGCTTAAACAGGGCCGCCTCAAGCAGGAGCTCAGCGCCACGCACCACCACCTGCACACCTACGCCGTCGACCAGCCGCTGAGGGTCGCCATATTCAACAGGTCAGTCGACATGCTTAAACAGGGCCGCCTCAAGCAGGAGCTCAGCGCCACGCACCACCACCTGCACACCTACGCCGTCGACCAGCCGCTGAGGGTCGCCATATTCAAACAGGTCAGTCGACATGCTTAAACAGGGCCGCCTCAAGCAGGAGCTCAGCGCCACGCACCACCACCTGCACACCTACGCCGTCGACCAGCCGCTGAGGGTCGCCATATTCAAACAGGTCAGTCGACATGCTTAAACAGGGCCGCCTCAAGCAGGAGCTCAGCGCCACGCACCACCACCTGCACACCTACGCCGTCGACCAGCCGCTGAGGGTCGCCATATTCAAACAGGTCAGTCGACATGCTTAAACAGGCCGCCTCAAGCAGGAGCTCAGCGCCACGCACCACCACCTGCACACCTACGCCGTCGACCAGCCGCTGAGGGTCGCCATATTCAAACAGGTCAGTCGACATGCTTAAACAGGGCCGCCTCAAGCAGGAGCTCAGCGCCACGCACCACCACCTGCACACCTACGCCGTCGACCAGCCGCTGAGGTCGCCATATTCAAACAGGTCAGTCGACATGCTTAAACAGGGCCGCCTCAAGCAGGAGCTCAGCGCCACGCACCACCACCTGCACACCTACGCCGTCGACCAGCCGCTGAGGGTCGCCATATTCAAACAGGTCAGTCGACATGCTTAACAGGGCCGCCTCAAGCAGGAGCTCAGCGCCACGCACCACCACCTGCACACCTACGCCGTCGACCAGCCGCTGAGGGTCGCCATATTCAAACAGGTCAGTCGACATGCTTAAACAGGGCCGCCTCAAGCAGGAGCTCAGCGCCACGCACCACCACCTGCACACCTACGCCGTCGACCAGCCGCTGAGGGTCGCCATATTCAAACAGGTCAGTCGACATGCTTAAACAGGGCCGCCTCAAGCAGGAGCTCAGCGCCACGCACCACCACCTGCACACCTACGCCGTCGACCAGCCGCTGAGGGTCGCCATATTCAAACAGGTCAGTCGACATGCTTAAACAGGGCCGCCTCAAGCAGGAGCTCAGCGCCACGCACCACCACCTGCACACCTACGCCGTCGACCAGCCGCTGAGAGTCGCCATATTCAAACAGGTCAGTCGCAGTATAGCGTCGCCATATTCAACAGGTCAGTCGCAATGTAGCGTCGACATGCTTAAACAGGTCAGTCGACATGCTTAAACAGGTCAGTCGCAGTATAGAACAGGTCAGTCGCAGTATAGCGTCGCCATATTCAAACAGGTCAGTCGCAATGTAGCGTCGACATGCTTAAACAGGTCAGTCGCAATGTAGCGTCGACATGCTTAAACAGGTCAGTCGCAGTATAGCGTCGCCATATTTAAACAGGTCAGTCGCAGTATAGCGTCGCCATATTTAAACAGGTCAGTCGCAGTATAGAAACAGGTCAGTCGCAGTATAGCGTCGCCATATTTAAACAGGTCAGTCGCAGTATAGCGTCGCCATATTTAAACAGGTCAGTCGCAGTATAGCTTCGACATGCTTAAACAGGTCAGTCGCAGTATAGAATCGACATGCTTAAACAGGTCAGTCGACATGCTTAAACAGGTCAGTCGACATGCTTAATAAGGTCAGTCGCAGTATAGCTTCGCCATATTTAACAGGTCAGTCGCAGTATAGCGTCGCCATATTCAACAGGTCAGTCGCAGTATAGCTTCGACATGCTTAAACAGGTCAGTCGACATGCTTAATAAGGTCAGTCGCAGTATAGCGTCGCCATATTCAACAGGTCAGTCGACATGCTTAATAAGGTCAGTCGCAGTATAGAACAGGTCAGTCGACATGCTTAATAAGGTCAGTCGCAGTATAGCTTCGCCATATTTAACAGGTCAGTCGACATGCTTAATAAGGTCAGTCGCAGTATAGCGTCGCCATATTTAAACAGGTCAGTCGACATGCTTAATAAGGTCAGTCGCAGTATAGAACAGGTCAGTCGCAGTATAGAACAGGTCAGTCGACATGCTTAAACAGGTCAGTCGCAGTATAGAAACAGGTCAGTCGCAGTATAGCTTCGCCATATTTAAACAGGTCAGTCGCAGTATAGCTTCGCCATATTTAAACAGGTCAGTCGCAGTATAGCGTCGGCATGCTTAAACAGGTCAGTCGCAGTATAGAAACAGGTCAGTCGCAGTATAGAAACAGGTCAGTCGCAGTATAGCTTCGCCATATTTAAACAGGTCAGTCGACATGCTTAATAAGGTCAGTCGCAGTATAGCGTCGCCATATTCAACAGGTCAGTCGACATGCTTAAACAGGTCAGTCGCAGTATAGCGTCGCCATATTTAACAGGTCAGTCGCAGTATAGAAACAGGTCAGTCGACATGCTTAATAAGGTCAGTCGCAGTATAGCTTCGCCATATTCAAACAGGTCAGTCGCAGTATTATATACTGATAAATATGTTTATTTTCAAAATAGGTTACAGCATAGGTTACAATACATCATAAGTATAATTTTATAAGAACTGTAACAATTTAGACTCCCTGTCAAGCTAAACTAGGGACAAATTCTGTATCTTAGTCGACAGTGATCATCTATAACTGTATGACAATACATGCTGGTGGCCTTGAACCTAAAGTCTACCTATAATTCTTAGTATAAAAATTTATACATTTAATGAAGGACAAAAATAATAATAATTTTGGGAGAGCCACGCTTCGGCATGAATGGGCCTCCTCGACCGGAGAGATACCACTGCCTCACAAAAAACCGGCGTGAAGCAGCCCCTGTGTTTCGCCGAGTGAGTGAGGATACCGGAGGCCTACCCGGGGAGGAAAAGGGGATTGAAGGTTGGCAGCGCACTTGTAACTCCACTGGTGTTGCATAGAAATATTCTTGTACATCCAATTTTGACGACCCGATTGGATCAGTGGTAGTGAATGCTGCGTCTGGGCCAAGGGTTGCGGGTTCGATCCCCGCACAGTACAAACATTTGTGTGCATGAACATGTTTGTTTGTATTGGTCTGGGTGTTTTCTATGTATTATAAGTATGTATTTACAAAAGAAAAGTATCACATGTATATATTTGTAATTCCACTGTTGGTTCTGATATCTGTAACACAGGTGCTTGAGCTACCTATCTCAGAGTCAGACCAATATATGTGATGTAGTGAAAATATATTTATTATTTATTTATTATTAAATATTTATCTCAATAAACTCATATCGTATTTGTCCGCAGTTATTCTACTACATCTGCGCATACAGCCTGAACCAGCTGCTCCTGCGCAAGGACCTGTGCTGCTGGGCGAAGGGCCTGCAGATCCGGTACAACATCTCGCATCTGGAGATATGGATCAAGGAGCAACTCGCCGAGTATGGACAGAAGAACGTGAGTATTATGTATATACAGGGCGGTTTTTAGTGACGTCAATATTTTTTTTTAGATTCCTCACACCTGGGGGTATCCAAAAATACCTCATGTATGTTCAGCGATTTTTTGTAGTTTTCGAGTTATAATTTTTTAAAGGTTTTTTTAAGTTTTCTGCCAGCGAGGCTTAAAAAATTCATAACTTTTTTTTTATTGGCTATTTTGTAATTCTTATTTGATGACATGATTTTCTAGAATGTTATTTATAATACAAAAAAAAATTGGCTTCCTAAAACCACTTAATGTTACCCAAAAAAGGTCTTGAAAGTTAGGATTTTAGTTTTCAGTAGGATTTACCTAAACATTCAACTTCAAATAAAAATACAAAGAGGAGTTTCCATAGCTTCGAAGTAAGTTTAAAAACTTCACAGGGTCCTAAACTATCAACTTTTTTTTTGAAGTAATCGGCCTCCGAACGCTGATAGGCTGAAAATGTATGAAACTCAATAAAGCAATTTTTGCTCGATTGAAGGATTTACTCAAACATTTAACTTCAATTTAAAGTACAAAAATGAGTTTTAATAGCTTCGGATTAAGTTTAGAAACTTAACAGGGTCCTAAACTACCAATATCATCCAACTACTATTATAAAGGCGAAAGTTTGTAAGTATGGATGTATGGATGTTTGTTACTCTTTCACGTAAAAATACTGAATGGATTTGAATGAAACTTTACCACAATATAGCTTATACATCAGAATAACACATAGGCTACAATTTATAAAAATATATTGTGTGGATTGTCCAAAATATGACGGTAAGTGTCAATAATTAACTCCACGCGTACGAAGTCGCGGGCGGCCGCTAGTACAGTGGCCAGCACATCAAGTTACTACAATCTGCCAAATTTCCTCAGTTGATATTGAACCAAACACGTTTGACATAAAAGTGAGGTTCGATTGAAGAAATTTGACAGATTGTAGTAACTTGATGTGCTGGCCACTGTACAATAAATAGACTAGACAAACACAAGTGTATGATTTTTTTTAAATTTTGTTCCTCTCCTTCCCCAGGTGGAAGAGATCCTCGGCGTGCTGAAGCCGATCACGCAAGCAGTCCAGCTGCTGCAGGCGCGCAAGAGCATGGTCGACGTGGCCAGCACCGTCGACATGTGCGCCGACCTCAGCGCCATGCAAGTGTGCAAGGTAACGCCCGCAACACCCAGTCACTATGCTCTGATTCATAATCATGCAAAGTAAACTAAGGCCCACAACACCCAGTCACTATACTCTGATTCATAATCATGTAAAAATTGAATCCGAGGAATTGTTTGATCTACTTCCTGCGGCTGAATTCTTACATCGAACCACACGCAAGCGGCTGTCATTCTATCCTCATCATCTTGATGGTTGGCGATCTAGCACTGTGCGTTTTGCGAGGAATTTTCTCCCGCGAACCTCAGTCTTGTGGAATAGTTTAGCTGCGGCAGTATTTCCTGACGGCTATGACTTAGGGACCTTCAAGAAACGAGCGTACTCCTTCTTAAAAGGCCGGCAACGCATCAGCGACCTCTCTGATCTCGCAGATGTTCATGGGCAGGTGACCCGCTTGCTCGTTTGCCGCCTCTAGTATAAAAAAAAAAGTAAACTAAGGCCCACAACACCCAGTCACTATACTCTGATTCATAATCATGTAAAGTAAACTGACAGATGTCAATGTGTCATCCCCATACATTATCACTCAATTTGACACATGCAAAATGTCATAAATAGGGAATAAAAGTTTGGCAGCGCACTTGTAACTCCACTGGTGTTGCAAGTGTCCATGGGCGGCGGCAATTGCTTACCATCAGGTGATCCGCCTGCTCGTCTACTACCTATCACATAAAAAAAAAACACCCAGTCACTAGTGTCCTCGTGGCCAGCACTGTGCCCATGCCACTGTGCCCATGCCACTGTGTTCACAACACCCAAATGTATTATCGTTCAGATCGATCGCCATAGGCGAAGCGGTTGAAGTTGATTATTATTGTTTTTTATATTAAAGACAATCAAGATGACCCCACTCCGCCTGATGGTAAGCGGCCGTGAGATCCAAATATGAGATTGACAGGCACAAAAGAACAGACAAAGTGTCCATTGAGTCTGTCACTCTCACCGTGAAGGCCTGCTGAGATGCCGTTTCACGCCCCGCCTAAAAAACCTAGGATTGTTGTTATGGAGTAGAGTACACATGTATCTACCTTTAATTTATTCGGTACACATAACATATTTTAATCATTCTTTATTACCAATAAACACATTCACAGTAATTAACATTAACAAGTAACAATAATATTAATTATTGCAAAGTCAAATAATGCAATTTTTTTAATGAACATTATTGTTTGTTTGTCATGTGGAAAAAGTATTGTATTGCATCTCGAAAAATCCAATTTACTTGCATCTGAGTCTGTAATGTTTTACTTTCTTAAAAAATAGCATATTGTCACCACAATCAGTGTAAACAGGTTGGCGGCGCTAGTTTCGACATTTTTGCCCTTAAGCTGGCTCTCACACTAAGCTTAGCCTGTCCTAAGTCTTATTATTTATGATTACATAATTTTATTTTATGCAATAAAAGAGAGAATGCAATCGACGGCGGCCACGAGGTAGACCGAGGAGGCGATATTGCGCCAACTGGACCGTAATCGCCCAGGATCGTGAAACGTGGAGGAGGGGTAGGGAGGCCTTTGCCCAGCAGTGGGACACGACGGGCTTTTAATAATAATAATAATATAATAAAAGAGTAAGTGAATAAACAAATATCCATCGTCAGATCCTGAACATGTACACGCCGGCCGAGGAGTACGAGGTGAAGGTGACGCGCGAGTTCATCCACGAGATCCAGAAGAAGATGCTGGAGAAGGCAGGCTCCAACGCCGACAAGGAGCCGGTGAGTTTGCCCTTAATACAGCCTTTATCTATACCAGTCGTCACACTTTACTGTTCAAGGGCCACACATAACTATGTATAGGTCGATTCACGAAAGATGACCACAAATGACGATCGTCTACGCTTAATATCTCATGAAGTAAAGACTTAAGACAAAGAACATGGGCAAATAAACATAGAATGTGTTTAGTCTAAGCCCTTGTAATGTGTCAATTGAGAATGAGCCATTTCTTCATGAGATTTCATGCGTAGACGATCGTTATTTGTGGTCATCTTTCGTGAATCGACCTGTAACCACCCGAGCCCGGGCCGCACAGTAGGTATTATATATTATATTATATTATGTGAAGGCGTTTCAAGAGCTTGATTTGCATTACCTACTTATCCATAGTAGTAAATACTATTTATATAATTGCGAAAATGTATGTCAGTTACTTCTCTACTCAAAAACACTAAACTGTTTGACATGAAATTTGATAAGTACGGATATGTAGTTGACTATTGTGACGACCCGGTTGGTTCAGTGGTAGTGAATGCTGCGTCTGGGCCAAGGGTTGCGGGTTCGATCCCCGCACAGTACAAACATTTTGTGTGCATGAACATATCTGTTTGTATTAGTCTGGGTGTTTTCTGTGTATTATAAGTATGTATTTACAAAAGAAAAGTATTATATGTATATATTTGTAATCCCACTGTTGGTTCTGATATCTGTAACACAGGTGCTTGAGCTACCTATCTCAGAGTCAGATCAATGTATGTGATGTAGTGAAATATATTATATACTATTAACCAAAGAAATCTATGTACTTCATCGCGGGCCGCAGTTTGACGACCACGGATCTATACTATTTATAAAGATATAACTTCTACAGACAACGACACAGCTTATAGGTAAACCGAAAATACGAAACGCCAGCGCGATGTAATCGACGCCCAGCGCCATCTATTGGCTCACTTTGGAACTACTGCCCCGAAGCGGAGCGAGGGCGGGCCACGAGTTTAGTACTAAAGCGCAGCGATGTCACCTTTACCGTGGAAAACATACCATCTCGGACCAAAAAAATAAGGACTCCTTCAAACGAAATACAGTAAATTATCGAGTCTATACTCCAAACTGGAATTCAAGACCAAAAATCTACGACAGATACGTCACTGTCAAATCTGTTAAAGTCACTTATGTCATTATCAAGTGACGTTTTTAGGTTTCGCCAACCTTTTTGGCATTATTTTTCTTATTATGTAGACTAAACTGTCAAGTTTCCATACATTGTTAAAATGTTGTGGGTAGATACCAAATGTTATTAGCACCTGAAGTGTTACAAGCGCAATACCATCTTTGAAAACTAAAATTACGGATGGTTAAGTTATTATTAAAGTGTCAAATGAAAAAAGTTAGTAAAATTATTTTTTTAAATTATAGAATCACAATCCATACTAATATTATAAATGCGAAAGTAACTCTGTCTGTCTGTCTGTCTGCTACTCTTTCACGCCAAAACTACTCAACGGATTTAAATGAAATTTGGCATACAGATAATCTAGACCCTGAGAAAGGACATAGGCTACTTTTTATTGCGAAAAAGGGGTTGAAAGGGGGGTAAAAAGTTACTTTTTCACGCGGACGGAGTCGCGGGCGGCCGCTAGTAATAAATAATAATAAATAACCTACAATATGGACTTCTTCAAACGAAATAAAGTAAATTATCGAGTCTAGGTATCGGCTGTCGATATTTCAACGACAACGACAAAATCATAATAAAATTAATCTTGACATCCTCCGAACATAGGTAATATGACATAATTGCTTGAATATCATGTGCTCATGTATCTATATAAATATATAAATAAATAAATAAATATATATATATATATATATATATATATATATATATATATTATTTCTTTATTTTATTATGTATAAAATATGTATATGTACCTAGTATTATAATAAAATATATTATTATTATTTTACACTGTTACTCTTTTCGCCGCACCACTGTCTTTTATCAAAGGTTAACTGGTAGAGAATGCCCCTGGGCATTAAGTTCGCCTATTGTTACAAATTTTGTGAAATAAAATTTAAATAAATAAATTAATCTGTAATTTTTTTCCACAGCAAAACCTCCTCATGGATTCGAAGATGATATTCTCAGTGCAGTTCCCCTTCAACCCGTCTCCCATCAGGCTGGAAGCCATCGAGATACCAGAAGTCCTCGAGTTGGAAGGTCTACTCACCAAGATATAAGGACGCTTGGTTAAGGGTAGATGTGATGTTGGCCGGGGCGTAGCGTAGCCTAGTCCATTCGACCGTCGAGTAGCATTAGACCAGCGTCAACTTTACTCTTCAAGGGCCACATATCAATATGAACATCAGGGCCCGTGCCGCAGTATATGCGTAAGCTTAGAGTACTTATCCATAGTAGTCCACACTATTCATATAAATGCGAAAATGTCTATGACTTCACTACTCAAAAACCACTAAACTGATTTCTGATAAGTACATACGAATATGTAGTTGACTACTTATTAAATAAATCTACTTAATCGCGGGCCGCACAAATAACGTCTGCGGGCCGCAGTTTGACGACCACGGCATTAGACAATTCGAGTATAATCTGCGGCATGGAACTGTACTGTACGGTTTTTGCGCATTCAAGGTCATAACCTTGAATGCGCAGAAACCAATTTTAATAGAAAGCCTTCTTTTTTACAAATGCGCAAAATAACGGTCATCGCTATTATTTTATTACGTAAGCAGATTTTTTTGGGAAATTTAACCCCCCTCCCCCTTTTCAACAAAAATGGTCGGTTAAAAATATACTATCTCTTCATGAATTTATCAAAAGTAAGCAGAGACAAACCCACAATCGATGCTTACGTAATAATGGCGGCTATCGCGTGTAAATATCCGCTAGATGGCGTACTCACTGATGTGTGTTTGTCATTGGTTGTTTAGTGACATATTGACATTTCACATCAAAAATAACCAATCACCGTGTAGATGGACCTCAGTTCTCAAGAACGCCATCTAGCGGATTTTTGGAACCAAATGTAAAAATAACTGTATTTTGCCCTCGGCCAACGCTCTGTACAGGGTGTTTCTGTAGACATTTACATCCCTTTAACCACGTCTTCTACCGACCATTCTGAGCAACATTTGTTCTACGACTTTTGGAAATTGGTCGGAAATTTTTCGGCTTTCTATACAAAATGACCAAGTCACGTGATTGACTTTGTATGAAAAGTTTTCTTTAAAGATAATTTCCAAAAGTTATTAATCAAATGTTGTTCAGATTTGTTAATAGAACACGTAGTTAAAGCGGTAGAATTGTTTACAGACACATCCTGTATATAAAAATCACATCTACACTTTATATTAAAAATCTTATGATATTATCAATTCCAATATTACATTTATGGACATATTTGTCTATTTGCCTATATGCATTTATTTATACATTTCTTTAATTAATTAATTCCAAATTATTTATTATACATTCCAATATAAATGCCATAATATAAATATCGAATAATTTATTTACAAAAATCGAAAATTCATTTATTTTATTTTTGTGCCATTAATTATGGATTTAATAAATCCACATTGATTAGCATTTTGCTATATTTACAGTCAGCCTTATATTCACCTATAAAAATAAATCGAAATAATTAATGTCAAAATATTTGATTTCCTCAATATATTTCTAGCTCTGGTGTTTTGGTTTCGCTGATTTGGGCTAGACTGTACTTATAACTTACACAGAACAACTTTTTGTATTGTTAGCATTCGTGGAGAAAATTGCGTGTCAAGAATATAACTAACATTAATTTAGGGCCGGTTTTTTGATCCGTAGTTAACTTTGACAATTGGTTAGAACCAATGGTAATTAAATATCGATTCATCATCATCATCATCATCAGCAACCCACGTTCGTCCACTGCTGGACATAGGTCTCCCCTAATGCACGCCACCGCTATATTAACCTTACTATTTGTTCAAAAATATTTTTTGTCTGATTTAACCATTGGTTACTTTTAGCCATTAGTTCAGTTTGACTGAGGACCAAAAAATCGACCTTATGGAAGTATAATGCATCAAGAAAGTCGTAAGAGGCGGATGTTAAAGGAACGAGCGAAGTTCTCATGTTTTATAACCAGTGGGGGATATCGCGTGTGGACAGTCCGCTAGATGGCGTAATGTTCGTCTGAGGTCCAACTCCAGTCATTGGTTGTTTATTGACATTTTGACGTCTTACAAGAAAAAATCAACGTGTAGATGAACCACAACGCCCCGTTGGTCTAGTGGTTTACGTACCGGGCCGTGATCTCGGGGTCCCGGGTTCGATTCCCGGGTCGAGCAAAAGTATATTTCGAATTTTTCGAACATAGCTCGGGTTTGTGATCACCAATCCGCATTAGGCAAGCGTGGTGATTAAGCCTAATCCCATCATAGTAGCGATAACTTGATTTCTATGATGGAGGCCTTTGCCCTGCAGTGGGACAGTATATAGGCTGATACTTTACTTTATTTAGATGAACCACAGGTCTACATTATGCCATCTAGCGGATTTTCACACGCGATAACCTCCAATCACGCTACCATATTATGTCATGACGTAAGCGGCAGTGGCGCCATCACGTATTTTCACGACTTTATTGACACATTATAATATCTTTTAATTACATCATTAATTTTAGAAAATCATTAACTTAGTGAGAAAGAGAGAGAGCTTCATTTCTTTGCCTTAAATAGTTTAATATTGTACGCAAGTTTACTTGACACGCGGTAATACCAGAGACAATATAACCATAGACACCATAGTTTTAGCATTAATAATTTAGTGCGACGAGTCTCTTTTGGGCGATGGTGACTTGGCCTTCATAAGCATACAGCATGAGAGCGATTTTCCTGTGATGCGGATTTCGACCCGCATGCGGATTTCGACCCGCATGCGGATTTCGACCCGCGTGCAGATTTCGACCCGCGTGCGAATAAGGCAGCCATGTTTTTCTAATAAAGCGGATTACAAAAAACAATGACGTGAAGCAGTGCTTGCGCTGTGTTTCGCCGAGTGAGGGCATCGGAGGCCCAATTTGAGGGGAGATAGGGGTTTAGACGTTTGGCTGCGCACTTGTGACTCCATTGGCGTCAGTAATGCTTACCGTCAGGTGATCCGTTTGCTTGTCCGCTCCTTATCACATAAAAAAAGAATATCAGTAACGCTTCCTTGTGTTAATCACACGCCAAAAGATCCTTGTCGCATATTTCGTCATTTCCTTGGTACATTCCTAGTTAGTTATAATTATTTTGTACTATCAACGAAGTTAAGTTTTTTGATATATTTAAGTGATTTAGATATTTTTACTATTATATTGTTAGATCAGCTTTGACTTATAAACATTATGATTTAGTTGTTATTATTAAAGTATTGTTAGACCAACTCAGCTTAAATATATCATACAGGGTGTATCTGTGAACATTTACATACTTTGAACCTCATCTTCTATTAACCATTCGTAGAACAACATTTAATTTTGTTCTAAGACTTTTGGAAATTCGTCGAAAAATTGTTTCGACTCCCCATACAAAATGAACAAGTCACATGACTTAGTATGAAAAATTTGATTTTTTTAATGTGACTTACCAAAAGTCAAAAACTAGATTTTTTTAAAAGCGAATTTCCAAAAGTCATAGAAGAAAATTAAATGTTGTTTAGAATGCTTCGTAAATTCGTGGTTAAAGTGATGTAAATTTTCATAAATACAACTGTATTTGCATTTATTTACTTCAACACAATTTTATTAAATTGGAGACTGGCAGCTTAACGAATGTTCTTATAGCTGTGCAGAGTGTATAATACCGACGCCAATACAATTTTATTTATTGTGGTTAATTTCAAAGATTTAAATCATAGATATGCCCTGACACCTAAAAACGAGGCAATATTTTGATGACATGACGTGTGCGTGTCATCGAAAGTCACTATCTATGAGAATAAAATACGGTCAGCAAAATCGTACAACTGTCACCGTGTGCAAACGGCAACTAATCCGTGCTAATCCCAGTTGAGTTAAACTAGGTTATTTGATGTTCGACTCAAATCGGCGCGGTCAAAGTATGGCGAGGGCATATCTATGATTTAAATCTTTGGTTAATTTAGGATATTTAAATAGTAAAACGCACTGGAGTGCACTCAAGTATGATATTTACAATTTCTGCAGAAGTATTTTAACCGCATTAGGTTGAATATCAATTGAGGAAATTTGATAGGTTGTGGTAACCTGATGTGTAGCTGTCTGTACCATAGTGGGGCCACTTTTGCAAAGTAATGGTTCTCCTATTATTCAAATACTCTTTTAAGCCTTTGACTGCCACATTACTATACTCTGATTCATAATCATGTAAAGTAAACTGACAGATGTCAATGTGTCATCCCCATACATTATCACTCAATGTGACAGATGCAAAATGTCAAAATGCATAGAAACTTGTCATTTTCATCTGTCACTTTACTTTACATGATTATGAATCAGAGTATAGACATAACAGAAAAAGTATTGTTTGCCGGTCACCGGTGACCCCCATGGCGTTCAAAGAGTATGAATTAAATGATTATTGTGTTGAAGTAAATATAAGAACTTTTATTGAAAATCCATTATTATGATTATTTACATTATAAGAGTTCACATAGGAAATATAGAATTTGTAAAACTTTTCATAGAGAAAGCTATATGTAGATGAAAAGGCTGCGACACTTTTTATAAACTGTATAATTTAATATTAAGTATATCAGAAAATATAATATTTTCGAGTAAAATAAATTTGTTGCCACTGTTTTATCACAAGATAAAAAAATAAATTATATCAAATATAGAATTTATATAAGTATTTTATAATTTTTAAAATTATGGGAAAATATGCAGAAATCACAGCCTAAAGCAGAATTTAGTACACACACCTTTTGCGAACCTAGCAAATGGCTTTGGCCAACTGAGTTGTGGAAATAAGGGATTTTTCCAATGAAAAAATCAACAGATCAAAAAAGAACAGATAGAGTGTCCATTGAGTCTGTCACTCTCTCTACTTTATAATAATGTCATGATGATATTATGTCAAAACTAAAACGAACCATACGGTATTGGATTGGTCGTCAACGTAACGCCATCTTTCAAATCTTTTTCAAAAAGCCCCTATTGCAAAAGATCTCTAATACCTACTAATTTATTGCCTATATTAGACATACCTACTTATAGGCCGAAAATTTATTTGATTATTATAAAACGTGATCTACTAAATCTTATGCCATACCGTTCAAACAAGCAACGTTAAAAAGAGAACGAGTTTAGTCCCAAACTATTTAAATTGTGTTTTATAACAAGGTTTGAAAAAAATATTGCAGCTTTTTCATATAAAAAATATATTTATAATAATAGTAAGTAAATAAAATTTTAAAAGAGTGTTACCATTTAAGCTTAGGTGCTTGGACACAGCAACTTGTTATAAATAAAATAGCTTAATATTTATATAGCATAATATTAGTATAATAGATAAAATATTGTTTGTACTACGATGTTATTGATATTTTCTCTAGATACATTCCATACTGAAAGCGTTTGAAAAAGTTAAGTTAACAGCGATGTTGACGGCCTCGATGGCGCAGTGGCTAAGGTGGCTCTAATCGTGAAAGGTCCCGGGTTCGATTCTCGGCCAAGTCAATTTAGGAAACAACATTTTCTACGTTTTCTTGGGTCTGGGTGTTATTGGTTGACGCCCCCACTTAATTAACGCCATCTGGTACTCATAGTACAAGGGTTGCCCTAGTTTGAGACCAGGTTGATGGGTGTGATTGTCTGGCGCATTTATTTATTTTATTTTTATTTTATGTCATTTAGTAATTTTACAGCTGAAGATATTTTGAATTTCGAAGCCGTCGAGGTTGAAAGCAAAATGTAGTATTTTCGACCCTAATCCATTGTAATTGGTTTTAAATTCTGAAAATACCAAATGAGAGTGCTATTATACTCCCAAAAAAGTGTGCTTTTATGGAGTTTTCATTGGCGGCAACTCTTTTAAGCTTATCCAGGGGCTCTGTCGATATGTTAGACACCATATTTTGAACCTTATGTGCTGGAGATAAGGTCCTAACCCAATTAATTGTATTTATACCTACTGCCCAAGGGGGATTAATGTGTTCACGCGCTGTATCTAGGGTTTCTCGCTTCCTCCGAAGAACAAAGTCGGATCTCCTATATCAAACATATTGCAAATCTGACTTTATTCTTTGGAGAAGAAAGTCCGATCTCCTATGTTAAACATATTGCAAATCGGACTTTATTCTTTCGCTATGATCGAAAAATTATGTACTTAATATTTAATTCGTTTATATCGTGGTTTCTTAACATATTTAAATGTATGACTTCCCTCCTTATTTGTTATTAGGATAACGTGATTCGAAGTAGCATTGCCCCCAGTTAATTATCGTCACCTGGTACTCATAGTACAAGGGTTGCCGTAGTTTGAGACCAGGTTGATTGGTGTAATTGTCTGGTGCATTTATTTATTGTTTTTAATGCTCACCTATTTTAATACCTCATCATCAGCAACCCACGCTCGTCCACTGCTGGACATAGGTCTCCTCCAATGCACGCCACCGCTCCCGATTTTCGGCCACTCTCATCCAGCTCACGCCAGCCAGCCTTCGAATATCATCATCCCATCTTGTCGCAGGGCGTCCAACACTACGCTTACCGAGTCGCGGTCTCCACTCAAGGGCTTTATATCTTTAGGTCTTTTTTTTAAATACCTAATTATCAAGTAAAGAATAAACATGTTTTTTATTTTTATTTTAGAAGTGATTTCAAAATGTCACTTTAAAGGAAACAATAACCAATGTTGTTAAATTTGTGTTTCGATTAAGTGACTGAGGGCACCGGAGGCCCAATTGGGGGGAAAGGGGTTAAAGGTTGGCAGTGTATTTGTGACTTTACTGGTGTTGCAGGTGTCTATGGGCGGCGGCAATCACTTACTATCAGGTGATCCGTCTGCTCGTCTGCCACATAAAAAAAATAGCTACTTCGAATGCGTAATCTTGCATGTACCTACTTGTGTATTAGTGAGATGATGGTAACTATATTAAATGGTTCTAAAAGAGTATTCATTACCTATACAGGGTTATGTTTTTACAACTGATACCATCAGGTGATCCAACGTCTTGTTTGCCACCTATAACAAAAAAAAAACACATTCAAAATGGAATAACTATACTCTGATTCATAATCATGTAAAGTAAACTGACAGATGTCAATGTGTCATCCCCACATAATAATCACTCAATTTGACACATGCAAAATGTCAAAATGCATAGAAACTTGTCATTCTCATCTGTCAGTTTACTTTACATGATTATGAATCAGAGTATAAGGTGAGACGTGAATTTTGTTTTTTATAAGAAAATAATATTTTAGTTTATTTCATTACTTTGCCATAACTGTTTTCAAAAATATTATAAAATTCTTATTATCACAGTTATTGATATTGTAATTATTAATTGTATTTTAAAAAGCGTAATTTTTTTAAATATTTCAGTACTTGATGTAGTATCGCAGTTAAACATGCCTCCCTGTATAAATATTGTGTAGTAAATATGTACTTAAAATTAGGTGCTCAAGTTAAACATTCCAAGTTAAAATTA
>CM026301.1:344615-400085 GCA_014851415.1 Cnaphalocrocis medinalis | reverse complement strand
GGACGGCTCGACTCTCTCGGCTGTCCCCTCGCACCCCCCCGACCCCGGGGGGAGTTCCGCCGCCCGCCTGTAGCGGCCCCGTCCGGAAGATGTTGTGGTGCTAGGCTCCGTGCTTGGACCCGGAACATCTTCCAATATGGAGATGAGGGAAGGAGGTAACCCCCGCCTTCAGCGGGGGGAGTCGACATAACCCAACCGTCCACCACCCGGTGGACGGGTATGTAACGCATTTCCCTGGGTAAACAAAAAAAAAAAGGCTGACTTTGAATTTACTTTAAGGATTAAAGGAAAGCAGTTTCGACTAGGTAGGTTCAGACTCCGGAAGTCGGCCTGGCAGTGCGGGCAGCGGTAGCGCGTTCCGTTGTGGAACTCCTCGTGCAGCTTGGCGGCTGCCTGATTGGTTTGACTCCATGTCCTCCCACATCATTCCCATCCAAGTAGCCAACAAGAACAAATTCTGAGTGAGGGTAAAGGTACTGTAAATATTAATATTTCCGACAATGTACATAAAATAAGCGATGTACTTTACGTTCCTCGTTTAGCCACTAGTCTTTTATCGGTAAGCAATTTAACTCAAAAAGGCTACGATGTTTTATTTACATCCAAAGGCGCGACAATCACCTTGGCAGGTGGATGTCAACTGACGAGTGAAGTCATAGCGACAGGCTCAAATTATAAGGGCATGTACAAGCTAGATGTCGACAAATCTCATGCTTTGTACACACCTACGAAAGAGTCACCCTTTGTTGTGGCATGAACGTCTTGGCCATCTCAATGCCAATACTATGCAGCTTTTAAAAAGTAAATTAGTAGGCATAGATTTTAGCGGCAAATTTACGGAAAAGTGTGTTCCGTGCCCAAAGATATTGTATATAAGAACTAGATGGCGTACTCATTACTTGCATTCGAGCCTCGTGAGATGTTTTATAACTTGATTGGCGTCCTACTCTAATAAGGTGACCACCACGATTTAGATTTTCGATTACAATTATTGTTTGTCAAACTCAGTCCACCCACGTGGGAGTCGGACATCGCTTTCTCTAGGAAACTCGTGAAGCCCATTCAAACTAGAAGGGCTAGCACGAACGTTTCAAAGTATCGTTTGAGTATTTATGAGAAATTTTGTATGAAAAAAACACAAGTTACAAATTAAAAAAAAATATATAAAAATATATATTATAAAAAAATATATAAGTTATAACGTCATACCTGTTGTGTTTACATATTATAATATAAATACATACAATAGTTACATATAAGTAGTTATACAAATAAGTGCCCAATTGTTTGTTTAGGCGTGAAGCGCATTTTATATGTATTAATGTATCACTCGAATTCGGTCTCTACTGAAAAATCAGCGCTATGGCTCAGGCTATAGCTTAATGCTGAGTAGGGTCCGATCGACACTTAGCTACTGTCTTTCATATGTGAACTCTATGTTAATATGTGTACCTACATTATGGTTAAGTGTCGAAATAAATTATTTCATTTTCATTTCATTTCATTTCATTTCATTTCATTAAAATGCCTTATTATGGTATACGTACGATACGAAGAGACTACCGACTTTTTCGAAAAGTTTGTGCTAGCCCCTATTAGATTTTCTATTACCTACTATAATAATACACTCTGCGGCACATTTTAACCGGCCATAGCGTATTATTCATACAAACGTACACGCTTTGCGATTGAAGGTTCTAAGGAGCAAGAATATTGACTAAAATTTTATTTTTTTTCACAAACTCTTGGGGAAACTGGGGACACTTGATCCCCATTGTTAGTTCTATAAAAACAAAACGTACATAGGTAGGCAATTTTGTCAACTACCTACTGTTCCTCATTATTTGATTATTATATTTATTAGTGCTTCATATATATATATATTTTTGCATTTTCCCAGAACTTTCCAAAAGGATCAATTGTCCCCTATTCTGGGAGACTTGATCCCAGTAACAGGTAGACTAGATCTTAGGGGATCAAATCTCTCTAATGCAAATTTGAAATAAATGAAAACCCAGTGTCTTTATAAAAGCATTATTTAATATAACAAAATATTAAATTTATATTGCTTTACATGTCTCACATGTTTCACTCAAGTATTAATTTTATGAGCATTGAGTCTCAGTCTTAGAAGAAATTTTACATTTTCATAAATATAAAATACAGCTTTGAAAATTTACATTTTATTGCATTAGCACTATATGCGAATGCACTATCTATATGAACTGATCATCATCTAAAGGTTGGACTTACATTAGAAACGTTTGAAAATCACTTGTTTAGTAATTTTTTCCCGGTATGACGGTAAGCCACCTTTTTTTTAATTTCTTCATTCTTTGGAAATCTGAAACAGTAAAAAATCCAGTCTTTAGATGACAAGCGAAATGGACACCCTACTCAATGCAAAAATAAAACTTTGACTAAATACTTACTTATGAAAAGATACACCGCAACCTTTATAAGATTCACTTTTGCATCCTATCATACAAACAGTGAGAACCATTATTAATAAATAATCACAATTTTTACACGTTATTTTTGTCGTCAGAATAATAATACAAACTTTCAAATTATTTTTGCCGCCGCCATAATCTGAGATGTCCAGACTCCAAGTGTTGCAAATTGATTATAATTTAAACTACTATATCACCGACTTTTACATAAAAACAGTCGTTTATCATGGTTTGAAATTAAAAAAATAAAAAAAGACATTATTAATTCCAACGTATCATTTCTTTAAATTATTAAGTATTTTAAAAGTTCCCCAGAAGAAGAAATATAAACTTTGCTTAAGTTATACCACAAAGGTTTTTTTTTAAGATGGCAACCCATTAGACAAGGACATCATCCTGAATAGCGACATCTCGCTCGGCTCGATTTTCTGTAAAGCGATTTGGCATTTCAAAGTAATCTTTATTCTCACTGCATAGAATCGAAATTAACATTGCATTCATTTTCATAGTACACCATCTTGTTATAGTGTAAAATCTTTGTCCGTGCCTACAAGGGAAATTAGCTAAAAAACCTTTCAAAAGTTCTTGCAGCAAATCGAGTAAGGTTCTACAATTAATTCATTCGGACCTTTGCGGACCTATGAGTACGCACTCGTGGGGCGGTGCCCTATATTTGCTAACATTTACAGACGACTTTAGTCGCAAAACTTTTGGATATCTTTTTAAAATCAAAATCAGAGGTTTTTACTAAATTTTGTAGAATTTAAGCACTTAGTAGAGAATCAGACTGGTGAAAAGATAAAAGTTCTGCGTTCTGACAACGGGCGTGAGTATGTAAATAAGGATATGTCTACCTTCTTAAAAGAGAACGGTATCATACACCAGACAACGGTTCCGTACACTCCTCAGCAGAACGGCGTCTCCGAACGCGCTAACAGGACTATCATCGAAAAAGCCAGATCCATGCTCAAAGATTCCAACCTACCTCTAGCGTATTGGGGCGAAGCAGTAAACACTGCAATTTACCTTAAGAACCGATTGCCTACACAAGCGTTAAAGAACAAAATTCCAGAGGAAGTGTGGAGTGGACGAAAAATCAACCTCTCTCACCTGAGGGTATTTGGTTGTGAAGCCCACGCTTTAGTACCCAAAGAGAAACGTACTAAGCTGGAATCTAAGACGCAAACATGTATCTTCGTCGGTTACTCTACCGAAACCAAAGGTTATCGTCTTATAGACCCCCAATCGCCACGGAATATTATTATATCGAGAGATGTCGTCTTCTTAGAAGACAAAAGGCTGCACCAGCCTAACCTGCAACCCATTGACAGCGATTTACCATCTCCACCACTACCTCAACCTCAACAAGTTTTTATACCCATGGACGATGAACCAGTTTCACAACGAGAACGCCAACCGCAACCAGGTACTTCTGTGACGTCTGACGCGTCAACTTTAAATACAGATTCAGATGCACCTGTGGTCCCCGAGGTTTCGAGTTCGACCGAAGATCCTGATCCTTCTCAAGAGCCAGCACCTGAAGTTCAGAGAAGATACCCAACCCGGGACAGGCGCCCTCCTCAACGGTACGAGGAGCAGCTCCACATGACCTCAGATTGGGAACCAGAGACCTTCAAAGAAGTCCTCGATCACCCGGAGAAAGGCAAATGGCTGGAAGCCATGAAGGCTGAATTTGACTCTCTCAATAAACATGGAACTTGGATTCTTGTCGACAGACCCGCAGGTAGAAAAACTACCAAATGTAAATGGGTGTATAAAATAAAAAGGATACTAGTGGTAATGTCACAAAGTACAAGGCCAGACTAGTAGCTAAAGGCTTCACTCAAGTAGCGGGAGTTGACTATGGCGAAACTTTTTCACCAGTTGCTAGACTGTCTTCTGTTAGACTTTTATTTGCATTTGCTGCTCATCATGGATTGATGGTAGACCACCTCGATGTAGAAACCGCCTTTCTAAATGGCGACTTAGATGAGGAAATCTACATGGAGCAACCTGAAGGTTTCTCCACTAATCCTAAAGTCAAGGTGTGCTTACTTAAAAAAGCACTGTATGGTCTCAAGCAAGCGCCACGTCAGTGGAACGCTAAAGTTTGCGACGCTATGCGCAAACTCTTGCTGAAACAATCGGCAAACGAGCATTGTCTGTACTACAGACGAGAGGGCAATGACCTGCTTCTCGTTGCTGTGTTTGTTGACGACTTCTTCGTCGTGTCAACTTGTGACAGAATGAAGAATATGTTCAAAGACCAACTGAAAAATACTTTCACTGTCAAAGACCTTGGAGTATGCAAGGATTGTCTTGGCATGAGAGTACACCAGACTGCTGGTAATATTTATTTGGATCAAACAAAATATATCGAAAGTCTATTAAATAAATTTGGCATGACAGATGCATTATCTGTCACCACCCCTTTTGAACCCGGTCTAAAACTGACTGTCCCTAACAAGGAAGAGGACAATCCAGAACTACCGTACCAGGAGCTTATCGGCTCACTAATGTACATTGCGATATGTACTAGACCCGACATTGCCCATGCGGTCTCATACCTCTCTCAGTTCAATGCACATTACGGGGGGGTACACTTCAGGGCCGCTAAGCGAGTTCTTCGCTACCTGAAAGGGTCAAAAGCACTTCGGCTGCATTTTCACCGAACAGCCCAGTTCTGTCCAGTAGGATACGTGGATGCGGGACTATGGAAACAATCTTGTGGACCGTAGATCATTCACAGGGTTCGCTTTCCTGATGAGTGGCTCTCCAATCTCTTGGGAAGCACGCAAGCAGCGTACTGTCGCGCTTTCTACCACGGAAGCCGAGTACATGGCTTTGGCTGAAGCTTGTAAGGAGGCTATATACCTCCAGTCACTCATCAGTGAAATCTTCATCATCGCCCATCCCATCGTCATCCATACCGACAATCAAAGTGCACTGAAGCTCGCTCACAATCATACATTCCATTCACGCACTAAACATATCGACATCAGGCACCACTTCATTCGTGAATCACTTTCACACCATAATATCAACCTAGTGTATATATCTACCAACGACATGATCGCCGACATTTTTACTAAACCTTTGCCGAAACTGAAGCATAATAAATGTACAGTAGGGTTAGGTTTATGTATAGTGTAAAGTCGCGTTCAGAATATTTTTTCTTGTAATCATGTTTTGGTGTAGATAGTTGATAGGTGTGTAAAGTAGGTTTAGGTGTTTTTATACAGGATGTTTTTTTTGGGTGCGTTTATATATAGGATGTATGTGTGTATTGTATATAGGGTGTGTTGTGTTTTTGTACGTGCTGTATTTTATTCGGTCTTCTTTTATACAGGGTGTTCGCTTTGCGGGGGGGTGTTAAACCTACATGGTTATTGGATTGTCAAAGCCAACACGGCATTCAAATTTTGAATATAAAAAAAATAAAAAACTCTGTATAAACAACAGTGTGTCATAGATATCGTGTATGTCAAGAATAACAGCAAGTTATAACTAAAACTTAAATGTTTTCATTTCCTGCCTCCTATCCCTAAAACAGAAATAATCACCGTATGGAATGTTTGCTGAGCACAGCATAACCGTATATCTGCAGATCATAGTAGGAAGTATTTCGCCTCCTATCTTATGTGTGAACTAGGCAACAATCCTAGTTTCAAAGTGCACAGTAAAAGTATGATAACCACCGTATGTAATGTTTGCTGAGCACAGCATAACCGTAAATCTGCAGATGGAGCTATCGGCTCTAGTAGTCGCAGCAGGTCATCATTATCATATCAGCCGATAGATGTCCTCCGCTGGACAAAGGCCTCCCACAATGTTTTCCACATAGTTCGGGCATATGCCACCCGCAACCAATGGATTCTCGCGACCTTTACTAGATCATCGGTCTACGGCTGCTTCCTTTTGTACGGGGCCTCCACCCAAGGACATTTCCACCCCAATCCAGTAGGTCCCAGTCTCACGTATCACGTGTGAACTAGGCTTACAGTCCTAGGCGTGTCGCACACACACTCAAGAGTCGAGGCGGAAGCGTTCAAGAGGCGCACCGCCTCTGACTTTTCTATACAATCAAATATGTCAACGCATACTGCCAGAGTCGCGGCGCAGTCGAGGCGGCGGAGGTGCAGGGTCGAGGCGGCGGAGGTGCAGGGTCGAGTCGGCGACGCGGCGCGGGCGCACGGCACGCCGCCGCCCCGACCCCGCCGCCATTTTGTCATCGTCTTCTGACGACGACATATTGAATGGGTGTGAACGATGCTCTGCACCTCCGCCTCGACTGTGCCTCGACTTCGCCTCGACTCTGGCAGTGTGCTACCCGCCCTAGTTTCAAAGTGCACAGTAAAAGTATGATAACCACCGTATGTAATGTTTGCTGAGCTCAGCATAACCGTATATCTGCAGGTGGAGCGCTATCGGCTCTAATAGTCCATTAAGTTGCTTCGGCACGCGACGACACTGCTCCGTTTGTATCCCTATTTATTGTTGGCGACGAGCGAAGCCCGGCCATGAGAATAGCGAATTTTGCAAGAGGTACACGAACTTCTTCTAAAAGCTACGCATTAACAACTGGTCTGGTATTTTAAATTAAATTAATGTATTAGGTGTACTTGGACCAGAATTTAGCGTAGGACTTTTCTTTTTGCCACGTTATATCTGTTTTTTTTTTTTATTTAATTTAAGTTAGCGTCCAAGCCTCACAGACGTAGCCTCTAAAACAACCTGAATTGAAAAAGAGAATAATATCCGATCAAACACTTTAATGTGAAATGCGAGCCAAGTTTAAATCTTCATAGTACACCGTCAAAAAAGTCATATAGTATAAACTGAGCAAAGTTCAATCGTGAGACATATTTGACTAATTTTCATTTAAAAATTATATGAGGCTCGATCTCACTTTTAGTTGTTTATAAGTACGAGTATGTACACTTGTCCACTTCGTCGCCTTTTTTTTTCTCAAGTCTAACCCGCACGGCGTAACACGCTAATTGTTAAGATACCTGCTACGAGGCGCGCAGCATTGTAGCGTAGAGTAAGCATATCCGTAGCATACGTTAGGCTCTCGTAGCCTTTAAACCTGCGACTGCCTTAAGTGTAGTCTCGGTAGAATGTGTTGGTAGATAAAATACTGAACAATTACGTTTTATTGATTGACTGTGACTTTGGAATACTAAAAACAAAGAAAGTTACTTAACATTGGCGAAGTTATCCTCATAGAAAAGTAGGTAAAGCTATTTTAGAAAAAAAATTTAGTTTAACGCAAATCTCCTGGCCCCTCAACGAAGATTTACGCACTATCGGAACATGAAGCCTGTTGACCCACTAGATTGGAGTTTATGTCCGTACAAGATACATGCAAACGCATCTAAATGCACTAATGCACTTTGCGAATTGCAAATGCACTGTTGTTTAATCGTTTATGACTGTAGTTATATGCTAGGTGTTTGAACACGGCTAAGAAAATAACCACAGTGTGATGATAGTCAGTAGTCAGTAGCAAGATGGATCTATGCACTAATGCACTTTGCGCATTGCAAATGCACCATTGCTTAACCGTTTATGACTGTAGTTATATGCCAGGTGTTTGAATACGGCTAAGAAAATAACCTCAGTGTGATGATAGCAGTAGCAAGACGGGTCAACGATAATAATAACTAATAGTAGCAAGATGGGTCAACGATATTTATAACTAAAATAGATTTAGATTTCAAAATTCGTAGAAAAAAAATTGTTTAAATTTGTTGGTACAACGTAGTTAAGCGTTTATAAATGTTCACAGATACATCCTGTATATATATATGGCTAGTTGCTGGCTATATTTTGTACTATGCCAGTATGCCATAGAGACTTTAGTTTAAGGAGGAGATTTGCATAAGTGGTCTTATTAGTGCAGTGTCTCGGTGTAATTCGGTCCGACGTTTATAGGATTGACAATGGCTTTACTAGGGGAGAAGGGGGGAGGAGGGGTGAGTTTCCGATGACAACCACACAGCCATTGTATTACTGCTCGGGTAGGCAATAATTATTGAGATATACTATTGCAAACTATGTCCAATATGAATACGGGTGATATAGTGAAGCATTAACGAAAGGAGAAGTCAAAGAACCAACCAGGCAGCATATTATTATTCTATTCGACATTAGCAGAGTTAATACGTGTATACTATAACAAATAATACATTATGTCACCGTTAAATAGTCGGAATCGTAAGCTGATTAACTTCCGGGAAATAACAAACGGTGGTAAAATTTTTTTTCGAGAACTGTTAAGATTAGGTTAGGTGATTCATCTGCTCGACTGTCAACTAAGTATCTGTCTAACATAAAAAAAACGAATGACCTCACAGCGACGATATTTTTAAAATGATATCAGTACTGTCACCTGTGAAAATGATTCTTCTTTCACCTTTTAAAGTACGGCCAGCATCAAAAGTTGTTTAACACTTTAGTTTTCGATAATAATGCTCTTATTTTAGCACAGTCTCCTGTGACCATAATCTCTCCTTTCACCTTTTAAAGCTGTAGGCTTTCTAAATAGTTCCCCTACTCGTTTTATATCAGGACTTGATTTCTCTGCGAACCTTTCAATTTACGCATCAACATTAAGACCCAACTCTCAATGACCACGAAATGTATCAGTGTTAAATCGATTGCACAGCACAGAACCAAACGCGTAGCAAATTGCTCGGACGCGCCTGTGGCCATTACAGGCCGCCTCAGCACCTAATAGGCCATGAGCAAGCGCCAGATTGAACGCCAGTGTCCCTGCATGGTTTGGATGAATGTCGCACCAAATAGTACACTTGTACTAGTAGCATATAATGGAACGGTCAGCATTAAAAGTAGCATAATACTTTAGTACCAATAATGAAACTCTCATTTTAGTACGTTGCCTGTAACAATTAATCCTCCTTTTTTTTTATTATAAGATAGGGGGCAGACGAGCGGATCACCTGATGTTAAGCGATTACCGTCGCCCATAAACACCTGCAATTCCAGGGGATTCAGAGGTGCGCTGCCGGCCTTTTAAAGCGAGATATGCCCTTTTCTTGAAGGTTTGTAGGTCGTAGTGGTCCGGAAATACCGCAGGTGGCAGTTCGTTCCATATTTTTGTCGTACGCGGCAGAAAGTTCCTGGCAAAGCGCACAGTAGTGGACTGCCAGCCATCCAGATGAAATGGATGGAACTGCTGCCGCGTGGAACGATGTCGAAACGAGGCGGCAGGAATCAAACCGAACAATTCCTCGGAGCACTCCCCATGGTATAAGCGATAGAGAATGCACAAGACGCAACATCTCTCCGCAGCGCCAAGGGGTCAAGCCGACTAGTGATATCCCGGCAATCGACGATTCGAGACGCTCTCCGCTGGATCCGGTCTAGAGGAAGAAGCTGGTACGCAGGTCCTTTCACCTTTTAAAGCTTTATGCTTTTATATCAGTTGGATCTTTCAATACTTGATTCTCTGCGAACCTTTCAATTTACGCATCAACATTATGGCCCTCTCAATGACACTCCACGAAATGAATCACGCACGGAACCAAATGCGTAGCAAATTGCTCGGACGCGCCATGTGGCCATTACAGGCCGCCTCAACACCTAATAGGCCAAGCGCCAGATTGAACGCCAGTGTCCCTGCATAGTTTGGACGAATGTCGCACCTGATAGTACACTGTACTAGTAGGACAAAATAGTATGGTCAGCATTAAAGTAGCTTGATACTTTAGTACCTACCGATAATGATGCTCTCATTTTAGTACGTTGCCTGTAACAATAATCCTCCTTTTTTTTTTATTATCAGATAGGGGGCAGGACGAGATACGGATCACCTGATGTTAAGCGATTACCGTCGCCCAAAACACCTGCATTCCAGGGGATTCAGAGGGTGCGCTGCCGGCCTTTTAAGCGAGATATGCCCTTTTCTTGAAGGTTGTAGGTCGTAGTGGTCCGGAATACCGCATGGGCAGTTGTTTCCATATTTTTGTCGTACGCGGCAGAAAAGTTCCTGGCAAAGCGCACAGTAGTGGACTGCCCAGCCATCCAGATGAAATGGATGGAACTGCTTGCCGAGTGGAACGATGTCGAAACGAGGCGGCAGGAATCAAACCGAACAATTCCTCGGAGCACTCCCCATGGTATAAGCGATAGAGAATGCACAAAGACGCAACATCTCTCCGCAGCGCCAAGGGGTCAAGCCGACTAGTGATATCCCGGCAATCGACGATTCGAGACGCTCTCCGCTGGATCCGGTCTAGAGGAAGAAGCTGGTACGCAGGTCCTTTCACCTTTTAAAGCTTTATGCTTTTATATCAGTTTGGATCTTTCAATACTTGATTTCTCTGCGAACCTTTCAAATTACGCATCAACATTATGGCCCTCTCAATGACACTCCACGAAATGAATCACGCACGGAACCAAATGCGTAGCAAATTGCTCGGACGCGCCTGTGGCCATTACAGGCCGCCTCAACACCTAATAGGCCAAGCGCCAGATTGAACGCCAGTGTCCCTGCATAGTTTGGACGAATGTCGCACCTGATAGTACACTTGTACTAGTAGGACAAAATAGTATGGTCAGCATTTAAAGTAGCTTGATACTTTAGTACCTACCGATAATGATGCTCTCATTTTAGTACAGCCTCCTGTAACAATAATCCATCCTCCTTAGGTTTCTGCCCTATACATACAAAAATTTTTATTCTAATTGTAATATTTGTACTGGAAAATCTGCTCGATTGGACTCCTAAAATACCTATTTATAAACTTGGATGAACGAGCTAGAATTTAGCTCACGTCATGAAAAGCCGTATCTGACTGGCTAGGCTTAAAACACAAAATACCTACAATAAAACAATGACTTTAAACGAATCCGTTTCATTGTCTCATCCCCATTCATGCATGGACGTGATAATCCCCCGGAGTCTGTCCACAAATCTAAAATACCTCAACTAAATTGAAATTCATTTAGAAGTTACTCACTTGTTCGTACCCACAAGCGGTTTGCAAGATCCTATCCGACTGAGCGCTATTTATTCAAAAGGTCCCTCTTTGGGCCACAGGTGGCGGTAATTTCACCCGTGATACGATTAAATCTGTGTCGATGAAAGCCCGATCCAGATTTACAGGGAGTTTGCACCAACTTAAACCTACTGAGATGGGGAACTGGAGTATTGAAGGAGCTTAGGGAACTTGTAATGAGTGATACCTAGGTAGATACTATCTATAGTACTTATCACGCCCAAACAGCAGAAACAATGGAAAATCAATTGTTTTATGCCTTTTAAAAGGCTTATGGGCCTTACGACGTTAAAACCTTTTTATCACGCTTTGGAATGAGCCAGTCACATCTTAAGGAACCCACAATACCACCTTCTACAGACTATCACGATGGGAAAGTTTGCTGGGAAACGTAAAATTGGAAAGCAAAAAAATGTCATGGCTCAGGAACGTATGATATCCGGTTGACCGGCATCTAATCCGCCGAACAACTTTTAGGCTTGCCATGGATAAGCCACCATTTAAAGAGCTGATGGCCAATCTTCAGTAATGAAGCGGCACTTCTGAATTAACCAGGGGTAAGGTAATAATGAGTTTATTGAGATAGAAAAAAAGTGTTATCTACACTCATTTCATAATCGTTCAAATAAGAATGGAATGGTGGAACGGTTTAGCCGTGGCAGTATTTCCTGACAGCTATGACTTAGGGACCTTCAAGAGAAGAGCGTCCTCCTCAAAATATAAAATAAGCTAAAAAATATGTCAAAATAATGCTGACATTAGAATATTGCGTGGTGTTTCAATAAAAATGGCCATTCCACGTCAAGTTCGGCTAGTTCGGGGCTCAGATGTTGTCTTTCTTTTATACGAAAATGCGACCACTCTGTAGAAGGCTTGTTGGATCAAGGACTTTAGGTACGGCTCAAGAGCATGTGGCTAAAACACCATTGCAATTTAATAAAAAAAATACCACTATTTAATCTTAAATTGCTATGTTGCTAAAGTTATCGAACTATACTCTGATTCATAATCATGTAAAGTAAACTGACAGATGTCAATGACTGAGAGAATGAGTTTCTATGCATTTTGACATTTTGCATGTGTCAAATTGAGTGATAATGTATGGGGATGACACATTGACATCTGTCAGTTTACTTTACATGATTATGAATCAGAGTATAGGTCAGTCCTCTATTCAAATAAACAAAAGAAGTTCAAAAAAAGTAGCATCCGTAACCCCGCAGCCATCCGCACAAATACATGGTTTTCCTAACCAATAAACATCGTTTGATACTTAGTATAATATTTGTCTGATTCCGTTTGCGTCTTTCTGGAAGCCGTCAAGCGTTAGTGTCCAGCCAAACAGAAGAGCAAGCGGTGCAGAATAAACACGAGGATCAGCGCAGACCAATGAATTTTGATCCTGGATAAGATTAAAGAACCTACAGGGAAAAGTGTTTCAGTAACCGCCCTTTGTAGTTGTAAATAATCTTTATTATACTCATTTAACACGCTTGATGCTGACAACGCATCCTGAGGGTTTTGTAAGTAAATCGTAATTGCAATCATGACGATGCGCGCTGAGCGGTCAGCGTGTTCACCGCCGAGCTAATAGAAATACGCACATGTAGGTTTGGAAATTGCCTTAGAAGATTTTAGAAGTGTAGCGAAATAACTACATAGGTAATATAAAAAGTTGAAATAGTGTACTAATATTGCAAATAAAAGACCTCACGGGAAGATAATACGGTTCGGTTAGGTCAAACGTTTTTTGTCTTTCGATATTTAGTCCAATTACCTAATTTGTTCAGTTTGTTGTTTCAAAAATTCAAGCGGAAACGGTAACTGCGCTAGACTGAATATGCAAAGAACTTGTTTGATGAAAATGTATCGTTGTTTTAAGGGATATGCAGAAGAGCAGGCCGATGACATGATGAAGCGATCTTAATGTTTCTACGTACCTAGTGTCCCAGCCAAAAAAAAAAGTTCGTCAGATTGTTACACTCAGGGCCGTCTCTAGCTCATGTGGCGCCCGTGTGCAAACATTGCCCTAGCGCCCCCTACCAAGCGCGCGGTCAAAACTTCGAAAACGATGTCCAGACGAAGTACACTCAGTTCGTTAACATCATCACTGAAACCGCAGCCAAAGGATTCTCAAAAGTCCCAAAACTATAGTCTGATCTACCAGATCATATAAACCTTTAATGGTCCAGCGCCGAAATATCAAGGACGAGGAGTTTCATACTACAAAACACCGCGAACTCAACAAAAAGATCGGTAAAGAGCTAAGGCGGGACCAGCGCAAGAAGCCATTAAAGGAAATCCAAATATTATAGAAAACACAACAAAAGGATTTAAGGTTTTTCAAAGAACATCCGCGACTAACCTGCCTAATCCGGACTAACCTGCCTATAAGCTGAGACGAACCACTCAACGAACCTGCAACCCTCGAATATCAATGATATGAGAGAGATTACGGAAGAATATCATGGTAATCTATACCGAATCTAAACTCCCCAAGCCATTGACTGGTGATCATCGAGAGCAATGGGCCCCACTACGAACATACCGGAATCCAGCAGTTATGAGATACGTCAGGCTCTGAAAAGGCTCAAAAAAGAACAAAGCCCCTGGAGAAGGTGGTATAGCAGTAGAGTTAGCTGAAGGGCCGGTGGCTCGGTGGTCATTAAAGAACTGAGGACTGTTGTTCAATCAGGTTTTATTTACTGGAGTAGTTCCCACGGAATGGACACAAGCTTATTAGTACTTTTCATAAAGGGGTGACAATACCTTTTTGAAAACTATCGCCCTATATCACTGCTAAGCCAAGTATACAAAGTCTTCTCTAGAGTGATCACAACAAGACTAAGCGGTAGGCTCGACCAATATCAACCCAGAGAACAAGCCGGTTTCCGCAAGGGGTTTGGAACAACCGATAACACAGACAGAAGGCCCATGAATACAACAAACAATTATATCTGGCATATGTTGATTACGAGAAAGCGTTCGACTCGGTAGAACATTGGGCGGTTACTGCCTCGCTGAAACGATGTCGAATAGACGAAACATCCACATCCTGAAAAATCTTTATAAGTCAGCCACGATAACCATCCAGCTGAGGGAAAACACGAATCCAATCCCGATCCAGAAAGGTGTCCGACAAGGGGATGTCATTTCGCCTAAACTCTTTAACAGTGCGCTGGAAGATGTCTTTAAAACACTGGACTGGGACGGGAATCAACATCAACGGCATGTACCTTAATCACCTCCGATACGCGGACGACATATAGTGATTCTGTCCGAATCGCCGTCAGAACTGCAGACAATGATGGAGCAGCTATATCACGCGTCTCTCAAATTAGGCCTAAAAATGAATATGGACAAGACCAAGGTTAAATTACCTACCAACTTCCATAGCATTAGAAGGCCACGAACTTGAGATAGTGAATGAATATGTTCAAAACAGAGATCACCCGTCGGGTTTAATTGTCATGGGCGGCTTTCTGGGCAGTGTATTAAAATCAAAGACACTACCACAAAACCAATGTGTGCTGCCCACAATGACATATGCTTGCAACCTGGCCGCTCACCGCTACGCTGATACGTAGACTCAAAGTAGCACAGAGAGCCATGGAACTTATCATGCTCGGTATATCCTTACGGGACAAAGTGCGCAACACCATCATCCGGGAACGCACTAAAAGTGGTAGATGTAGGGTTCCGAGCCGCTAAACTAAAGTGGGCATGGGCAGGCCATGTATGCAGAAGGGGAGTTGGGAGGTGGAGCAAGGATGTTCTTGAATGAAGACCAAGAGACGGAAAGAGCAGTGTTGGCTGACAAACTGCCAGATGGTCCGACGACATCAAGGCTCAAGCTGGGGCAGCGTGGTCCAGGAAGACCCACAACAGAAGGAAGTGGAGGGAAATTGGAGAGGCATATGCTCTGCAGTGGGCAATACATGCTGCTGAAGAAGCAGAAGAAGTCAGTCAGCTTCGAAAGTCGCTTAACACTTTAGTACTATGTCAAAGTAACTGACTAAAGCCTAGTTTTACCAAGGGATACGGACACAATATTACTTTGACATAGTACTAACGTGTTAAGCGACTTTCGATGCTGCAGCTCTAACAGCACATCAACTTACCATATAAGTACTGTAAAATTTTTCTATTGTTTGTAGTTTAAATTTGACTTAGTTTAAGGTTGACTGGTAGAGAATGCCTCTTGGCATTAAGTTCGCCTATTGTACGAAGTTTTGTGCAATAAAGTTTTTAAATAAATAAATAAAATAAATTTGAAGTTTAGTTCGGTTTTGAATACCTGCCCTGCTCTTGATTGTTCTCTTGACTTGAAGTGCTCTTTTTTTTTGGTCACGAAGAGGAAATGCCGCCTGCCCGATGTGCAATGGGCAGACGTCGGCGCCGGTGGTCGGCGCCGCCTTATGCACACCCGTCGGTTGGGAGACCGACGAGTAGTGTGGGGCTCTCCTTTGGGTTGGGTCTCTGCTAATCAGAGACCGTCCAGAGGCATACCCACTAAAACCTCTCCGACTTTTCCCGGCAGATCCAGGCACGGTGGCGGAATACGTGAAAGGGCGAACCACCTCCCCAACTACGGGGCGTATACGCCCCCAGGGCCGCTCCCACGGCCTACCGAAAATTCCCCCGGATGGACGCCCACGCCGCTGGGTTGCGACGCAGGCGCTACCAGCAGATCCCTGCAGGGCTCCCTCGCAGACCCGTACCCTGCTGTTTGCAGGACAGGGAAGGGAAAGAGAGCCCGCAGGCTTATCTTAAGCTCCTGAAATCCCAGCCACACGAGCTCCTCCGCTGAATGCGGAGGCAGGGGGAAGACAGGGAGGCAGGAAGCTGCCGCTTACCGCTGGATTGCGGGACTTGGCGCGATCTGCGCAAAAGTCCCCCACATGTAATGTGGGGGCAGCGCTCAGAAGCGCCCCAAGTAAAGGGGGGAGAAAAAAGTCTCCGTTAAGGACCCTAAGCAAACAGGGAGCGACCCACTTTCGTGGGAAGTCCCATGGTCTTGCGGTTCAGAGACTCCACGTAAGGTAAAGTGGGGACTGACCCCGACCGGTGATATCGTGGTGATCCCCCGGATTTACACGTGGCGCGCCTTGCTTTGCTGTAATACGACAAATATAAGAAGAGCTCCAGGTGCTACAGAAAATGTATGCAAACTGGAGTTCTTTTACGTTGGTTATCAAAGCGCGGCGGCCGGCCAGCGCGGGCGCGCGCCGAGTGGGGTCCGTTGCGAGCGGCGCCCGGCGCCCCTAGGACCGGGGCGCGCGGCTCCCCTAGGACTGGGGCGCTCGGCGCCCCTAGGACCGGGGCGCGCGGCTCCCCTAGGACTGGGGCGCTCGGCGCCCCTAGGACCGGGGCGCGCGGCTCCCCTAGGACTGGGGCGCTCGGCGCCCCTAGGACCGGGGCGGCCGGCTCCCCTAGGACTGGGGAGCTCGGCGCCCCTAGGACCGGGGCGCGCGGCCTCCCCTAGGACTGGGGCGCTCGGCGCCCCTAGGACCGGGGCGCGCGGCTCCCCTAGGACTGGGGCGCTCGGCGCCCCTAGGACCGGGGCGCGCGGCTCCCCTAGGATTAGGGCGCTCGGCGCCCCTAGGACCGCGGCGCGCGGCTTGCCCCGAGGACTGGGGCGCTTCGGCGCCCCTAGGACCGAGGGCGCGTCGGGCTCCCCTAGGATTAGGGCGCGCGGCGCCCCCTAGGACCGCGGCGCCCGTGGTGCAACGCACACCCTGCACCTAAGGTGAAAGACGCCCATTGATGGCGGGCCCTAGAGCTTTATTATGATCAACCGGAACGGATCGTACTGAGTGAGGTACGTGCAATACGCGGTATGCCACGCCTAGGGAGGTGCAACAAAGATACCGTTTTATTAGCGACCAAATTAAGAAGTTGTATTAGAACAATGCAGCTTCTAAATAAAAATGATTATTTGTTTTCGCCCGAATTGTTTAATACAATTTACTATAAACTTACACCGTTGTTACAGGACAAGTGGTTGGATTTTGCGCATTCTAATTCTAATGATTCAAGTCGTCCTAAGCTCGTCCTTATGGCCGAGTTCCTGGAGTGTGAGGCGAGCAAGAGGATACGCTTCGCACCGTATGATGACCCTCTTGCTGCCACGGCGCCGCCTCCGGAGAAGGCTGCGAACACAGCGTTCCGTCCGGTTACTCGCAACCCTTTCCTCCTGTAGGTGCGCGATCGACACTCCCTACGAAAAAGCAGTATGCAATGCGGCGAAGTGCGCTGCTTGTCAGGTTGGTTCATGTTTATACTGTGTAGAGCGTGGGCATAGTGTGCGGACGTGTCCTAAATTCGCTGCTCAGAGTGACGAGGGACGCTTGTCGTGGGTTCGAAGTGCTAGGGTGTGCGAGAGATGTCTAAAAGGCAGTCGTCATGATTGGCGAATGTGTACGTCTAAATGCGAAAAGTGCGGTGCCCCTCATAATGCACTTTGCACAACTCATTTTCGGCCCCTGTATCAGTTTCAAAATCTAGTGAGAACGAACCAATTTTTTCTGAGTCCGTGGCAGTGACGTGTGACCGTGATGAGCAATGTGAGATTGAAAAAATGAACACATTTTCTTCAAATGAGTCCGAACTTGTCAAAAATAATTCTATATCTTCGAATTCCAAAGAGCAAGCAGGCAGAGTTTTGTTAAAAATCGTACCTGTTGTAGTTTCTGGGCCAAACGGCGATCACGAAACATTCGCTCTTTTGGATGATGGATCGACCGTTTCGATGATTGATTTTGAGTTAGCTGACGAATTAGGTCTGTCAGGTCGCGAAGACCGTATTCATATCGAAAGCGTGACAGGTTCCCGGGGGGTGTTCGTTCAAAATTAGTGAATTTCGGCATACGGGGCAAAAATTGTTCAGATATCTTCAACATTAAAAACGCTCGAGCAATTTCAAATTTGTCACTGTCGCCGCAATCAGTTTCTCCAGATGACCTCCAATCTTTTCCACATTTGATCGATATCGCCGAACAGCTCGCTTATGTCGATGGGTCTCCTAAGATTCTGATTGGCATAAGTGATTGGCAGATGATGATGGCTCTGGAGAATCGGATTGGTAGGCCGGCGGAACCGGCAGCAGTGCGCACGGTGCTCGGGTGGGTACTATTTGGCGCGATGAATAGGTTTTCTGCGCCTTTCGCAACAATCAATCATTGTACGTTTCGTCCAAAGATCAGGAACTTGATATTTTAATAAAGGACCATTACCGTTTAGAAAACTAGGTGTTAAGCTTCAAGAGCCGTTTAGCGAGTCTGAGAAACGTGCGTTATAACATCCTTGAGGAGACCTCGAGGCGTTTGCCTAGTGGTTAGGTTCGAGGTGGTTTGCTATGGCGGGAGGAGATACTCCATCCGTACCAGACAGTTTTAACCATGCCACGGCTCGCCTCAAGAATCTAGGTAAACGTTTCTTGAAGGATCAAATTTACTTTCAATCTCTATAAGTTAAATATCGAGGCTTATATGAGAAAGATTACGCAGAGGAGTGTGTTGATTCTCATCAGCGCCCAAATTACGGAGTCTAGGCGGTGGGTACTCTTGCCACATTTTGGGGTCACTCATCCCCATAAGCCGGGCAAGCTCAGGATTGTTCATGATGCGGGCCCGCTCAGTCTTGTGGGGTCAGCTTGAATTCATTGCTTCTTCCGGTCCTGATCTATTGCAATGTTTGCTAGGGATACTCCTCCGGTTTCGTGAGGGTCAAAGTCGCGCTAGCTGGTGATATACGTGAGATGTTTCCACAAAATAAAAATCAGGGAGGAAGATCGCGACTGTCAGCGATATCTCTGGTGTCCAGGCGGGCCCGGGACAGAAGTCAGAGCGTTCAGTATGTCTTCACTTATATTTGGGGCGACGTCTTCTCCTTTTACGGCGAATATATATAAAAATAAAAATGCTGACGAATTTAGTGAAAATTATCCTGAGGCTGCCCGAGCTATTAAGGAGGCTCATTATATGGATGATTTTTTAGGACAGTGTGGACTCGGTAGAGGAAGCAGCCAAGTTGGCCGCTGATATAGTACACGTTCACTCTTTATGTGGATTTCAAATGAGAGAGTGGGTTGTCCGAACAGAATCGAGGCTCTCGCTAGTGTCCCATCCCGAATTAATCAAGCAAGTTTTTTACAAATGTCAATTTGGACTTAGACGGTACAACTATCGCGTATTAGGTCTGGTTTTGGAAACCCACATAAAGGACAGTTTTACGTTTAACGGTTGGAATTACCTCCACCGCCACCTGGAAGGTTTTCTAAGCGTCAAGTCCTTCGGGACTTAATGAGAATCTACGATCCTTTAGGCTTCTTAGCCCCTCTTATTACCAAAGGTAAAATTCTCTTTCAGAGAACTTGGCGGTTAGTTTCTAGCTGGGATGAAAATTTACCATCTGAGGAGTGTGCTCTATGGCGCGATTGGTATGAGCAAATCGCTCTCTATTTGTACTCTATCCATCCCGCGGTGTTACAGGCTAACCCCTTTACCCCCTTTACGTAAGGAATTACATATTTTTGTTGACGCCAGTAGCGAAGCGTATTCATGCTGCTTGTACTGGAGATTTGCTTACAATGATGGCTCTGTAAGCACATCGTTTATTATAAGTAAAACTCGCGTGGCTCCAATTGAAACCCACGACTATACCTAGGTTGGAGCTGCAGGCCAGCCTTGTTAGGCGCTCGTTTGGCATCGAAAGTTTGCAGTGAGATCAGACAAAAAACCAACCGGGAGGGTTTTCTGGACTGATTCTCGTATAGTTATATCTTGGATCAGGCGCGACCCCGCGAGATTTTAAACATTGTTGGAAATCGGCTGGGTGAGATTTCCGAACTCACCTCGCAGAAGCGAATTGGCGTTGGGTTCCGACAGCGCTGAATGTAGCGGACGACGCCACTCGCTCCTCGGTCAAGAACCTCAAACCTTTTAGATAGGTGGCTTCATGGGCCTGCTTTTTTAAAACTCTCTGAGTCCGAAGGCCTGTGGAGGAATCCAGTGAAATGGAATTGATAGATGAACTGGAACTGAAGTGCAATGAAATTGTAGTCTCACATGAGAGCACCTCAGTTCCGGACGCTAACCGGTTTAGTTTCGTGGGTTCGCCTTCTTCGAACCACAGCCAGGTTGTTTCAGTTTATTAGAATCCTCAAGAATGTCGTCAGTTTTCAGACGCAGCTGCAGCGGCCACATCCGCTACTCGCCCGTGACATCAGGAAGGCTGAAGAGTATCTGCTGAGGGCCAGCCAGGTCCAGTTGCTTCACTTCGGAGCTGATAGCGGTTAAGAATGGTCAGCCACTTCCAACAAGCTCGCGACTGAGAATTTGAAGGCGATAATGAATGACCGAGGCTTCCTTGTACTTGACAGCCGTATCAAGGCTTGTCAGGAGGTTCCCGAAGGTATGAGGGCTCCTATTATTTTGGATGGACGATGTCACACCATCAGGCTGTTGATCACTTTTTATCATGAGTGGGCCGGACATGGTCATAATGAAACAGTCGTTAATGAATTGAGGCAGCGTTTTTACATTTTACGACTAAGGCCGACTGTTCGTAGCGTTGCTTCATCGTGCTTGAAGTGCCGAATCAAGAAAGCTGCTCCAGTAACTCCACCAACCGGTGATTTACCAGACGTTCGACTGCAACACCATCAGCGCCCTTTACCTTTTGCGGCTTAGATTACTTCGGTCCATTAGACGTTACCATTGGCCGAAGGCGGGAGAAGCGCTATGTCGGTTTGTTCACATGCTTGGTAACGAGAGCCGTTCATTTGGAGGTGGTGCACAGTTTGTCTGCGGATTCCGCCATTATGGCCCTGCGTCGGTTTATCGCTCGAAGAGGATGTCCCCAGCGAATATACTCTGATAACGGAACCGCTTTGTTGGGGCTAGTAGGGAGATAAATCGACTTTGGCAGCCTGTTACCGATTTCGCTGTCGATAAGAAAATTGAGTGGCACTTTCTACCCCCAGCAGCACCTTTTATGGCGGGAGTTTGGGAGCGTTTAGTCGGCACCGTTAAGAGAACTCTAGCTGCTATTTTATCGGAGCGCAGCCCTAAGGAAGAGACACTCGTCACGTTGTTGGTGGAGGTTGAGAACGTGGTTAACTCAAGGCCGTTAACACATGTCCCGGTTGCTGCCGATGAGGAGCCGGCTTTGACACCCAACCATTTCCTCTTGGGATCGTCTTCTTCACTGCCCCACACCAATGAACCATTGACAGACGACGTGTTGCAGGCGAGGTCTGCCTGGAAGAAGGCGATGAGGCTCGCAGATCATTTCTGGACCAGGTGCGTTCGAGAGTACCTTCCAACTCTGGCCCCTCGACGTCGCCCTAATTGCTCTCGGGAGAACTTAAAGTTAGGAGATATTGTTATAATTTGCGACAGTGGCTCACCTAGAGGAGTTTGGCCGAAGGGCAGGATTACGGCGACATATCCAGGAAAAGATGGCACGGTGCGGGTGGCGGATGTCGCCACTGCGGCGGGAACGCTCAGGCGACCAGTTCGCAAACTTATAAAGATTTGCGAGGGTTAACATATTTTTGTTTTAGTTTTTATATAGGAAGATAATTTAATTAGTTTGTTATGTTTTCAATGTGTTATTTCATGGTTGTTTAGTTTTGTTTAAGTCTAGCCAGCCTGTAGTCTGATTATCTAGTAAGACTGAGCCTTACGGGCGGGAGTATGTCGACTACAGGCTGGTTAGAAAGCCACTTTATTTATAAGATAAAAACGGTGTGTGATTTTTCCTTTGTTGGTTGTCATCTGTCAAGTTGTGTAACGGTGGTTTGCTTTTTTCATATTATATTTTTATTTACTTATTTAAATCTATCTTTCATTTACACAGTTCACTCCCATAGCTCACAGTGATCATTTCTGTGGATATTTTGATCATTTCTGTGTACGATCTTTTTTAGTTTTTTATTTTTTTTAAATAAATTATTGATTATTAAACTGTGTTTCAATATTATTTGTATGCACCTAACTAAAAGTGATATAATTGATTAAAAAAATATTCATTTTTTGCTGATTTTTGTTTTTTTCATGCTAGATTAGAATGACCCAGGGGCGTCTTTCCCTTAGGTGCAGGGTGTGCGTTGCACACGGGCGCCGCGGTCCTAGGGGGCGCCGGGCGCCGCGGTTCTAGGGGCGCCGGGCGCCGTTCGCAACGGAGCCCCACTCAGCGCGCGCCCGCGCTGGCCGGCCGCCGCGCTTTGATAACCAACGTAAAAAGAGCTCCAGTTTGCATACATTTTGGGTAGCACCTGGAGCTCATCTTATATTTGTCGTATTACAGCAAAGCAAGGCGCGCCACGTGTTAATCCGGGGGATCACCACGACATCACCGGTCGGGGTCAGTCCCCACTTTATCTTACGTGGAGTCTCCGAACCGCAAGGCCACGGGACTTCCCACGAAAATGTGTCGCTTCCTGTTTGCTTAGGGTCCTTAAGGGAGAGATTTTTTTGTCCCCCCTTTACTTGTGGCGCCTCTGGGCGCTGCCCCCACATTACATGTGGGGGACTTTTGCGCAGATCGCACCAAGTCCCCCAATCCAGCGGTAAGCGGCAGCTTCCTGCCTCCCTGTCTTCCCCCTGCCTCCGTATCCAGCGGAGGTGCTCGTTTGGCTGGGATTTCAGGGCCTTACTGGTAAGCCTGCGGGCTCTCTTTCTCTTCCCTGTCCTACAAATAGCAGGATACGGGTCTGCGAGGGAGTCCTGCAGGGATCTGCTGGTAGCGCCTGCGTCGCAACTCAGCGGCGTCTCGTTAGCTATGGCCGCTGCTCACTCCGAGGGATCCTTTCCTCCAAAGCAGCTCTGCCCCCAAGGGACTCCACTCCGGAACACGTGCCTTTTGGGCACTGGCCAAAGCTGTTGAGGGGAATTTCTGTCGGCCTTCCTTTCCTCCTTTACGCAGAGGTGAAGACGAATTGTTCGTTTACTTGACCCATAGATGGGCGGAGTCCATCGAAAGCAAGGGGGAGGCCCTGCCTGGCAGTAAGCCTGGACATTGCGAAGGCCTTTGATCAGGTCTGGCACAAAGCGCTTATCTCGAAACATCCTGCCTATGGGTCGCCCGAGAAACTATGCGAATGGGTACACAGCTTTTTCCACGGGTCGTAGCATCAAGGTGGTCGTCGACGGTTCATGCTCAGGCCTAAAACCCGTAACTGCTGGTGTACCCCAAGGCTGTGTGCTATTCCTCCTGTATATCAATGGCATGCTACATACCAGTGGCATTCATTGCAGTACGGGCGATGCCTCATATTCCGGCCATGCAAGGTTTTCTCGAGCCCACGTCGACGAGTCTCGGAAGGAACTTGTGTCTGTCATTGAGAATACTCTAGATCATGGTGTCGAGTTGGGGTGACATGAATCTAGTCTAATTCAATCCCAAAAAGACACAAGTTTGCGCGTTTACTGCGAAAAAAACCGCCTTTGTCGTTTCTCCTCACTTTCAGGACACTCACCTTAACGTCAAAGCGAGCATTGGGATTCTTGGCGTCGATATTTCAAGTGACGTTCAATTTCGGGGTAATTTAGAGGAAAAGGCTACCTAAGTAAGCCTCTAAGAAACTGGGTGTCCTCGGCAGAGCAAGGTGGTACTTTACGCCATCCCACCGCCTTCAGCTCTATAAGGCGCAAGTCCGGCCCCACATGGAGTACTGCTCCCATCTCTGGGCCGGGGCACCCCAATATTAGCTCCTCCCGTTAGACCGCTTCCAACGTCGTGCAACTCGAATAGTCGGTGACGAGAATCTCACTGATCGCTTAGATTCGGTGGCACTGCGGAGAGATGTTGCATCTCTTTGTATCTTTTACCGCCTTTATCCTGGTGAGTGCTCTGAGGAAATGTTCGAGTTGATACCCGCTGCCAAATTTCACCATCGTACTACACGCCATAAACTTGGATTCCATCCATACCACCTGGATAGTTGGCGATCCTCAACTGTGCGCTTTACACGACACTTTCTGCCGCGCACCGGGTACCGGGTAAACCCGGGCTCGATGCCCTAATTTTGACCGCGCGCTTGCTAGGGGGCGCTAGGGCAATGGTTGCACACGGGCGCCACATGAGCTAGAGACGGCCCTGCTTTATTGACACATTATACATAGGTAGGTACCTAATATCGATTCAAAATCCATTTGTAAGTTTCTCTATACACGCAACCCTACTCGAAATCCAATATTATGTCAGTCGGTGGAATGACACGTTGATAAATTGCCGCTAATTACTCACGAGACGGAGGTGTTTATTGAAAATAGCTTGTGGTGATGACGCGCCGTGTCCGCTTCCATTTTGACGGCGGGATCGCGTGGAATGACTTCCGCGCCCATTCAGATACAAGCCATTGATTGAATGGACATTAAGAGGCTATTATTAAAATCTCTTTGTTAAGCTATTCGGAACAGGAGTAAAAGAAAATTGTGTCAAAGTTGGCTTTGATGACCGGTGGGAGACTGAGTTAAATCAGTCCAATCAGGGAAGGATTGTCAAAGTTAACTGCATTGGGACCGTTTAAAGATTTAAAATATGACTAAGGGCCTCGTTCACCACCCCCGAGTAAGGTGTCGAGTAATTTACTTGTCAATTATAGTTAGTTCGGAGAAAATTGGGCCCTGGTCCGCGGCCTAGTTTAATTTAAATATTTTTTTCAATACAAATACCAGGACCCTTACTACCAGCCGTTAAAGCAGGCCTGCTATTGAACTGCCTTGTTATTTTGTACTATGACATCCTTCACGCAGGCCTGTAGCAGGCCTGCGGCAGGGCAGTTACGTTGACGTCTTGAAAACCGTTCACCTTTTTTTTTGTATGGACTTTTCATATTATGAGCGCTTAATAATTGTCAAACTGCGCGTCTTTTGAGCGTGATAAACGTCAAATAAGCAGTATTGAAAAAGTTACTTTTAGACCAGTTTTATCAACATTGTTAATGATTTGCCTTGTAAATGGTGGCATTTTTTCCCTGTGTTACCTATTTTGTGGTTGTGTTTAAGTGTGTTTTTGTCCCCCGGTCCGGAGTTAAAAGTGTAGGAGCACTTTATTACTCACTAGCGGCCGCCCGCGACTTCGTCCGCGTGGAAAAGTAACTTAGCCTATAGCCTTCCTCGATAAATGGACTATCCAACAAAAAAGAATTATTCAAATCGCACCAGTAGTTTCGGAGATTAGCGCGTTCAAAACAAACAAACAAACAAACAAACAAACAAACAAACAAACAAACTCTTCAGCTTTATTATATTAGTATAGATACATTGATAGTAGATGCAAGAAAAGCCTTGATTGATCTCGAATTGTAATTATTCTGATAATGTGTGCACACAGTGACAATCGACCGTGAACTACCTATAGAATTGTAACAAACAATCGGCGCGCATAGGAATTTGAAATACCTCAAATGTTCAATGTAATCGTACAAAAAGTTTTCTTGTTCCGTCCTTCTACGAGCATCATTGAGGAGCCTATTTTTTCCTTTTTATTTTGGTCTTTATAGGTCTACCCAGTACTGGAAATATAAAAAATTGTATTACAATAACTTCATGTTATAGTTCCATACCTTTATCTATGTATTGTAAATGCAATTAGATTTGTTAATAAATATAATATTATGAAACCAAAACTGTTTTGTGATTTCTAAGTTTAATTACACTTACACTCTTATGTAGTAACTAAGTAAATACTGACATACTTTCGACCAGTCTGATGCAGACTTTTTAACAGTGGGAGAGCCAGGCTTTGGCATGAAGGCTCGACCGGAGTAATACCACGTCCCCACAGAAAACTGGTGTGAAGCAGTGCATGTGCTGTGTTTCGCTGTGTGTGTGAGGTTATCAGAGGCCCAATCCAGGGGAAGGGGGGTTTAAATGTAAGCAGCACACTTTTGACACCACTGGTGCTATAGGTGTCCATGGGCGGCGGTAATCGCTTACCATCAGGTGATCTGTGTGCTCGTCTGCCACCTGAATCATTAAAAAAAAGAGTTGAGCCTTCAGCCTTTCTCCCGCTGCACTCCACATCCTCTTGAAATGTATATTTTGTTATACCCTACTGCTTTTACTCTGGGATCATTCAAAAACTCCCAAGCAGTTGGGTATATCACACACGATGTCTTGTTTGTTGGTTTTCACTATAGTAAATATTCTATTTACCACTAACATACCTACATAAAGTGCAAGTACGAGTAAGTTATTTTGTAATGTAAAGTGGACTCCACTTTCCGCACTTAGACTCTTCTTCGGTCCATTATATGTGATGTAAGTAAGTTATTTATAAACACAAGAAAAAAATGCTAGGTACTTACGACATTTTAAATGAAGACTGCAAACACGAAAACTTAGCTGCCCTGCCGAGCCCGAGCTATGTCTACTTCCTACAAAAGTAAGTATCGGCAAAGTTCGTAAGTTTAAAGAACATCTTGTTGCTACGTATTCGTAGGAATCAGAAAAATAACACTTATTGGTCTGTGACAAGTAATAAAAACTTCTCAAGTAGTTAGACCAAAGAATTAAAAAAAGACTTTAGAATTCGAGTTTAGGATTTTAAAACTAGTATAAAATACTTAAAAACTCACTAAAATACAGAATATACAAGGTATACAATATCTACAATAGTTTAGGGAGATTGGCTATGTGCAAAGCGAGTAGGTAGTGGTGGACAGATAACGACCGCGCACAACACGGCAGAAATTGAAAACAAATGCAGATGGTCAACTGTCAGAAGTGTTGATTGCGATACAACCACCAATATTCTCTACAAATAATAGTATGTTATTGTTGAAATTGGTGAATAAAAACAGGTTTTGTAAATATTGAATCAGTCTTTATTAGTCATATCTTCAAAGAATTTAGAACATTTATAATGAACAAATTGTCGAATACTAGGTAAACTAGGTTTGCCCCAATGTTGTTTGTTACTGGTCTTTGACAAGCTGGAGGTGATGTTAACATAGGATATTAAGGCACTAAAATGCTTGCACTTGCTGCTCTGATTATAGACACAGTCACATTTTACACCAGTGACAACCCAAGCACCATTGATCTGTAAAAATAATAAGAACAATTAGTTAATTGGAAATGACTTAAATGTAATAAATAAGTACAATCCCCGGAACTAGTACTGGGCATACCCAGGTGCACCACCAGACGCTTGCTAAAAGAGTGGTCGATTGAACAGAGCAAGCAACACTGGCCGAGATTGACAGGCCAGACACATGCTAAAGGCTTAATTACAGAATTTTCCAACAAGTTCTCACTAGAGGCTCTAATGCTATTTCGAGAACAGTTGAGGATCCTCACAGGTCACTGCAGATTGAACAAACAGATAATTATATCACATAAACAATACTTACGTTTAAACTGGTTTTGTATGGTGTTAGTGTCACAGATGACTGACGAATTACGTGGGCTCGTGCTATGTAGCTTTGGCCGTTATGTCGCAGTTCTTCCACATTTCACTTCCACATTCTAATAGGAATTTATTGCCTCTTTATCTCAGTTTGTGGTTGGAAACTAATATTATGTGTAATAGTTTATAAACCCGGTTTTTATTATTATATTAGTTTTACAGTAAAACTATTGAATAAATTGCACTTAAATAATGTCAACAATACTATTTTAATCTTTGATTTTAATTATATTTCCAAAGAAAAACTACCAATGTTGACATTGTTATAAATTTCAATTATTTGACAGCATTGCCAGTAAGAATCGTTCAAAAATCTAGGTAGGTAAGAAGAGTACAGAATAGTCGCACGCCATTTATGAATTACTCCATTATTTTATTATAATCTACAGTGAATTAAGAAAGTTATGCTGATTAAGTAAATTACACTCATAAAAACGTACTTATAGTCAGCAATTGATAGTATATAGCGAAAACTAAAAAACCGGTAAAACGGGAAAAAAATATCATAAGATTTCCGAACGATTCTAGGTTGAATTAGTAAGCAGACCAGAGACAAGGAAACCGTTCACCTTTATGCCTAGCAGTGCAATAGTCGTTCAGTTTTTATGGGCTCATAATACGAATCTTAGCAGCGCAGAAACAGGCCTGCCTTTGAACTGCGCTGCGAATGGATGGTTTTCGTATTTGCTGGTATTACGGGCCCAGGGGCCAATTTTCTCCGAACCCACTATAATTGACACTTTACTCGGAGGGGTGAACGAAGCCCTAAGACAGGTAAATGGAAATGAACCGTAACACTAGGCACTCGTCAGATGTCTCACCTAGAAATTCTAGGTGAGACATCTGACGAGTGCCTAGTGTTGGCTAGAATGCAACACTTTTTTGCACAGCCTCCCAAATCACGAGCTGGTCATATTAACCGAAAATAGTTAATATGACCAGCTCGTGATTAAATTGTGGGAGATTGTTGTGATTTAATTGTGGGAGAGCCATGCTTCGGCATGAATGGGCCGGCTCGACCGGAGTGATACCACTGCCTCACAGAAAACCGGCGTGAAGCAGCTCCTGTGCTGTGTTTCGCCGAGTGAGTGGGGTACCGGAGGCCCATCGGGGGGGAAGGGGATAAAAGGTTAGCAGCGCACTTGTTGCATGTGTTCATGGACGGCGGCAATTGCTTACCATCAGGTGATCCGCCTGCTCATCTGCCACCTCAAAAAGAATACTGTTAGGCTAAGGACAATATTTTTGTCTTCTAGGCTGCAGTTCGTCCCGAGGCAAGCGCGCACGCACGGCATTCAGCGCGCAGCAGATCAAGAGCTTGGAGGCAGAGTTCGAGAAGAACAGATACCTCTCCGTCGCCGCTAGGGGGCGTCTGGCTAGACAGCTCCGTTTGACGGAAACTCAGGTAAATTCTCTCATTCCACTACAGGTACCATTTGGGTATTTGACAATTTTTTTTTTATGTGTTTAATCAAAAGACGCCTCAATTTAAGAAACGTTGAAAGAATCACTTGATCCTCATTTGAATTACCTGAGATATCATAACTTTAGAGCACATATTTTGGGCAAGCCCAAAAACGCTCTATACAAAACTCAAACTTCTGTGTGCTGTGTGCGTCTAGTAATTAAATTTTGTTTGGTAGCTTATATCAAATGTTTCGTTTAAGTAAATGGATTTATAATAAAAGTTGGTGGAAAATGTACGGGTAGTTCAATGATACAACATTTTTTTTTAAATTTTATACTTTAAACTAGTGGCCCGCCCTCGCTTCGCTTCGGTATTTTAATTTTTTGAACGAAGTAGAATTCACAACAATCAATTTTGGTGATCGTAAACCTTAATGAAGGAATCTCAAAAAGATTTGATTTAAAAATGTTGGAAACTCTATAACTTTACTTTGTCAAATTTAATCAGTTCCCCCGTTCACCCCTATAGGGGTTGAATATGAAGAAACCGAAAGCACCCCTTTAAAGATTGAAGAAAAAACAATACCAATTTCTATGCAAAGCCTAATTACCAATTTTCAAGATTCTAGCTTCAAAAAATGTCAATACTTCGTTTCAACCCCCTTTTCCCCCTTTTTAGGTTGAAGAAAAAAATAACGAATTCACTTTCATTACATTTGTATGCAAAGCCCATATACCAAGTTTCAAGACTCTAGCTTTAAAATTGATAATACGGCGTTTCATCCCCCTTTCTCCCCTTTTAGGTTGAAGAAAAAATGCCGAATTGAGTTTCATTACATTTCGCATGCAAAGCCCAAATACCAATTTTCAATGCTCTAGCTTTAAATTGACGAATCTTTCATACGACCTTTTAACCCCCTTTCACCCCTTTGTAAGCTGAAGAAAAAAAAATGCTGAAATCACATTCATTTAATTTGTATGGAAAAACCCAAATACCAATTTTCAAGACTCTAGCTTTAAAAATAATAAATCTCCCATACATTGTTTTAACCCCCATTTCACCCCTTTATGGCTTGAATTAAAAAAAAAACTGAAACAGGTAAATTTTTATTTTTGATCATCAACCATAATCCAAATTTTCAAATCTCTAACATCTAAATTGAAAGACTTTCATACTAACGTAAACCCCCCCTTTCACCCCTTTAAGGGGTGAATTTCGCAAAACCCCTTCTTAGTGCGCCTCTACATAGTATGAACTACCTACGTTTCAAATTTCATGATTTTAGGTCCAGTAGTTTTGGCTGTGCGTTGATAGATCAGTCAGTCAGTCAGTCAGTCACAGGCCGAGGCATTACCTCTTTATTAATAGTATAGATATAGAAGAAGATAGAAGAAGATATGGACTTGCCTATGAAACTTTGAATTTTTAACTAAAAATGTTGGCTATTGGTTCTTATTTACCAATATTTTGATAGAGTATCAATATTTTTTACTATATCGAGATTAGTCAAATACCCAATTATGAACGAATGAACTGACAAAGGGAAATGTGAAACTCCAAAACTACAATAAATTCACACTCAGCGCCTGCGCTGTGTTTCGCAAATTCGCTGTGAGTAAACATACCAGAGGCCCAAATGGGGTGGAGAGGGGAAAGGGTAGAAACTGTTGGCGGCGCACTGTAACTCCACTGGTGTCTTTAGGCGCGGTGGCAATCGCCCACCCTCAAGTTCATCTGCCACCTACATAAAAAATACCTACATTTTGATATTTTGCATCTGTCAAAATATATGGAATAGAGGTTTGTCAGTAAACAAGTTAGAACCATGGCCGTATTAGACCAGCCGTCGGGAAAAATGGATTAAAATATGTAATATATCCCCTTACTCCCCTCGAAGACAACCTATGGTCTGGTTACCCTATAGGAGTATTGAGCGCTATGCAAAAATATTGCTAAGTGCGAACCATTAGAGTAGGTATACGTAAATATACAAAAGTGCGAGCATTGATCCAATCAGTCAACAATACTTACATGAAATTACTCCTCTTCACAACAGAACTAAAACAGCGGCCAAAAAAAACATGTCTTTGCCAACGTCACCCGATTTCTATCAACAGCAATTACCGGCTTGGCAGACTCGTTGGCATTTCTGCAACCTACTAATCGATAACAGAAGTATTCTTATCGACTTGCATACCTACTATAAATAGGAATAGAGAAGAGTGAATAGGCTGCTACAAGACAGACATGCTTTCAAGAAAGAATGAAAAACATACTAAGAATCTTTCAAACCAGTTCTTTTTCAAATTCCAGATCAAAATTTGGTTCCAAAACCGAAGAACAAAATGGAAACGCAAATACACGAACGACGTCGAACTCCTAGCCCAGCAGTACTACAGCAGCATCGGAATAGTGGCCCCACGGCCTATGTTCGTCGGTGACCGACTTTGGATCTTCAACTACCCAAACAGGCTTCCACCTACCCAACAACAGCAATGGATGAAATCGATTTCGAATTTATCGACTCCGCACAACCCTATAGACCGGAACATGTACAGAATACCTAAACCGGATGTCCCGCCTTTTTTAATCCCACCTTATTCGAACGAACGATTCCATGTTGAAAGGAGCCTTAACATGGCGGGAAATGTCAAAATTCCCGCGCAAAATCGCCTTCTCCCGCGTGAAGTTTACAGCAATATGGCGACAGCTCAAAGAAATTTAGATTTGTATAAAAATAACATTTTAAGCCATAGTAGCCCCCCGCAAGAGTCCAATGTGGATCATTTAAGAAGACTGGAGGAGAATTTTAGTATTTAAGAGATGTGCTCATGAAATTCTAGTCTAGATTAAGTACCTTGCCTAGCGCCCGAGTTCACAAACGCTTTTCAAATTTAAGAGCTACTCAATGCTAATGTAGCTTTCATTGTCTTAAAGTTGACAAACGAACGAGATATTAAGTAGTAAAGATGAAAAGCGTTTGTGTTCGAGGGAAGATTTTTATATAACATTAAAGTTGAACAAGTTTCGAATAAAACCAAAAATAAATGTCTTGCCGTTTTGTTAGGGTTATTCTCAGTCGCCCAGACTCAGACAGAGTCGCCAGAGTTCGTAAAAAATAATTTCCCACTTCCCCAGTGGAGGCAATGCCGGTGGGGATAACTGGGAATAACCCTTTTATTATGTACCTGCTAGCTTATTTTGCTGCGCCCTGTGCGGCGACATTTGTCCGCTACGGGCCTGGCTCTTTACCCAATAGGGCCAAGACCTTACGGTTAGCCGGAATACGGCATGCCGCTACGGACACAACTGACAGATGTCAATGTGTCATCCCCATACATTGACACAAAATTTGACACATGCAAAATGTCAAAATGCATAGAAACTTGTCATTTTCATCTGTGAGTTATTATTCTAAGTCTGTCAGTTTACTTTACATGAATGAATCAGAGTAGTACATCGGCACATCGCATCGGGGCCAGCCACTAGTGTGTTTTCGCTTTAAGTTTCTGAACGAAGTGAGGGCGGGTAGTAGTTAGTAAACAGCCAGTAGTCTTCTATACTATTTATAAAGAGATAACTTCTATAGACAACGACAAGGCTTATAGGTAAACCGAAAACACGAAACGCTTGCGCGTTGTACACAGCGCCATCTATTGGTTTATTTCTGAATTACGGTCCCGAAGCGAAGTGAGGGCGGGCCACTATAAAAAAATAAAACGATAGCAAAGTTTAAATACATAATTTATTACTATGGTACAACATGTTCCGAAGGATCGCCGATTTAATAACAGCAATATTAAAAAACAAATTTTAGGTAACCAAACATTTCATATTAGTTTATAATATAGCCAAACAGTACGCTTTTCTATTTTAATGATTTCTTATTCTTAATAATTAAAATTTTCTTGTATGTTCACGTTTACTATACATTTTCTCCAGCATTTTCTTAATATTGTTTCTTGTCGAATTTCCTAAACGCCCCTCTACCACGCATACAATTACACTGCCTTAAGTTTTTAATATAAACATAAAAAATAACAAATGTAGATTTTTCACACATTCAAGTTCAACACTAGACAGTTGCCATTTTGTTTTCATTTTTTAAGATTTCCCGAGTGACATTACTTTTTTTTAAATGCTCGTTTTATTTTAGGCAATGATTTATTGTCTACAATTGAGTTAACCTCTTTAAATAGATATAAAAATAAAAAAAGTGGCCAGGCTTTTTTAATATTGCACAAAAATGTTTTTAATATTTTAGCATTGCCATATAGCAACTGTCTGTAGTCGGTCCGCAGTGGCAACACCGTGGGAAATGCTCAGTTGATCGGGTCGCTTGACATTTATATAGAATGTATGTGGGTGTATGCTATGCCCAGGCTTCGCTTACAAGTCCGTATTGACACTTCACTTTACTTTACTGCTGCGTTTCACAGAGCTGATTTTTGCTACCTGGAAACAGAAAGTAGTGTTAGTAAAATTTATACGTTATACTCTGATTTTTAATCATGTGGAGTAAACTGACAGATGTCAAAGTGTCATCCCCATACATTATCACTCAATTTGACAGATGCAATGTCAAAATGTAAGTATAGAAACTTCACATTTGCATCTGTCAGTTTACTCCATATGATTAAAAATCAAGAGTATAGGTACGTACGTACAGCCACACATCAAAGTATACAAAACTGTCAAATTTCTGCAATCGACTCTCATCTTACTGTCACATACATTTGGTTGAATTATCAATCAATTGAAGAAATTTGACAGGTTGTGGTAACCTGACATGTCAGGTTACCACAACCTGTCAAAAAACTAGTAAAACTAAATAATGTAGTCACATGTATGTGCCACATGTATGTGACTACATTATTTAGTTTTACTAGTTATGATTCAATAACAACAAATTTTGAAAACAAAATGATGGCGCCGCTGTCATCCGGCAGCGAGGTAGGGGGTGACTGAGTGTCTTTCACCTGGCCAGCTGTCGCCCTGCTACTGACATTTTTTAACCCCCTTCCCCCCCAATTGGTCCTCTAGTACCCTCACTCAATCGACGAAATACAGCGCAGGCGCTGGTTTCCGCCGGTCTTCATGGCGAAGTGTCGCTCTCCCATGGTTTAACTGTCTCTCACCTGGCTAGCTGTCGTCCTGCAGCGATGTGAACCGGTTGCCGAGCGCGAGCGGCTGCTGCACGGCGGCGTGGGGGGTGACCGACTACGTCTCTCACCTGGCTAAATCCATGTCCCATAATCATGTCTCTCACCAGGCAGGGCGCAATTGAGTATCTCCCCTGGCTAGGGAGTCTCTCCCCTGACCATGTAATAGTAGAAGATCCGAACTTACATCGACCTTCACCGAGCTGATAATAGAATGAAATATCCTTAATGACAAATTTTTTATACTAGAAAATATATTAAAAATAGGTTTGCTAAAAAAATCCTGGACAGACTATTTTTAATTAATTTTTTAAAAATAATATTTAACTGAATTTTGCAACATTATATATAAGAAAATTTTCATTCTTACTTAAAGTATAAAACGTATAGAATGTGCCGCCATTGGGTTGTCTATTATTTACCTGGACAGAGTACTCGGTTGTCTGGTATAAACAGGTATGCCGATGGCAGTTACCTTCACTTGAAATGATAATAAAAAAAAATTATACCAATGTAAGCGCTCTTTTATTACGAACACGTTGATATAGAGTTGTCTGCGAAAAATTTGGTCCCAATAGCGGTTTGCGAGTTTTAAAGTTTTTAATTTTAACGTTAGGGGAAATGTGTGACAAACTCCACTGGTGCTGCAAGTGTCCATGGGCGGCGGCAATTGCTTACCATCAGGTGATCCGCCTGCTCGCCTGCTACCTATGACATAAAAAAAAAAATAATAATAACAAAGAGATCCGAGTAGAGTATAGCGGGTATTAATAAAGGACACAACATTGCAGTCACACGTGATGGGGCCTCAAATATAAGAAAGTGCGCATGCTCGGTATTCACACGACAGAGAATGACAGTGATACTCTAGTAAACAGTGAGAGATATTTTGGAGCGACAACACGTGTATTTTTATATTCTGTCTATTATTGTGATTAAAAATGGCTAAAAAGTGTTTTTTGTGTGGCTTGGACGATTCTTTAAGTGATTTTACTGAAGAAACTTTTAAAAATTGCTCATTAAAGTTAGCTTTTCGTAAAAAAAAAAATTCAAATATCATGAAGTTGAACTCACAAAAGCAATGCTTGATAATGTTGGCTATCATACCACGTGTTATAAGAAAGTAACTGTTCTAAGGCAGTTTGTCACACATTTCCCCTCACGTTAAAATTAGAAACTTTAAAACTCGCAAACCGCTATTGGGACCAAATTTTTCGCAGACAACTAACGTGTTCGTAATAAAAGAGCGCTTACATTGGTATATTTTTTTTTTATTATCATTTCAAGTGAAGGTAACTGCCATCGACATACCTGTTTATACCAGACAACCGAGTACTCTGTCCAGGTAAATAATAGACAACCCAATGGCGGCACATTCTATACGTTTTATACTTTAAGTAAGAATGAAAATTTTCTTATTATCTTAATGTTGCAAAATTCAGTTAAATATTATTTTTAAAAAATTAATTAAAAATAGTCTGTCCAGGATTTTTTTAGCAAACCTATTTTTAATATATTTTCTAGTATAAAAAATTTGTCACGAAGGATATTTCATTCTATTATCAGCTCGGTGAAGGTCGATGTAAGTTCGGATCTTAGACTATAAGTGTCTCTCCCCTGGCTATGTAAGTGTCTCTCCCCTGGCTATGTAAGTGTCTCTCCCCTGGCTATGTAAGTGTCTCTCCCCTGACTATGTAAGTGTCTCTCCCCTGGCTATGTGTCTCTCCCATGGCTTTGTGTCTCTCCCCTGTCTAAGTGTCTCTCACCTGGCTAGCTGTCGTCCTGCAGCGAGGTGAAGCGGTTCCCGAGCGCGAGCGGCTGCCGCGCGGCGGCGTGGGGGGTGACCGAGTGTCTCTCACCGGGCTATGTAGGGGCAACTACGTCTCTCACCTGGCTAGCTGTCGTCCTGCAGCGAGGTGAAGCGGTTCCCGAGCGCGAGCGGCTGCCGCGCGGCGGCGTGGGGGGTGACCGAGTGTCTCTCACCGGGCTATGTAGGGGCAACTACGTCTCTCACCTGGCTAGTACCATGTCCCATAATGACGTCTCTCACCTGGCCAGGTAGGGGCAAATGAGTCTCTCCCCTGGCCATGTGGGGCAACTGAGTCTCTCCCCTGGCTATGTAAGTGTCTCTCCCCTGGCTATGTAAATTTCTCCCCTGGCCATGTGGGGCAGCTGAGTCTCCTCCCCTGGCCATGTGGGGCAGCTGAGTCTCTCCCTGGCCATGTGGGGCAGCTGAGTCTCTCCCCTGGCTATGTAAGTGTCTCTCCCCTGGCTATGTAAGTGTCTCTCCCATGGCTATGGAGTCTCTCCCATGTCTATGTAGGAGTCTCTCACCTGGCTAGCTGTCGTCCTGCAGCGAGGTGAAGCGGTTCCCGAGCGCGAGCGGCTGCCGCGCGGCGGCGTGGGGGGTGACCGAGTGTCTCTCACCGGGCTATGTAGGGGCAACTACGTCTCTCACCTGGCTAGTACCATGTCCCATAATGACGTCTCTCACCTGGCCAGGTAGGGGCAAATGAGTCTCTCCCCTGGCCATGTGGGGCAACTGAGTCTCTCCCCTGGCTATGTAAGTGTCTCTCCCCTGGCTATGTAAATTTCTCCCCTGGCCATGTGGGGCAGCTGAGTCTCTCCCCTGGCCATGTGGGGCAGCTGAGTCTCTCCCCTGGCCATGTGGGGCAGCTGAGTCTCTCCCCTGGCTATGTAAGTGTCTCTCCCCTGTCTATGTGTCTCTCCCATGGCTAGGGAGTCTCTCCCATGTCTATGTAGGAGTCTCTCACCTGGCTAGCTGTCGTCCTGCAGCGAGGTGAAGCGGTTCCCGAGCGCGAGCGGCTGCCGCGCGGCGGCGTGGGGCGGCGGGGCGGCGCCCCCGGCGGTGCTCCAGCCGCCCCCGCGCCGCGCGCCCCCCGCCCCCAGGACGGGGAACGTGTCGTCGTTGTGGATGTCAGGCGCGTGCTTCTGTAAGACAGATATCATTGCAGAGTAAAATATAAAGTAGGTTGTTTGATGGGCGATGCTAGCTTAGTAGATAAGAACATTCGTCTTCCGAATGGGAGCCCGTGGTTTCTATACGGAGCACGTACGTATCTCTTGATTTTAAATCTATGTGCGTATTTCTAGTTTCCTTCCTACTCCATATGTATAGGTGTATCTGTGAACATTTACATCCCTTTAACCACGTGTTCTATCAACCATTCTGAACAACATTTGTTCAACAACTTTTCTAAATTCTACGAAAAAAATTTCGACTCCCATACAAAATGACCAAGTCACGTATCCGACTTTGTATGGAAAGATGAAAATTTTTTATGCGAATTTTCAAAAGCCTTAGAGAACAAATGTTGTTCAGAATGGTTGGTAGAACACGTGGCTAAAGGGATGTAAATGTTCACAGATACACCCTGTACCTATAGTGGTATGAGGCTTATTCGCAAAATGTCTTTTTCGCAGAATGTCTCTCCTAAACCTAAATACGATTCTAGTGTGTACATAAAAAAAAAACAAAGATATAAATAAGTAATTATAACTTTAATAAATTATTTATCTTCAAAAAACGTATTTTTTTCGCGAAATTTTGCGAAAGCGACCTTTTGCGAAAGAGACATTATTTTGCGACTGAGAGACATTCTGCGAAAGAGACATTTTGCGAATAAGCCGAGGTATGTAAAAAGCACTAAACGCGAGGACATTTAAATATAAGTACACAACCTTTTGCCCGCGGCTTTTTTTTTATATCATAGGTAGCAGACGAGCAGGCGGATCACCTGATGGTAAGCAATTGCCGCCGCCCATAGATACCTGCAACACCAGTGGGGTTACAAGTGCGCTGCCAACCTTTTATCCCCTTCCCCCCCGGTGGGCCTCCGGTACCCTCACTCACTCGGTGAAACACAGCACAGGAGCTGCTTTTTGCTGCTGCGGCTCCCCTCGCGCCCCGCACTTCTCTAAAATGGGGAGTTAGAAAGGAGCAAAAAGTAGCCTATGTTACTCTCCAATCTCCATCCCTTCAACTATCTCCACAAACAAAATCACGTCAAAAGACAAACATACAGACAGGCACATTTTTACCCGACTACGGCAAAGCAAAAGGAGGGTTATGATTTTGACAGGCTATGTATGTATGTATGTTCATCTGTTTCCACGTAACTTCTAAACCACTTATCAGAATTCGACAAATGACATAATTATCATTATAAGCGTTTTAATTGTCCGCTGGTTATAGGCTATATGAGGTTAACAAAATCTAATGTGGCGCCCTCTAGCAGACAAAACATACAGAGTAAAAAAATAAAGTTATGACAAATATGCCGTGTTTGGTATCATTTGAAAGCGCTTGATTTGTACATCCTAATCCTAACTAATATTATAAATGCGAAAGTAACTCTGTCTGTCTGTCTGTCTGTTACTCTTTCACGCCAAAACTACTGAACGGATTTAAATGAAATTTGGTATACAGATGATCTAGACCCTGAGAAAGAACATAGGCTACTTTTTATTGCGAAAAAGGGGTTGTAAGGGGTTAAAAGGGGGGTAAAAAGTTACTTTTCTACGCGGACGAAGTCGCGGGCGGCCGCTAGTTTTGAATATATATATATTACTAGCACTTGGACACCCAAATAGTACAAATAAAAAAAAAGTATATTGCATACTACATTTTAAGGCTTCTTTTATCCTTTTTCAGCGTCGTTTTTTGTCGTAGTTGGGTTTTAGTTTTTTTGCTTTTTTTTCTTATTTATAACAGTAAACTATGGATTATTATAGTGTAGGCTTAGATTAAAGGCGTGTACTCACGGCCTGGTTGCGCCGCAGCGGCTCCACTGGGCGCGTGCGGTGCGCCGGCGCCACGTACGCGGCGGGCTTCGCCTCGCGCCGCGGCGCCGGCTCCTCCACCACCGGCGGCGGGGGCGGCGCCTCCGGCTCCACCTGGAAACATAAGATCGAAATATAAAGCCTCTAGCACTACTTTAATACAAACTAGTGGCCCGCCCTCACTTCGTTTCGGGACAGTAGTTCCACTGTCTACCAATAGATGGCGCTAGACGCTGATTGATACCTAAGCCCTGGCCCCCCTCCCAGACAGATGAGTGCGACCGGGCAGCAGGCAGGCCCTTCGGGGTCGAAGACCGCCCCAGCAGCACCTTGTCGGGAGGCCTCCTCTCCTGGAGCACAACACCGTGCCACAAGATGGCACGAGAAGCAGCCCGGGTAAAGGGTTTACCCCGTACGCCCGAACCGCACCAAAAGGTGCGATAAAAACCGGATTCGGATTCCTAAGCCCTGGCGTGGAATATGAGATTAACCTCTTTATAATTAGTATAGATATAGAAGATATATAGGTTGTTTTAACGCTAATGTGCTAGTTGTGATAAATTTCACAATTTTGCAAATTTTGCTGTATTACAAAAGGTCTAATACCAATACCGCGGTATCGAAAATATATTGCGGTATTGCATGCTCTCATCCCAAGAATACGAAACACTTGCGACATGTAATAAATTCATGTAAACAACTTCCAGCGCCATCTATTGGCTAATAGCAGAACTAGGTCCCGAAACGCGTGAGGGCGGGCCGCTAATGTATAAATAAATAGAGACAAAGAATAAATAACAAAAAAAACTTGGAAATATTTCACTGTTCCTCACAGGACAAGCCTATCCTAGTGTGAGGACCAGCTTAATGTTATTTACTTTGAAAGTGTGTATTGGTAATGAAGAATTGTTTATTTTTTTAAATCTATTTATAAAGAAGTTACTTCTAGAGACAACGACAAGGCATATATGCCAGCTCATGGCGAGTTAAGCACTTGAAATTCGTCGGCTTAGTAAGGCGTTCGGTTAGTATAATTGGTAGTACAGCCACCCGGACTGTGGAAGGTTGTGGGTTCGAGTCCCACCTGTTGGGGGCAATTGAAACCCTTGATTTAATTTAGTGGACTGTATTTAATTTACTTAGTTAATTACTTAAGGTAATTAACAGCAGCGTCTTATTACATAATAATGCTGAGTAATTTACATTATAATTATAAAGAATGGTTTGGTGGAAAAAATTAAATGGCGTCGGGACGAAATGGACAGAGAGCGAAACAACCGTGTTGCCACACAAAATAATTACAACTTGTGTTGCCATCAACACCACCTGAACCCTCCGAGTATTTTTAAGTGCAATATTTACTTAAGGCATATTATGCAAACCGAAAACACGAAACACATGCGCGATGTAATCCACGCCCAGCGCCATCTATTGGTTTAGTTTGAGACTACTGTCCCGAAGTGAAGGCCCTGTATCCCTGTATCAGCCTATATACTGTCCCACTGCAGGGCAAAGGCCTCCATCATAGAAATCAAGTTATCGCTACTATGATGGGATTAGGCTTAATCACCACGCTTGCCTAATGCGGATTGGTGATCACAAACCCGAGCTATGTTCGAAAAATTCGAAACATACTTTTGCTCGACCCGGGAATCGAACCCGGGACCCCGAGATCACGCCCTGGTACTTAAACCACTAGACCAACGGGGCATATGACGTATATATGGCAAGTGAAGGCCATAATATAGAAATAAGAAAGATTAAAATACACTCACAGGCTTATTCCACGGGCCTTTGCCCTTGCCGCTGCCGTCTGGGGCGGAGTCCTCGAGCGCGGGGTCCCGGCCGGCCTCCTGCGCGCTGTTGCCGCCCTGCAGCACCTGGATCTTGAGCCCGGTGTAGTCCTTCACCGGCTCCTCATATTCCTTCCACTCCTCTTCCTCCTGGAACGGACAAGAGATTTCTTTAAGCACTTGGAATTCATCATCATCATATACCAAACCACCACATCCACCCACTGCTGAGTATAGGCCTTTTATAAAATACAATTTGAAACCAGTAATATAATATAGTTTATTGTGCGAGTTGGCATAAGGAAAAGTGTAGAGTAATATAATTGAGAATACCTATCTAATTTTAATGGACTGCAATTAAATAACCACAAGGAGATATTTTTAACTTTAAAGCCAATATTAATATAAATGAGGCACTATTTGATAATGAAACTACTGATGACGACTAATGTAAAGAAAAATAAGGTTCTCAATTTTCACGACTCTCTTTTGGTCCATATTATGAGGATTGACGTCACACTAAACAGTAGCTGCAGACCACGAAAGGAGGATACAGAAACTACCTACTATATTAATGGTTCTTCACCACTAGTCTGTGGACTAGTAGTGGTCCCTGGAAGAATTTCAAGTGGTTTGTGGAGTCAACTTATAAGACAAAAAGCATATTTAGGGTTCCTATCTCTAAAATTTGGAAAACAGGACAAAACTAATGAAACCCCCGGATTTTAGAGTCCAAAAGCCGGACATGTCAACAAGATCTTTTATACATATTCAATGTTACTTATATTTTAAAACCCAGCTCTATAAATGACACTATCCCTGGACGCTCACTGGATGCCCTTTAAACTAGGATCAATCCGAGGGAAACCCAGACGGATAGCAACCCTGTACGTATTATATAATAATAAGTTACTGTTTGATACATAAATATCATAGTTTTCTTTAGTTATCATAAAATTACTTCAAGCTTCATTAAAAGAAATATGTTATCAGAACATTGCAGCAATTACAAAGACTCTTACTGAAATATCTGTTTATCACTATCATCAACATGCATTTACTATTATTAAATGATAATAGAACATATTCTATAAATCTTAATCTTGTAGGGTACGAAGAATAGGTGTTAAAAAATACATTTAATTGTTGTTAAAAATAATAATAAGTTGATTATACAGGAACAATGAGATCAACAATGAAAGTTAAGAGCAAGTAAACTCGTATATTTCTACATAACAATGAGATAAAACTTCTTTGTTATTCGTGATGTGGTGGCATGACCTAAAATTTACAGGTTAAGCAGTTTTCGAGCTACGCCTAGATATCCGGCGTTACGCAGCAAGTTACAACCCGATTTGCGTAGAATAACGTCTTTAGGACGTCTGGAGGTCTTAGTTGAGATGACTAACGGCTTTATCAAGTGGGAGTTGACGAAATTACGGTAAAATCGCAAATTTTTACACAGAATGTCGAGCCTTTGACGGTTGGGAGCAGGCCACGGAAAAAACACTTTTTTGAGCAAACTAAGTGCACAAACTCACCCCGGCTCGGCCCGCCTCGTCGCCCTCCTGCTACCGGCCTCTCCTTCTTCGGCCGTACATCTGATTTCTGTTTTGTGTCCTCTAATTTTTTTGCTAATTCGTCGGCTGTGGCGAACTTTTTCACTGCTTTCTTTTTGCGATCTTTCTTTGCGAAGAAATCGTCTAAATCGGCCATTTCGAATTTTGACGTGTGAATTTTATGTTTTGCTCTGGTAATGAGGTAGTTACAGCAATATTGGAACGAAACAAAGGGGAAAAAATCCCCAAAACGTGAAACGATTTCTGTGGCAAGCGTGGCCGACTGTTTCTTTTTTTTTAAAATGGCAGATCAAATGTTGGCAGTTTTAAAAATGTAAATTACTACTATTTGTGAATGATACCACTTTTATTAGTTCTACCAATATAGTAGCTTTCATTGAAAAAAGTAGGATCATCAAGATTTTTGTTTCATAGGCATAGGTATTTAACAATAATTTAAATCAATAGATAGATTACGGACGTATACCTACCTAGTTGCTATCCACTGATTTCATCACACGCATAGGTGGTAGTATAATCCTACCGTTACCGTTACCTACCGTTTTCGAATATTACCTTACTTTATTGCTCTAAATGCCTTTACCTTAAATGATGGATGACTTTAACAATACGCTTATTAATTATCCGAGCAGCTAACAATCGACTTTAATATGCAATGCAAACACAAACAAAGTCGTTGTTCGTAGAGTCACAGCAATTTTCAAATATTTCCCTAACGCCAAATGTCTGGTCAGCTAATGTCTATTTGAGCGGTGTGCAATGTGCAATATTATAATTTAACATTTATATCTCACCTTTGATATTTAAACAACCTGTTGTTCTAGAGCTTCAAGTATTTGATCTGTGATCTCGGGGTACTGGTTTCGATTCCCAGTTTAAAAAAAAGTACCTACCTACCCAAATTTCGAATTTTTCGAACTTTGTGCGGGTTTGGCCTCCATCGTAATAATCAAGTCATCAGCAGGGAAAATCCTGCGCCAACGAAGCGAAATGTTTACTTTAGAAAATTAGCAAATCTTCTAAGTATTCTGACAGAAAAATGTCTAAGTAGGCTTACCTACGTACCTACTTGATGTAGAATTTGCATAGAAGTCTACAGAAATCATAAAGGGTGCAGAGACTATGCTTTTGTGCCCCATCGCAAAAGATCCCGGGTTCGATTCCCGGTCAAGCCGATATAAGACAGGAATATGCATACAAGCCGATATACAAATGGTTAGTACATATGTCTGGAAAAATAAAACTGTCTGCCATAAAAAAATATCCTAACCAAATACAAAAACGCCCAAATTCCCAAATCTCCTGCGACATAACGATTATAACCCAAACAAATAACAGAACCTCTCGAAACGTACACTGTATTACAAGCCTTGCCACCTTCAATTTAGTCGTATAACATTCAGACCACCTCAGCAGGCTCGCTTATCAGTCGCTCCTCAGGTCCACTCCTATCGATACAAAACCAATAATCTTATCTACCTATAGATAGTTAGTATAGATAACTTTTTCCCCACATTTGTGAACTAAATTTCGAAGAAAATGTTGGGCCCTGTGGCGAGGATTTCAAACCATGCTGGGAGAAGTGTGATGCAGAGGTTCGTGAGATATGGCTCCAATGGGGGTATTCCTGGAGAGGTAAGTTTTTTTTTATCATTAATTACGTAATAGGGTTTTGGTGCGTATAACCATGTTAGGGTAAAGGTTTTCATGAACTCTTTGGTATTTAGAACAAATAGGTGCGTTGAGCTAAAGTTCCTACCTCTGAGTAGGTAGTTCAGGGCTCTTCTACCTTGGTATATTTACTCTTTGGCCCTATCCTTAGAAGCCCAAGGTGCTTCACCTCATTGGTACTGATGGAATGGTAGGACATTACAGACTAACAAAATTAATGGGGCTACTATATAATTATATACAAGAAGATTTTATTTATTTACTAGTGGCCCGCCCTCAATTCGCTTCGGGACCAAAATTTCGAAATGAACCAATAGATGGCGCTATGTATAATTACATCGCGCAAGCGTTTCGTGTTTTCGGTTTACCTGTATGCCTTGTCGTTGTCTATTGAAGTTATCTCTTTATAAATAGTATAGAAGATAGATTTAGAGGCCGTAATGTCCCACTGCAAGGAAAAGGCTTCCCTACCGTTTTTTCACCTACTCCGGTCCTGGGCTGCGGTAGACCAGTCTTTTTGAAAAGCGTCAAGTTCAACAAGCCTTCGCCTACACACATCAACAGGGAGATGGGCACTCTTTTGGGACAAACCATTTCAGATTCTTTTTCGTACGTTTTGACCATGCTCCAGGTATACCTAGGTAAATCTGAAATTACAATGAAGCATCAGCCATCTGACTAGGCAGGGGACTGACCAACTGTATCATAGTAACTTTCCTAGCTCTATATATCTGAGACTGTATTTTCTTAAGTTGGAAATATGGATTATTTACCCGGAAACTAGTAGGAAGACCTACAGTGACACATCTTCTGCCATCTGACTAGGCAGGGGACTGACCAACAGTATCATAGTAACATTCCTAGCTATCTGAGACTGTTCTATGTATTCTTAATTTAAAACGTAGATTATTTACCCAGAAACTAGTACCTATACTTATTACCTACAGGTTTTAGTGTCCTTATACAAATGTACTTTATTGTTAGGTTCTAAGTTAGGTATTGTGTATTTATCAGTTTGATTGAGCAAATTTTCCTCATTCATTAGTCATATTAAATAGGGATCTAGTAGGTAATTAAACCAGAAAACAAATTATACTACTTATGCCTACTTAGTTACTGAAAGTTAGTTGACAATAAAGTTGTAAGGGGTCGAAAATGACTTAAGCTGCTTGAAAAAAAGTTGTAAATAACGACCGAGACGCTTATTTTGGTCATGCCGTCCAAAAGTAAACAGTTCTATCGGAGTAAACATTCATACATATAAGTACCTAACTGTAAATACATTATTTTACTATTGGGCTGTTACATGACTTATGTAGGTAGGTACACTACGAACAGATTAGCCCACTCCCTTATCACGGCCGTCATCACAGTAAAATAACCCGAAATTGAGTTAGGTATGTAAGTTAAGGAATAAACAACATTCTGTTCTTGCATTACCTACTAATGAAAACAGCCTACCTAAGTATATAATTTTCATACCACTCTACCCTCTAGATCTTACTTTCAACCATAACCCTTTGAGCATAGAGATTATATTCCTTTTTTCTTACACTTAGTGTAATGAAATATGGACATTTACGACTCGTTGGAAAACATTGCTTGAATGAATGTTTATAGTTTGCTGAGCAATGGACAAACAATGGCCAATCAAACTGAGGATATCGCGAAAAGTCGCACATACGTAACTTATGCATAAAATGAGTAACTGCAGTTTTTTATCGTCTGCTTGACCTGGTTGCACACCTGGTCCAAAAAATGTAAAAGAAGTGGTGTTTGTTGTCTATTCCAAGGGTTCTCAAGCTGGGTTTCTTAATAATACCTAGCCATAAACATTTCAAATTATGTAAAAAATCTTCTTTCCGGCAAGTAGGCAACTAAGTTTGGCGGATTGATTTTTATGATACACACTTCATATTTTCAAAATTTAATGGAACCCCTTACATAGGTAAGTGTGTGTGTGTGTGGACCTATGTCCAGTCTCATACACTATTTTAATCTTCAAAGTTAAAAATCAAGTTATCCTTAACTAAGTACCTACCTAAATACTATTTTTTAAGCAGAAAGTAGGTATATAGTTATGAGGAATTTGTATAATAGTCATTGTCATCATTGTAACACAAAATTATTTTAACACACTTATTTTTTTTTTTCTACAGATGCCAAGGAATATTATAAAGCCTGTCAAAACGGATCCTTTCAGTTCTTCATTAAGAGATTAACATTAGTGTAGATAAACAAAGTTTTCAATTACAAAGTCCCATAAAACCTAATTAACAACTATGGACAGGCATAACGAAATAGTCGCGAGGTTGAGGGTGCGTCCTCTACGCGCCCTCTGAACAATAAAAACGGGTCGATGATGCCTTTACGAGTCTGTTTTGCTCGATGGGCGGGCTTTTGTAGGATTGTCTGAATTTACATAAAGTTTTATAAATTAAAAAAAAATAGGGAAATAATAGGTAGGTGTAGGTAAGAAATTATTAATCTTCTGTCTTCTATCTAATATTATAATATCTACACTTATTTATAAAGAGATACATTCTGTATAACACCGGTACGACATTTAAATCTTTAAGAAACGAGCCTATTGGTACCTTCCTAAAAAGCCAGCAACGCGTCCGCACTCCTTCTGGTGTAACTGAGGTCCATGGGCGGCGGTGATCACTTACCATAAGGTGACCCGCTTGCTCGTTTGCTTTCGTATATCATAAAAAAGAAAAAAGATATCGACCAATATTTACATTAGGTACTCTTATGTTGCAGTAAAGTAATCCGATTCGTAAGTTGATCAATTTCCTAGAAGTTCGTCAACTTTTAAAAAATAACAAACTGCCCAGTCGAAATGATTAAACAGTGTTGAATTTTATTTAAAAAAGTTTAGGTTAAGTACAAACAGCCACACACATCAGGTTACCACAACCTGTCAAATTTCCTCAATTGATATTCAACCTAATGTGTATGACAGTAAGATATGAGTCGATTGAAGTTTTGTTTAGTACTTTGATGTGTGGCTGTACGTATCTACTTATGTTAGAACTGGTAACTGTCGGTGAGGCCCATCTTCCACAGACGATTCCTCTGCTACCTACGCCTCAATATTCAAATTTATCACTTGTCAATTTCCAGAACCTCCCGTTCGACATCCACAACAGGAAGCGGCTGACCTTCAACCTCTTCTGGTTCGTGGGCACGGGCATCGCGGCGCCCTTCATCGTGCTGTGGCACCAGATGGCCAAGAAGTAGAGTAAGTACACATCATTCATCATCATCAATTCAGCCAATAGACGTCCACTGCTGGACATAGGCCTCCCCCAAAGTTCTGCACACAGATCGGTCCTGCCTCCAAGGGACTCCCGCGACCTTCACTAGATCGTCAGTCCACTGGTGGGAGGCCTGCCACGGCCGTGGCCTCCTGCACGCGGCCTCTATTAAAGGACCTTTCCACCCCAACGGCCGTCTGTTCCCCTCGCAATGTGCCCTGCCCATTGCCACATGAGCCACCCAATTCTTTGGGCTATGTCCGCGACCTTAGATCTCCTGCGGATCTCATCATTTCTGACACGATCACGCAAGGAGATTAAGAAGACTTTTAATATTCTGTGTGCTTCACACTGTTATTTTTTAATGATCAAACGACATTATAATTAATTGTTTCTGTTCCAGGTAAACTTTATGCTGATGAAACACAATGGTAGTCTAATTTACAATATTTTAAGTAAATAAAACGATTCAAAAGTATTTTTATTAGTTTTATTTACTTTTCAAAATGCCATAAGGGTGCGTTCATTACAAAAGAATAGTCATCCCTATAAAAAAGATTCCTGAACGCTATGGTAGTTTTTCAAAAAAAGTTAGCATTTGGAAACTTCAAGGAGGTTATTGAATTTTTCTGCGTTTTTCCACAAATTCCAATAAAATAACAAAATGATGCCCCTAGCGCGTATCACGAACAGGCTCGGCAGGAATGTGATGACCAACTTCGTGAGGAACCACTCCAACGGTGGAATCCCCGGCGAGGTATGTTCCAAATTCAAATATTTGTCACCCACCACATTATGTAATGAATGCAGTTTTTCCTAGATTTCGTCGTTCTATTGTTTTAATTAGTATTTAATTCGATCTTGAGCATTTAAATTGACAACATTTTATCACTTGAAGTTTGTTGAATTTTCAAAATCGTAGCCATGTATGTAATTTGTCTCATTTTGTATGACTAGACTATAATAATTTAATTAATTTATTCCTCGTAAAGTTTGTAACAAAAAATAAATAAAGGAAGTTATCATACAAACGTCAGATTCATCCTCCATAATATATATGATATGTCAGGTTAAAAAGATTGTATTTAAAAGATGGATAAAAACATTGGCTTTAGGATGTATTTATCTATTTAAAGCAATGAGTTATAAATATAGAGCAGAAATACCTACAAAAAAAACGTGCCGGTTTAGAACATAAAATGGCGGACTGACAGCTATTTTAGTGCTGCTCTGTTGATAATGCTTTATCGATATCATAATTTGTCAAGTCGATACTGACTGGGGGTCTAATTTGAAGTGAAACGCAAATAAAGCATTGAGTATTGAAGTAATTTTGAGACTCAACCAAACGATTGAGAACGTCATTTCGTAATTTGAAGTGACCATTCCTTCGTTTGAGACCGATGGAAGTTGTTTTGACAGAACTCGTCTCAAATCCTAATTTGAAAGCCTAAAATGACATTCGTAAAATTGATTGATTAGAAGCTTAAGTTACTGGTTAAATGAAAATCAAAGTATAAATAGATAGGTACTCTTTATTGCACAAAGTTTACAAGTCTTCTTGAAGTAGGTAATAATTATGCTCTTAATATGTAATAGATAATATAGATCTTTTTATTGCAAAATTAAACTTAACTAGTGTTGCGGCAACACCAGGATCATAGCGGCAACACCAGGATCATAGAACCAATCATTCCAATCAACGAATTTTATCGCGTGATATGCGTCCGCTCTCATTGGTGCTTCATAACGTGATATCGCACAAGCGGACCAATGGGAGGCGCCGATGACGTCGCGAAAATCGACTCAACGGACATCCGGATCGCCACTGCATACAAGGAACACCTAACGCGCACATCTAATTCGTAATTTTAATTATTTTAATAGTTTGGTCTGTGACCGCTAAATAAGTATTTCTTTACTCTCTAATACCGAGTTTTCTTTCCTCCACCTCGTCCACTACAACTAGGTATACAGATATGTATTCAATTTACAATTATGGTGGTAGTAGGTAGTAGAGCTTGTAGTGATATTATCTTCCTGAGTTCAGTTCGTCGCAGTTTGTAGAAAGAGATCTGTAAGTAAGAAAATTATGGTATTATTGATAAGATTATAATGATATTATCTACTCTTAATAATAGAGGTAGGGCAATGGTAGCTCAGTGAATAAAAACGGGAGGTCGTAGCAGTAGGTATGTAATACCGGTATCATTAATAACAATCTCAAATTGACGAGTTTACGATATGTGATTAAAATCAAATTATTACAATACTCCCCAAAGTGAAATTCATCGCTTAGCATAAAAGGTTTATCTTCATCGTAAAATATTATCGATGTTTTTACTACAACCCTAGTATAAAACTCACGAATTTTTATAACATAAAAATATTCAAAATGAAGCATAATCGTGGACTGAAAACACACGGATAGAATCACACGGGGAAACAAAAGTGTAAAACATTCAAAGTTTCTATAAATATAATGAACATTTTATAATAATTAGAAAAAAAATATAACATACCGGTGCAATGTTAATCTTTGCTGATTTTCGCTTTTCCTTGAGCCACATCCTATAACACTACACTTGGGCATAATGATTAAATGTTTCTTCAATATCCTGTGTAATGTGGACAACGAGTTCTCAAAAGAAAAGAAATTATTAGTTATTTTTGTCGATAGAAACGGTGAGTTGACACTTCATGTACTTCAGAAAACTGTAACTAAACATGGCTTTTTGGCCGCATTAGGCATTAACGTGGTTGTCAAATGACAATTTTTCCGATTATAGAGCTGAATGAAATAGTGTCATCTCTTTCCACTTATGAAATCAAGGCTGAGTTAGATAGAGAGAACAATAGTTTTGAGAACTCCACGTCGACAAGCATGGTATTTGTATAACTGATTTCTGTATAGGACAATAGGCCCCGGTCCATATATTTAAGTCAATGATTTAAAGCATAAGTAAGGTCATACTTGTGTCCATGTTATAAAATGTGTATTACTCTTAGCTTTCATAAACATTATTTTATTTATTTAAAAGATTCACCAAGACTCCAAAAACCTTGAATGTCACACCAACCGTCAAATTTTGCTAAAACTTAACGAAGGACTTAATTTGTTAATTTGATTGGAAACTTCCAGAACCTGCCCTTCGACATCACCAACCGCCACAAGCTGACACTGTACTTCATCCTGTTCGCTGGCTCCGGCCTCTCAGCGCCCTACCTCATCACCCGCCACCAGCTTCTCAAGAAGTAAATGGTAAATGTTTTTAGCTACAAAATACTTTTTTGTATTCTTATACGTGCTAGAATGAGTCTAGTTCTGGAACTAGGGGTTATTGTTTAACATAAGGATCAAATCCAGGGAAAGGGTTAAAAGGTAAGCAGCGCACTTATGACACTAACTGGTGTTGCAGATGTCCATGGCGGTAATCGCTTACCATCAGGTGATCCGTTGGCTTGTCTGCCATCATAAAATAAAATGTTTTTTCATTTTCATATCAAAATGGCAATTACTTATTTTATTTATTTCTTTACAGGTAGAATGCCATCTGCTTATTTATGATTCCTCTTGAAGATCAATAGGTTAAGATAGAAAATGTAATATTATAATAAATCATTTCGTTTAAAGGTTGTTTTTTTAATGGATTCCAGTAGCTTGCTGGAACCATGGCATACTCATGTTTGCCGAACCGGAACCTTTAGTAGGTATCTAAAATGTGCCAATGGACGTCATGAAATTTTACCCCATTTGTTAAAAAACATGGGAACTCCGTTAGTTCGCTAAACAAGATGCATAATATAGGTAGGTATAAATTATATTTTATGTGGAAATTAAACGCTACGGAATGGCTGTAAGTTATTTGATTTCTTTGATTATTTATTAAACGAAGCCTAGTTCGACGAAGTAAAAAGTCAAAATTATTAGTGATGTGAAAGTTAATATTTCAATTAATTCCTATAACGAAATTGGACAATCGATATCAAACCATTCGACTATCAACTTCTATACACTGTTTATAATGGATAGATAACATCAATGTTTGAAAACCGTAATTATACCATCTTTATGAAGTTCAAGATCAAATTCTTTATTGCAAACAGATGGTTTAAGTTTTATGTAGTCTTCAAACATTCAAACCGTAAAGAATTATTATTCTTCAAATTCATAATAATATTTCTAAGATTAGAATAGTAAGGTAAGGAACATTGCATAACCTAATGTTAATATTTTACTTAAAATTTAAATTTTTCTACTTGACGGAATAACGAGTTCTTGCCCAGCTTTGCCGCTCGCTTAAATGATTGAACTCGTAGCAAATATGGATCCACGATACTCCCAAAAGAAAACAGATTGTCAATTATCCTATAGACGTTCAATTGTTAGAAAACAACTAGAGTTATTATTTAACATCCTATAAGATGCAGAGATTTTTTAAAATTATGTTTCAAACATTCTTATTTATTACATATACTTACCGATTAAAAAATGATGATTACTTAAGTTATTTCAATTGCATCATCGCATGATCCAATTAAACATTCAATTGGTTACCACCTCCCTAAACAAAAAAAAACGTCAAATTGACAATCGCCAAAATTGTGCATTTGCTTGCATTTCGTTGTTGTTGTGTAAATTAAAGAAAATATTGGGAAATTACTGAAGACACAAGCCCAACTACTTATTAGAATACATAAAGAAGAAGTTCTACATGTGTGATGTTAACATTCAAAGGCTAAAAGTACGTTTTTCACTCAAAAACTACATTGACCGGCATCATAAACAATGTTTGAATCATCTTGCTATATCCTCGACAACGGAGCCTACACGGCCAAAGTGGGGTACTCCTCTGTGGAGCCCAAGGTCGTGCCTAACTGTATCATGAAGGCCAAATCTGAGAGGCGGCGTCCCTTCGTAGGATCTCAAATCGACGAGTGTCGCGACGCATCGGGTCTTTTCTACATTTTACCCTTCCAAAAAGGTTTTCTAATCAACTGGGACACTCAAAAAACTGTATGGGACTACATGTTCAGCAAAGAATGCTGTCCAGTCAATTTTAACGACACTCCTCTGATAATAACAGAGCCTTTATTTAATTTTGCTTCGATACAAGAAGCCATGACTGAAATTTTCTTTGAAGAATACGAATGTCAATCTCTGTTAAGAATTAACGCTACAGATTTAGCAGAATATCAATATCGGAAGACTCATAATAACCAGTGCACGGTTGTCGTAGACTCCGGATACAGTTACACATACGTAGTTCCTTATATTAAAGGTAAAAAGTACCGGGATGGCATAAGGAGGATAGATGTAGGTGGGAAGGTGTTGACGAACCATTTGAAAGAGATATTGTCATATAGGCAGCTGAATGTGATGGACGAGACATACGTTATTAATCAAGTGAAGGAGGATTCGTGTTTTGTGTCACAGGACTTTATGGGTGATATGGAAATTGCTAGAAAAAGAGGTGAGATATTTTTAAGTGTAAGTTTTTATTAGCCTAATCTGTCCCACTGTTATTATGAAAAAAAATTAAGTACAGTCAGCCACACACCACAACCTGTAAATTTTTTTCAATTGAAAATCAACCTAATGTGTATAAGAATATGAGAGTTGTGGGACACAATAACTGTATGATTCAAATTTAAATAAAGAATATTTTTCTAATAAGTAACTTACATACACAGGAAAAAATATATTTGATAACTAGTGGCCGCCCGCAACTTTGTTTGCGTGAACTTTATGACTCTTGACTTAAAGATGATTATTTAAATAGAATTTAACAAAAATATTACTTATTATAAATGTTCGTTTATAGGTTAATAGATTTTTAAGGCGGCTCATTAATATTTCATACGAAATACTAAGGAATGGGAACAACTGGCCGGCTTTTGTATTTCCAGAGAGCTACAATTTGGGTGTCTTTGAACAAACTTTGAACCCCCTTTTCGCTCCATTAGGGGTTTAACCCTTAATAGGGCAGAGATAAAAAATATTGAAAAAAACAGGTTTGAGTTATTATTTATATATTTATTAGGACCCTTTTGGACATTATTTAAGAAAATCAAAAATTATATAATTACAAGTACGCGAAATTATGGTGGTAATCATTTTACCATTGCCCGTTTACGTTTAGGTGTTGGTGGTAAATGTTTGGCCTTAGCCCGTTATGGTACTAGAAGTAGAGCTGCTACATTCCATTGCCTCTCCTTCTTCAGGAGTAATATGAAAGTTTTTAAAACAAGGTGTTGCACAAAAAGCAACTATTCAGATATCACAAAATCCTTGACCTGTTTTGAGTCCTTTTTGTGCTGCAAAAACGGCATCTAGTAATTTTTTTTTTCATTTTGCAGACTTCCTTCTCTCATGGTTCGTTAGTCACTGGTTCAACCCTTTCTAAATATTCTACCGATACACGAGGACCGGAAGGGTTTTGGAAATTCTCTAACCCTCGTTTTTCAATTCCAGGATCTTCGCCAAATATTCTGGAAGAACCTCGCGAAACTTCATCGTCGTAATCCAGTACGCTATCGCCCACAGTGTTTCTTCAGTGATACTCATCGTCGGTGCTTCAATGTCGGAGAGATCTGATTCTAAATTCTAGCGATAGGACTATCAGATAATGTAATTCTCTTCGGCATTTTTCCGAAATAAGAAAGACGCTAGTGGGTTATGGTACTTATATTACCACCAATTTATACTATGCCGATCTAACCGAGCAAAGGGTAACAGTCTTACCACCGACTTCAAAAACGATTTTTTCATTGGTATAAGTTTTACTTCAAATATTATTGTGCTTGTAATGCAGGTAAATATAAACATAAATCCATAAAAAATAACTCAAACCACTTACCGGAATCTTGCTAAAACTAAATTTCAATTTATTTTCACAAAACATCTCGGATTTACGAAATTCTCCAAACTTTTTTTCGAACGTGGTTAGTTTGAAAAGTTTTACAGTAAGCATAGTTGCTCGTTCAAATAAAAGTTGTAAGGGTTCTTGCCACATTATAATATTGAACCAAAAAAAAATTTCATGACACGTATTTTTCTCTATTGCCAAAAACCTGAGGTGGTAAGCAATTGTCCTGTGCCCTATTAAGGGTTAAGTTCGGAATATCCTTCCTTATAGGATCTCATCCAAAAATGCTCATCACATTTGACAATTTTCCATTCCATTTCATTCCATATTTGTTATAGTGTAGCTGGGCTCTTAGAGGTCCAAACCAGATGTTCCATGATCTTTGATTTTTTTTCATGGCATCATAAACTGCTCATCAACCTGAACAACTTTTGTTAAAGTGCCATTGACCTACCTCTTATAGTTTAGCTGGTCTGTTGTGGTTCTACATCAAGGAGCCTGGTCTTCAAAATGTATATACCCTATAAGTTGCCCTGATATTACAGCTATACATTAAAAAAAGTTTCATTCAAATTGGTTCAGTAGTTTCCGAGATTAGCGCGAACAAACAGACAAACAGATAAACAGACAAACAGACAAACAGACAGACAAAAATTTTAAAAAATCATTGATTCATGTTCTGTTACTGTTTTTAGTCGTCCTAAGTTATTTGAGATAAATATCTTCAATGTACAGAACACAGCTTTTTACATTTTTATTATATGTATAGAAAAAGTCAAATGGAATCTGTAAGATTCATTAATATAAAATGTCCTTGTTCATCTAAATAAACCTGTGCAATGAAAAGTCACATTGAAATGCCCTAATTTATAATAAAAAACAATTTTAGAAATTAATCTACCAAAATCATTTTAACTTACGCTTCTGATATTTAAATTCCAGGTAAAGAAAACACAATAATCAGAGATTATGTTTTACCCGACTACACCACCATACGACGCGGCTACCTCCGCGACGTGG
>CM026301.1:241887-344515 GCA_014851415.1 Cnaphalocrocis medinalis | reverse complement strand
GCAGTGTCCCGCTGTGTCGCCCAGTACCGGAGACCTAATTTAGGGAGAAGGGGACTAAGTTGGCGAGCACTTGTATTCTACTGATGTTCAGTATCCGTCTGCTTCTCTGCCACTATCAGATAAGAAGGCTATCGCAGCACAGACAGACGCGCACGACTAAACCCACCCTATGCCTTAAGTTTTCGTTTACGAAGTCATCGAAGCGGGCGCTCTTAAAATTGTTTTACAAGTATGTATTGTCAGTCTTGCTACTAGCAAATCTAATGTGGTACAGTCAGCCACACCTCAAAGTAAACAAAACTATCCATTTCTTTTAATCGAGTCTCATCTTACTGTCAAACATATTAAGTTGAAAATCAATTGAGGAAATTTGACAGTTTGGTAACCTAATGTTACTACTATGGATGTCTGTACTAGTAGCAAAGCAATATTGGACAACTATAGCTTCCAATAGACAACATGGAAAGGATTGGAGGAAGCCTTTGCCTGTAAGAGGCTAACAGACGGAGAGGAGTGAATAAAGTTATTTATTTATGTATTTAATGTGAAACGTCTGTAAATAAAGGCTTTTATTATTATTTAGGTACCTAATGTCTAGTTTATATGGATGTGATAGAGATATTCTCGCTGGTTTTGGGATGTTTTCATTGTAGTTCTCAGGATTGATGGGAGACTAGGGTACAGAGGCAAAGACAGCTTAGTTGCTCCAAAATACGATGACGACTTACTAAAACACTGACACTACTAGAAAATCATCATCATCATTGCTTCGGGGTCCAACAATGATCCAGGATTTGGGAAATCTTGTCCATACATACAGTTACATTGAAACTATCATTAAAAATAATAAGGAAATTACAATTATTGCCAAATAAGAAGTCGCATAGCAAAACATAGCACAACATTTCTTGTAAGAATCTTATTGACGATTTTACATGTCCTTGACCCATATGCAACGCCTTTGCACTTTACTACCGCTAGAATATGTATCGATGCTGTCCGTATCCACAAAACGCAAGCCATGACCTAAAAATACTTAACAAGCCCATTAAAACACAAAACAAGATCAAATTTTAGTTTAACATGCGCGCATATTGTTTGCCAAATTTATTTCATGTTTCGCATGTGATAAAAGAGAAAACAATCATCTCACCTGCCGAAACTCTGAACCAGGCGATGCATCATGATTGCGTCCGTCCTTTATCAACACAAATAACGAAAGAAATAGTCAATTTCACACAATATTCACCCGCGATTAAACCATCATTTCTACGAATTGAATAACAAAAAATAATGGCGCGCTGCACCTCGATGTTGATCACAGACTCATTACGCTTTAAATATTACATGATTGAGCGTTAATTGCACAAGAACTTGAGATTTTTAGTTATAAATCCCAGGGGAATCACTGATCGCGCGGTCCTCGAAAAATCTTTTTGACAAACTGCAATAAATAAAAATCAACAGGATAAGTATTTATACATGTCAACGAAACTATCTACCTACTTATTATCATTTTCCAATTACCCCTGCTAAAATTTAGAAAACAAATCTAAGAATTGTAAAAAGATAGACTAAATGCAATTTTATATATATTAAAATAACAGGTTCCTTAATTTTTATGATTATATAAATAATTCATAAAAAAAATTGATTAATTGACTTTATAAATCATCTAAAAGTGATGCCATACTGTTCTCTGTTTTAGTAGATTTTGTTTTTTTACTATGGTAGTCGAGTAATACATACTTACCTATTTTCTTTGTTGGTAGCACTTTTCAAGAAACGTCAAAATTGCGAATTCGAGATCGCGCAAAAATATTGTTATTTATTTATCACAGAAATAAATTATACAGTGAATGTAAACTATCAGAATGTCTTTTGATGGAAACTGGGACGTTGAAAAATACAAGGAAGACCATGAAAGCGATGAGCATTGGGCGCTACGGAGAGCATTTATGGAGCGGTGGAAGACCGACTATTCTGAAGAAAGACTGGTCTGTTTGGCTAGAGTATTTGCCAATATAGAGTTCATGGGATGTAGGTACCCTTCTGAGGTCATGCACGAAGTCGCCGGGCTCTCTCATGAGGTAAAAATATAGTTTTTCTGCTAATTATTTCATAGTATGTTTTGGGGTTATTTATGTGTGTCTCGCTAAGGAATCGTGTCTGGAACAAGTATAATTATGTTTCAACGGACAAAACTTATTGATATACCTCGTTAGATCAAGATGCTAAATGGACCAGTTGGCTAGCTTGTCCAAATCTCAATACACAATACATTCACATATGTATAGATTTGCTTTACCATTGTAAGCCCAAAAGCCTTTTAAAAGGCAAAAACAATTGATATTCTATTGTGTCTGCTCTCTGAGTCTTACTATGTTGAGTTATTAACTATTGCGTCAGATAAATGTATTAGATCTTGTATGAAATGATTTACTTACTTAATATGCTGGCTCAGCGATCCGAAGTGGGTCATCCATCCGATGAAATGATTTGATTACTCAATATTATTAATTATTACATTTCAGATTGTCCAGTCTTACAGAAATTCAAGGAAAAATAAACTGCAACGAACATTTGTGTCCGCATCTGCAGCTGCCGAAGACAGAGCCAAAGGCGTCAAAAGGGTTGGTGGTTTCGTTAAAGCAGCTCCACCGTCGAAATCTTCTAAAATTGAATTTGTACGACAGGGTCAGAACGTACCAGCGAATGAATCATCTGATTCAGAAAATGATAATGATGATTCAACAAAAGTTGACAATGGTAATGAAAATATTGCAAAAGAAAATGTTAAGTCAGATCCGACGAATTTAAATGTTTACATTGAAGAAATGAGTTCAATAAAATGTTTGGACGTCAGAAGTTTTAGAGAAAGCATGTTCCAGACTGCTTTCGGTAAATTGGTGTTGCTATTAAGGCCGTGGACAGGAAAGCTGAGTAATATACAATGTAAGTTACGTTATTAAAATGATAAAGTTCATTTGTATGTTTGTACGTGTTAATGTAGCAGATTAGCAGACGGATTGCCTGATGGTAAGCATTTGGGATCCAGCGAATTGTACGATCATACATTAACGAAGAGATTATGCATATTTTGATGGTGTATCTTAATAAATAAATAAAAAAACCACCACCCGTAGTTGCCTACAGCACCAGTAGAGTCACACGTGAGCTACCTAACTTTATCGAAAGGAGGGGCCTAGATAAAACCTCATAGTGCATGCCATTTCCATAACTTGTCAAACATAATGTACAGAATGGTTGGTAGGAGTACTTAGTCTGTTCTTTTGTGCCTGTGAACCTCATATTAGGATCTCATGGCCGCTTACCATCAGGTGGAGTGAGGTCATCTTGATTGTTATAAAAAAAGGAAAAATAAATAAAATAAAAAAGTGTTTATTGCTTTCCACAATGACATAACAAAAGGTACATACAATGTTGATCAGGGTTGCATTTAGCTTAAGATAAAACATAGCTACATTACACATATTTTACACAAATAATGGACAGACGGAAAGCAAAAGGAAGTGGCTCAGCGAGTGCTGACATAGGTCAGCGCTGATTTTCACCTGCTCCTACCCTCTAAGATCTAGTGCGAGGGGGTTAAGTGGGCTTAAAAACATGCTTAAAGAGATGTAACTATTCACCGTAAATCGTTACAATTACTTTAACCTGACATTGTTACCTTTTCAGCGAGCTGCCAAGTATGCGGTGTCGATATTAAAACAGTGTATGAGAAAGGCGTTTACTACGTCACGATAGACGGTCAGTTGGTGGCGAGTGCGAAAGGGTCTAAGACGGATGCTAGGAACATTGCTGAAGCTTTGACGTGGACTGTAAGTCTTTGATTTCTTCAAGCATGTTTTAAATGTGGGAGTGCCACGCTTCGGCATAAATGGGCCGGCTCGACCGGAGTGATACCACTGCCTCACAGAAAACCGGCGTGTAGCAGCCCCTGTGCTGTGTTTCGCCGAGTGAGTGAGCGTACCACCTGGGGGGGAAGGGGATAAAAGGTTGGCAGCGCACTTGTAACTCCACTGGTGTTGCAAGTGTCCATGAGCGGCGGCAATTGCTTACCATCAGGTGATCCGCCTGCTTGTCTGCTACCTATAACATAAAAAAAAAGCATTTTTTTTGTGTGATAGGTAGCAGACGAGCAGATGAATCACCTGATGGTAACAATAAACATCTCGTTAATTCGTTTTAATATTATACCACTACTTATAGTAGTTGTAATTAAACATGGAAATCTAAAAACCTATTGAAGTGGGAAAGCCTACTTCTAAGATAATTTCATAGGATCTTTTTAAATACATTTTTTTTCCTCTACCTAAAGGTTGTCTGGAAAAAATCGATTTAGTGATAAAATCGCCTTATTGTACTGGTTAATGCTGTTGATTCACTCATGTATGTACTTCTGTGCAATAAAGAATCTATCTTTGTTAGAACTGACAACTTTGTGAGAACACAACCAGTGGAGTCCTAAAGTCCTTGAGTGGAGACCGCGACTCGGTAAGCGTAGTGTTGGACGCCCTGCGACAAGATGGGATGACGACATTCGAAGGCTGGCTGGAGTGAGCTGAATGAGAGTGGCCAAAAATCGGGAGCGGTGGCGTGCATTAGAGGAGACCTATGTCCAGCAGTGGACGAGTGTGGGTTGCTGATGATGATCTTTGTTATGTTGAGACGCAAGGGTCGCGGGTTCGATTCCCGCATCAACACAAATGTTTGTTGATGAAACAGATATTTGTGTTGGGTCTGGGTGTTTGTAGTATCTTCGTTGTTTCTGGTTTCCATAGCACAAGGGAAAACCTCAGTTTGGGGCCAGGACAATGTATGTGATGTTGTCTCAATTTATTTATTTATTATGATTTACAAATACACTATCGGCGGTCTTATCGCTAATAGCTCATCCAGACAACCTTGGAGTAGAGGAATAATACAGCTAAATCTATCTATCGATGTTGCAATAAAGAATATCTATCTATCTATCTTTTTTATGTTGCAGAGATTACGAGAGGAAGCCATAAGCGTGGTGATCAAAGAGCAATTCATAGCGCAGGGCGACGCGCGGATATCCGTCAGCGACGTGTCCAAGCGGAGCAGCAAGGACATCTTCGGGACGCCCGTCGAGAACAGCGTCGCTACCAAGTTAGTATTACTGCCTACAGTTGTAACGGTACCCAGTGCACAGGTAGCAGTGACGGGTCACTTGTAACAGTGTCGGGTCACTCGCTACGGGTCGGTACGGTGTGACGGGTCACTTGTAACAGAGATGGTCAATGATGGGTCACTTGTAACAGTGACGGGTCACTTGTGACTCAGTGATAAGACACTTGTAACAGTGAGGAGTCACTTGGAACAATGATGAGCCACTTGTAACAGTGAATGGTCACTTGTAATTGTGACTGGTCACTTGTAATGGTGAATGGTCACTTACAACAGTGACGGGTCACTTGTAACTCAGTGATGAACCACTTGTAACAGTGACGGATGACTTGTAACACCGACGGATGACTTGTAACACCGACGGATGACTTGTAACACCGACGGATGACTTGTAACACCGACGGAACACGTCTTGTAACAGTGAGGGGTCACATGTTGGTGATGAGCCACTTGTAACAATGATGAGCCACGTATAAATGTGACGGGTCACTTATGACAGCTGACGGCAGATCACTAGTAGTAGTGACAGATCGTACGTAAGTCATTTGTAACAGTGACTATTACGAGAGGAAGCCATAAGCGTGGTGATCAAAGAGCAATTCATAGCGCAGGGCGACGCGCGGATATCCGTCAGCGACGTGTCCAAGCGGAGCAGCAAGGACATCTTCGGGACGCCCGTCGAGAACAGCGTCGCCACCAAGTTAGTATTACTGTCCACAGTTGTAGCGGTACCCAGTGAACAGGTAACAGTGACGGGTCACTTGTAACAGTGTCGGGTCACTCGCTACGAGTCGGTACGGTGTGACGGGTCACTTGTAACAGAGATGGGTCAATGATGGGTCACTTGTAACAGTGACGGGTCACTTGTGACTCAGTGATAAGACACTAGTAACAGTGAGGAGTCACTTGGAACAATGATGAGCCACTTGTAACAGTGATTGGTCACTTGTGACGGTGAATGGTCACTTACAACTGTGACGAGTCACTTATAACTCAGTGATGAGCCACATGTAACAGTGACGGATGACTTGTAACACCGGCGGAACACGTCTTGTAACAGTGAGGGGTCACAATATGTTGGTGATGAGCCACTTGTAACAATGATGAGCCACTTATAACTGTGACGGGTCACTTATGACAGCTAACTGCAGGTCACTAGTAGCAGGTCCGGTGGGTCACTAGTAGCAGTGACAGATCGCACGTAAGTCATTTATAACAGTGACTATTACGAGAGGAAGCCATAAGCGTGGTGATCAAAGAGCAATTCATAGCGCAGGGCGACGCGCGGATATCCGTCAGCGACGTGTCCAAGCGGAGCAGCAAGGACATCTTCGGGACGCCCGTCGAGAACAGCGTCGCTACCAAGTTAGTATTACTGTCCACCAAGTTGGTTACTTGTAACAGTCATGAGACACTTGTAACAGTGACGGGTCACATGTAACAGCGACGGGCCACATGTAGCTCAGTGATGAGCCAATTGTAACAGTAACGGGGTCACTTGTGACAGTGACGGGTCACTTGTAACAGTGACGGGTCACTTGTGACGGTGACGGGTCACTTGTGACAGTGACGGGTCACTATTTGTGACAGTGAAGGGTCACTTGTGACAGTGACGGGTCACTATTTGTGACAGTGAAGGGTCACTTGTGACAGTGGCGGGTCACTTGTAACACAGTGATGAGCCACTTGTAACAGTGATTGGTAACTTGTAACGGTGAAGGGTCACTATTTGTAACAGCAACGGGATACATGTGACAGTGACGGGAAACATGTAACAGTGATGAGCCACTTGTAACAATGATGAGCCAATTATAACTGTGACGGGTCACTTATGACAGCTGACGGCAGATCACTAGTAGCAGTGACTGATCGTACGTAAGTAATTTGTAACAGTGACTATTACGAGAGGAAGCCATAAGCGTGGTGATCAAAGAGCAGTTCATAGCGCAGGGCGACGCGCGGATATCCGTCAGCGACGTGTCCAAGCGGAGCAGCAAGGACATCTTCGGGACGCCCGTCGAGAACAGCGTCGCTACCAAGTTAGTATTACTGTCGGTGGACTGGACAGTAACTAACTCGGTGAAGTTAGTTACTTGTAACAGCGATGAGACACTTGTAACAGTGATAAGACATTAGTTACAGTGATGGCTAACTTGTAACTTTAACGAGTCAATGACCGTCACATGTAACTCAGTGATGAGACACTTGTAACAGTGACGGGTCACTTCTAACAGTGACGGGTGTTAAGGATGTCTTAATGAAATGCTTGAATATGTATTGAAATGCTGTAATTACTAGTTTTATGAGTTTTACATTGAAATATAAAATTGTGGAAATAACCGGCGCGGAGACGCGCCGGGAGATAGGCCTATCTGAAGTTGCTCGTTCGTCTCTGTAGATGGCGCGACGGTCGCTCGCCGCCGCCGCCGCGCGGGAACTTTTGAATGTGGAACAAACTTGTGTTAACACGGGTCACTTGTAACAGCGATGGGTCACTTGTAACAGTGACGGGTCACTTGTGACAGTTACGGGACACATGTAACAGAGACGGGTTACTTGTAACGATGACGGGTCACTGTGACAGTGACGGGTCACTATTTGGACAGTGAGGGTCACTTGTGAAAGTGACGGGTCACTTGTGACAGTGACGGGTCACTATTTGTGACAGTGACGGGTCACTTGTGACAGTGACGGGTCACTATTTGTGACAGTGACGGGTCACTTGTGACAGTGACGGGTCACTATTTGTGACAGTGACGGGTCACTTGTGACAGTGAAGGGTCACTTGTGACAGTGACGGGTCACTATTTGTGACAGTGGAAGGGTCACTTGTGACAATGATGGGTCATTTGTAATAGTGACGGGTCACATCTAACTACGATGGGTCACGTATAACAGGGACGGCAGATCACTAGTAGCAGTGACAGACGCACGTAAGTCATTTGTAACAGTGACTATTACGAGAGGAAGCCATAAGCGTGGTGATCAAAGAGCAATTCATAGCGCAGGGCGACGCGCGGATATCCGTCAGCGACGTGTCCAAGCGGAGCAGCAAGGACATCTTCGGGACGCCCGTCGAGAACAGCGTCGCTACCAAGTTAGTATTACTGTCGGTGGACTGGACAGTAACTAACTCGGTGAAGTTAGTTACTTGTAACAGCGATGAGACACTTGTAACAGTGATAAGACATTAGTTACAGTGATGGCTAACTTGTAACTTTAACGAGTCAATGACCGTCACATGTAACTCAGTGATGAGACACTTGTAACAGTGACGGGTCACTTCTAACAGTGACGGGTGTTAAGGATTGTCTTAATGAAATGCTTGAATATGTATTTGAAATGCTGTAATTACTAGTTTTATGATGTTTTACATTGAAATATTAAAATTGTGGAAATAACCGGCGCGGAGACGCGCCGGGAGATAGGCCTATCTGAAGTTGCTCGTTCGTCTCTGTAGATGGCGCGACGGTCGCTCGCCGCCGCCGCCGCGCGGGAACTTTTGAATGTGGAACAAACTTGTGTTAACACGGGTCACTTGTGACAGTGACGGGTCACTATTTGTGACAGTGACGGGTCACTTGTGACAGTGACGGGTCACTTGTGACAGTGACGGGTCACTATTTGTGACAGTGACGGGTCACTTGTGACAGTGACGGGTCACTTGTGACAGTGATGAGCCAATTGTACCAGTGACGGGTCACTTGTGACAGTGATGGGTCATTTCTAATAGTGATGGGTCACTTCAAGTCACACACTGACGGGTTGTATCAGGGACATCAACATGATATTATTCGTCTGTATTTCAGGATGATGAAGCTGATGGGGTGGAAAGGCGGCGGGCTGGGAGCCGACGCGCAGGGCATTGAAGAACCTATCAAACCGAATATGCAGATGGTAAGAATCAGAATCGTTTATTTCTGTAAAATATGGTAACGATAACAAGTCTTTTTTTTTCTCAAGATTGTCGGCTTAGACAGAAGTCTTTTAAGCCATCACACAAGCTTAAAATGTCAAAAAACCATAGATAAACTTATTTTTATTTTTACTAGCGGCCGCCCGCGACTCCGTCCGCGTGAAAAAGTAACTTTTTACCCCCCTTTCAACCCCTTTTCGCAATAAAAAGTAGCCTATGTCCTTTCTCAGGGTCTAGATTATCTGTATACCAAATTTCATTTAAATCCGTTGAGCAGTTTTGGCGTGAAAGAGTAGCAGACAGACAGACAGAGTTACTTTCGCATTTATAATATTAGTATGGATACCATAAACAGATGATCACAATCTTAATGTTATGTCGCCATACAATGGTTAAAATAATTTTAGGTTTTTAATTAATTTATAAGAATTGGAGATCACAAAATTCATCCATACTAACATTATAAATGCGAAAGTAACTCTGTCTGTCTGTCTGTCTGTCTGTTACTTTTTCACAACAAAACTACTGAACGGATTTAAATGAAATTTGGTATACAGATGATCTAAACCCTGAGCAAGAACAAATGCTACTTTTTATTGTGAAAAGGGGGTTGTAAGGGGTTAAAAGGGGGGTAAAAGTTACTTTTCCACGCGGACGAAGTCGCGGGCGGCCGCTAGTAGAATAATAAAAAAGGATTGGGAATAATTTACTTTACATACTTGTCCATTTCATAACCGTTTGAAGTACTTACCAGTCTCCATACAAAAAAAAATGTCCATGACTTTCTTGAAGCATTATATTATACAGTAAACAAGTTTTTTTTTTTTTTAATCCTAATATTTTCACTACATCACATGCATTGGTCTGACTCTGAGATAGGTAGCTCAAGCACCTGTGTTACAGATATCAGAACCAACAGTGGAATTACAAATATTATACATATAATACTTTTCTTTTGTAAATACATACTTATAATACATAGAATTAAAGAGACAATCTTAATTACACTTCACAGGTGAACCGAGCCGGTCTCGGCAGCAATTCCACAGACATCCGAGCTCTTAAACGCTTGGGCGGCGACCTGATACGTCGCTACGCGTCGTCAGACACCTTCGACTTGGACCTGGTGTTCAGCAGCGAGTTCAGTAAGGAGGAGAGAGCGGCCCTGCACCAGGTCGCGCAGAGAGCTGGCTTGGCTTCCAGGAGTTATGGTGATAAAGACAGGTAGTTATGACGATAAAGACAGGTAGTTTTGATGATAAAGACAGGTAGTTATTACGATAAAGACAGGTAGGCATCTGACGTCACGATAAAGATAGGTAGTTATGGCGATAAAGACAGGTAGTTATGGCGATAAAGAGAGGTAGGAATCTGACGTGACGATAAAGACAGGTAGTTATGGCGATAAAGACAGGTAGTTTTGACGATAAAGACAGGTAGTTTGATGATAAAGGCAGGTAGTTATGGCGATTAAGAGAGGTAGGCATCTGTCGTGACGATATAGACAGGTAGTTGTGGCGATAAAGACAGGTAGTTATGGCGATAAAGACAGGCAGTTTTGACGATAAAGACAGGTAGTTTTGATGATAAAGGCAGGTAGTTATGGCGATTAAGAGAGGTAGGCATCTGACGTGACGATATAGACAGGTAGTTATGGCGATAAAGACAGGCAGTTTTGACGATAAAGACAGGTAGTTTGATGATAAAGGCAGGTAGTTATGGCGATTAAGAGAGGTAGGCATCTGTCGTGACGATATAGACAGGTAGTTGTGGCGATAAAGACAGGTAGTTATGGCGATAAAGACAGGTAGTTTTGACGATAAAGACAGGTAGTTTTGATGATAAAGGCAGGTAGTTATGGCGATAAAGAGAGGTAGGCATCTGACGTGACGATATAGACAGGTAGTTGTGGCGATAAAGGGACGTAGTTATAGCGATAAAGTAAGATAGTTGTAGCGATAAAGATACGTCGCTACGCGTCGTCAGACACCTTCGACTTGGACCTGGTGTTCAGCAGCGAGTTCAGTAAGGAGGAGAGAGCGGCCCTGCACCAGGTCGCGCAGAGAGCTGGCTTGGCTTCCAGGAGTTATGTGATAAAGACAGGTAGTTATGGGGATAAAGAGAGGTAGTTATGACGATAGAGAGATGTAGTTGTGGCTATAAGGACATTTGTAGCTATAAGCACATGTAGTTATGATGATAAAGAGAGTTAGATATGGCGATAACGAGTGGTGGTTATGACGATAAAGAGATATAGTTGTGGCTATAAAGCGATGTAGTTGTCGCTATAAAGAGATGTAGTTGTGGCTTTAAAGAGATGTAGTTGTGGCAAAAAGAAAGGTAGTTATGGCGATAAAGACAGGTAGTTATGACGATAAAGACATTTAATTGTGGCTAAAAAGATAGGTAGTCGATATCGATCGATAAAGAGAGGTACACAGCTGGAGGCACGAAAGTATAGCGATGACCGTTATTTTGCGCACTTGTAAAAAAGAAGACTTTCTATCAAAATTGGTTTCTGCGCACTCAAGGTCATAACTACACTTTCTTGCCTCGGACTATAATGGCGATAAAGGGAAGTAGTTGTGGCAATGAAGACCTTTTTTTTATTGTGATAGGTAGCAGACGAGCAGGCAGATCACCTGATGGTAAGCAATTGCCGCCGCCCATGGACACATGCAACACCAGTGGAGTCACAAGTGCGCTGCTAACCTTTTATCCCCTTCCCCCCGATGGGCCTCCGGTACCCTCACTCACTCGGCGAAACACAGCACGGGGGCTGCTTCACGCCGGTTTTCTGATGATGGCCAGTGGTATCACTCCGGTCGAGCCGGCCCATCTGTTATGCTGAAGCATGGCTCTCCCACAATTAAACCTTGCAATAAAAGATGCAACCACCTTATCGACTGAGCTTTTATCGCTATTCGATAGATTTTAACATTATGTCTTTTATCACAGATTCCTAGTGGTGAGGAAAAAGATAGAACCATTCTCTCTGGCCCGGGCGGTCATAGAGAAAGGAGGTGTCACGCCGAAGTTCCAAGTGTTTATACCAGCCAAACTGTTGGATAATGGCAGGTGATAGAATTGTGCGGGAAAAAGGACTAAAAGTAACGATGTAAAAGAAAAATAAAACGGCCAAGTGCGCTCCTCTACCATATTGGAGGTGGTGAATTGTGGTAAGCAGGAAAACCAAGATTGAGATATTTTTTTTTATATATGGCCTGTATTGTGTTCACGACACATTTAATTTTGCCAATGTCAAGTGTAGATTGATAAAGTGTAGTCAACAGTCGAAGTCAGTCGAAGTCACAGTCACTCAATAAAACGCCGGTGTTAGCGTTTTAATGTCCTAAGGATTCTGGTGAGACCATTTTTAACAAAGCCGTAGGTTTTAAGACTCTATTAGGTCAAAGCAAGTTTGTTCACGTTGACAACTCACTCGACACACAATAGCAGTGTTAAAAACGACACAATTCATGATTCTTATATATATCACCCTTGCGGCACTCACTGCACAAAGTAACACCCAAATTTGTACACTAAAAACCACTAGATACTAATCAAAATCTTGTGATTGCATCAGCCGAGCGGCTTGTTTCACAGTACCCACAGAATCCCAAGATTGAGATAATAAATAAAATATTTATTCCGAGCGACACATACGAACGTGGCTTCGATCAAAGACAATCCAAGAGCGCGCACCATCCTACTACTATTCATAAAGGCGAAAGTTTGTAAGTATGGATGTATGTATGTTTGTTACTCTTTCACGTAAAAACTACTGAATGGATTTGAATGAAACTTTACCACAATATAGCTTATACATCAGAATAACAGGCTACAATTTTTGAGGTTTCTACGAACCTGAAGTCCATGCGAATGAAGTCGCGGGCAAAAGCTAGTAAACTATACAGAATGCTTTTTCTAAGTTTAGACTAAATAGGTTGCGTTTACCATTTTCCAACACTCATCCACCGAGGGACGTACTTAAATACTGAAACCGAACAGTAGGCCTAGTACATACTTTTCTAGAAATCGTATCGTCTATACTCTGGTTCATAATCATGTGGAGTAAACTGACAGATGTCAATGTGTCATCCCCATACATTATCACTAAATTTGACAGATGCAAAATGTCAAAATGTATAGAAACTTCAAATTTGCATCTGTCAGTTTACTCCACATTATTAAAAATTAGAGTATACGGTAGGATATTTTTTATATTGAGCGGGCGGCTATGCAGGTCTTATTCAGACCAGTATCACTGCGATGTTGTCACATTTGTAACAGTGACAGCATTATTTTTAAACCCTGGCTCAATTTAGTCTCTGTTTTTTTTATTTCTATAATAATTCCACGGACTGGTTCCGTGCCTTTTTTGTGCTAGTTTTTTTTTTTGTTTGCAATATTTACAATTTTTGCTCCGCAATAAAAATTTAATTACAATCTTAAGTCTAGGCAGTCATGCAATGGTCTAACTGCCGCACTCAGAGTCGTTGATTAACTAAGTGGATTAATTAAGAAAATATACACTTATTTCAATACGCATAAAGACTACCGATACCTAAGTTAATGAACATTGGCTTAAATGACGTCTCTGAGTGCGGCCGTAAGTCTCTGTTTTGTAATTGAGAGATGAAGGTTTAGTTTTTTTTTTGTATAAATAAATAAATAAAAAGTAATAATACGTCGAGGACGTCGTGGCTATTTGAGAAGCTAACAGATTACCTACCATGGTTTATACAGTGTGTATCTGTGGACATAATAAATAAATAAATTCCATCTTATACCTACATTGACCTGACTCCGTATTAAGTAGCTTTCGACGAATTTCGAAAAATCATCGAATAAATTATGTTCAAAATGGTTGGTAGAACACGTGGTTAAAGGGATGTAAATGTTCACAGATCACCCTGTATAATGCGTTAGGAAATTTGACATTACATATCGGAATTCAAAGCAAATCACTATAGATTAGGGTCAAAAATAGAATAGGTACTGTTTTAAAATTGTGTTTCGCTAGATGGCGGCTTTGAAATAATTTTAAAATTTAAAGTTTTTTTAAAATAGTTTTATTAACTATGCTTTTTAATTTTTTTTTTTTTTTTTTTATGTGATAGGTAGCAGGCGAGCAGGCGGATCACCTGATGGTAAGCAATTGCCGCCGCCCATAGACACTTGCAACACCAAAAAAAATGTGGACTAAAATTACAGATGATTTATTTATGTGGTCCTTAAACCTAATTAGGTACGTAATTAAAGAGAAAATAATAGTAAAAAAAGAAAGCCCAATCCAGGGGAAGGGGGGTTAAAAGGTAAGCAGCGCACTTGTGACACCACTGGTGTTGCAGGTGTCCATGGGCGGCCGTAATCGCTTACCATCAGGTGATCCGTCGGCTCGTCTGTAGTTTATCAATCATTGACAAACAATTCAGAATAAAAAACATTTACGTACAAAATTTTATAATGTACTAGTGGCCCGCCCTCACTTCGCTTCGGGACCGTAATTCAAAAATGAACCAATAGATGGCGCTGTGCTAAATTACATCGCGCATGCGTTTCGTGTTTTCGGTTTACCTATAAGCCTTCTCGTTGTCTATAGAAGTTATCTCTTTATATATAGTATAGAAGATTTGTTTTGAATAGCATTGTAAAAATGTAACTGTAATTAAAATTGTTGTACAAAATGAATTTATTGGCGAAAATAACGCCTTGACCTTCCTTACATTGATTGGTGTATTTTTAAGAAAGATTATTTGTGTCATACATAAAATTGATAGTGATAATGTAAAAACAAACTTTTTGTAATTTAGATTAAGTAAATATAAGAAATAAATTCTATTTATTAGATAAATTGTGTTCTCTGTCATTTCCTATTGTACAGGTAGCAGAAAAAGTCATATACACTCCAGTGGCCTTACCATAATATGAGTTAGAAATACTATCTTCACTATCGAAAACTATCGCTTTGTCTCTTTCATTGTGATGCATTTGAAAGAGACAGAACAATAGTTTACGTTATGTCAGTTTTCGATGTTAATTCATGGTAGCGCTACTGGTGTTCAAAAATAAGTTAATGTTTAATTTTTCAAAAAAAATTTGAGAGTCATAATAGCATTTACTTATGAGCGCTCAACCAATCACATATATATCTTTATGTACAGTGATTATTATTTTTTCTTGTCTTAACTCTTAACAATTAATAACTGATGATATATCTCGTATTAAAGAATCACTGAGATGTTAAGAAACATGAGACGAATTGAACGCTTACATGAAAATGAAAACTTAGATGTGAATATTTTTGTGACGATCAAAGTGTTAAGATTTCTTGGACACCTTGCTCGCTCAGGTATCTGCTGCTGACTGTACCACCTACAATACAGTCTAGAAACCTTCGCAACAAAATGCGAGCCGAGAATAGTCTAAAATATGGCGACCCATTTAGTAGATACCTACATTGGTTGGAGAACCGGGTGAGACACAAGGGTCGCAGGTTCGATTCCCGCAAATTTAAAAAAAATGCAGACTGATGAATGATATTAAAAAGGTTCTTTAATGTCTTAATCTCAATCAAGTAAAATAGTTTTTGAAAGAAAGAAAAATCTTTTTTTTTTCTTAAAAAATATGTACTCTTTGTAGCTTTGTGAGTGCCATTATGCATTATTTTGGAAAACTTTACTTCTTTTTTATTTATCTATCTACTAACTGAGTACTACCCACCGAGTATTACCAGGCCTGTCCCACTCCGCGTGTAGTATCAAACTTGCAAGTACATGCGGCGTCCCCTCCGGAGGGGCCAGTCAGTAGAAAATCACGAGCGAGCGGCGATGCATGCGCGACAGTTGCGTGCGATAGAAAGAGAACGCACTTCTAGGTATGAATAATTGTAGGTGTTGTTGAACGCTGGCGGCCGGAATTTCAACTTTATGTTATGGTAGCCTGAGCCTTTATTTTTCTATAAACGGTTCTTAGAAGTGAGCATTCTGTACATTACTATTAAGTATTCTGTTGTATTACTAAGAGTAAATTCATCGCACCATTACTTAGTAGGTTTCTGCGTCATTCAGATCAAACGATATGGCTGGCTGGATGTATCGTCAACTACCCGCATTTAGGATAAAATCTATCAATCGATTTGTATTCTAATACAATCGTTTCAGATTATTATCTAGCCGAAAATAGGGGCTTGATCGAAGTTCTCGAGTATAAAAGCTTTAGCAGTTCTCTGAAAATCATCACAAAATCACCAAACGTCAGCCTGGCGAGTCGAGTTTTTCCCGCCAAAATTTTGACAGTATTACTCTTCAAAATGACATCGAAGCTAGCTTACGCATTAGCAGCATACTGCCTACTTTTCGTTTTAGTGAAAATTGATTGTTCAATCGTAAAACCGAATAATATTCCTAGAGTCGGTAGGAGCGATGAAAGTAATCTATTTGACCAAGAAATGGGATATGTTATCAAAACGAATAAGAACATACCGCGCATGGGGAGGAGGAACTACGATTCGGTGAGTTTTTTCTTTATGTGTGGCAGACGAGTTGACGGATGACCTCATGGTAAGCGATTTTCGCCGCCCTTATACACCTGCAAACCAGTAGTCAAAAGTTAGACAGTAACTTGTTTTGGTTTCAGGGGAACCGTTACGATATTCCAAAGTTCTATCAACTTCCTGAAGAAGGTTTTGAGCAATATGCGCGTAAGTTAATAAACATATTGTTTTGTGTCTTGTGACTGTATTCTCTTACTAATAAACAATCTTAAATTTTAGCAAGCCGCTCGAATTATAATCAAGATTTGAACGAGGAAATTTACGAAAGTCGCTTTGAAAACGCTATGAAGAAATAATTTCAAACACTAGTGAATAAAAGTTTTGTGGATCTTTTCGCTATTTCAAACCGGATTTGATTATATTCTAGTCATTTTAGTATGTTTAGTTTAAATATTTCAGATTAAAGGCATTGCAACGAAATTATTTTGTTTTCATTTAATTTTATTATTTTTAAAATATTTTTGTCCATTATTTTTTAAACATTTGGCTTAAATAGCTGATGCGTGAAAAGGAAATTTGGTTACCGATCTGTCAATGTCACAAAGTATAACGCTACTAAATAAAAAAGTACCTTTCTTTCTTTTTCACGCATAGCGGATGTGCATATCACTTTTCTCTTTCAGCGTTTATAGTTGGGTTCAATCCTATTTGGCAGTTTTACATTCATAAATTTCTTCCACGGATTTTGTGGAAGAAAAAATCTTATTTATTTAGATTAAAACCATTTTAAATCCGCAGTGAAATAAAATAAATTCAAAATGGTGTTGACTATGGATGTTAATCTCCCGGAGGAGTCAGAATTGACTGTTCCGGAGGTGAATTTGTCTCAAGCTACTTTGATGGCAAGTTCTTTCCACTTAGGAAAGTATTGTGAGCACGCTAATAATGTAAGTGATATTCTATTTTACTCTTTACATACCCTAGTTTAATTACTCAGGTATATAAATAAATAAAACCATGTTTATTCCGTTAAAATTGATTGCATAATCCATATCTAGAAGAGGTTATGTTTTGTTATGATTTTGTATCTATTCTAATCTTTGAAAATTATATATTCAATTATGAAAAAAATAAGGACAGACAGTCAGATATAAGGTTACTACAGTCAGCAAAATTTCTTCAATTGATATTGAAACTATTGTAAAACATAAAACATAAAACATTTATTTATTTGCTAAAATACACATTGATACATGGTGTTACAAATGGTATCTATAGTAATGGTATCCAGCCTGCCAGCAGGCGCGCAAATAATATTAATTTTTATTGTCGAAATTTGACATTAAACTTAAATGTATGTATGTACAGAATAAAATTATGAAAGTAGCATCATTAGTAGTATACCTACATCAAGAAAAATATTACTTTACTTACAATTAGAAAATATTAATTATAATTTAATAACAAATATTTATAACATTATTATCATTTCTCAGGAAACTAAACATAGTTATAAAATAACACTGCGTTATAGGGTACAACACTACGCTTTCAAGTATCATCGTTTTCAAAGTATTCTTTAACGCTGTAGAAACATTTCAGAGCTAACCAATGTGTGAATTTTGATTTGAAATATTTGCCTTCTAGTGTTTTAATGTTACTTGGTAGCTTGTTGTATATGGCTATTGACATGTTATATATGTTTTGTTTGTATATGTAGGTGTGAGATGGAGGTTTATGTAATAAATAAAATATTTTCCCCTAACGTTTCTATTTGTGACTTCAGTATACTTTTTGTAGTAGAGTGAATGTAGTTTTACAAAGCAGCACACTTCTCGAATGTATAGACAGGGCAAAGGAAGAATGCCAAGCTTTTTAAAAAGTGGCTTGCAACTGTCTATAAAGCCTGCGTTACATATGGATCTGATACATTTTTTTTGGAGGATAAATGCTCTCTCCACATCGACTGAGTTCCCCCACATAATTAAGCCGTAGCTCAATACAGAAGCCACATACCCGTGGTACGCTGTAAGAGCTGCTTCTATAGATATAGTTTGCCGTAGGCGCTTTAAGGCGAAAACATAGCGGTCTAATTTTTTTGTGTTTTACAATAAGATTGATTGACACAAACATTGATGTGATAAGGACATCTCATACTTAAAGTTAAACTATAATATAGTTAATTTTTGTGTAGTATACTACACAAAAAAATCATACAAAGTAAAGAAGATTAAATACTACATAGGTTTTAATATCTCTTGTCAAAGCTTTCTCTCAACTTCAATTTACATCAATAAAATTATGATTTGATTTTAATTCAAGGATAAAAAATTGTCTCTGTCCTTTTTTCAGTTTTTTTTAATTTTATTTTTTTACGATATAGGTAGCAGACGAGCAGGCGGATCACCTGATGGTAAGCAATTGCCGCCGCTCATGGACACTTGCAACACCAGTGGAGTTACAAGTGCGCTGCCACCTTTTATCCCCTTCCCCCCGGGTGGGCCTCAGTTAGCCTATAGAGTCCCACTGCTGGCCAAAAGCCGTCCCCAAGTTCCTTTAACTTTTTCTACTCTTAAATAAATAAAAATCAATTTATTGCTCAAAATAAAATTACAGTTACAGTATTTGTCTTAATATTATATACAAGTCAACAAATGGTTTGAGCAAAGGGTAGTGACTCAGCTTATGCTGTCGCAGGACCTGTCCTGCGACAGCATAAGCTGAGACTTTACCTAATAAGCATAAGCGGACACCTGCGTCCGGCTCTTCCTATTCTATTTATTTAAAAATTTCAGGAGTTCATGCTATGCCGTATGGAGGAGCAGGACCCTCGCAAGTGCCTCAACGAGGGCAAGGCGGTCACCGCCTGCACGATGGAGTTCTTCCGCAAGGTGAAGAAGGCCTGCATGAGCGAGTTCAACCAGTATGCGCACTGCATCGAGAAGAGCTCCGGAGACTATAGCTTGGGCAAGTATGTATGAATTTTGATTTGGTATAGATTAGATCTTCTATATCTATATAGCTGGAGGCACGAAAGTATAGCGATGACCGTTATTTTGCGCACTTGTAAAAAAGAAGACTTTCTATGAAAATTGGTTTCTGCGCACTAAAGGTCATAACTACACTCTCCTGCCGTAGACTATACTATTTATAAAGAGATAAATTCCAGAGATAGACTGAGGATACTGGAGGTCCAATTAGGGGGTTAGGGACTGTTCAATTATTACGTAAGCATCGATGAGGGGAGGGGGGTCTTGTCTCTGCTTTTGATAAATGTCGGAGGAAAAAAGTACATTTTCTCGACCGATTTTGCTGACAAAGGTGGAGGGGGGTTCGTTACGTAATACTTGAATGGTCCCTTATAGGTTGGCAGCGCACTTGTGACTTTACTAGCGTTGCAGATGTCTATGGGGGCCAGAAATCGCTTACCATCAGGTGATCTACATATCTGCTTGTCTGATACTTATCACATAAAAAAGCTTCCATAGCTCATTTGAAAAGCCTAGTAATTTTTAATGACTCATTAATGTACCTCTTCAATGTAATTTTCCCAGCTGCCGCAAAACGCAAGGAGTCCTTGACACCTGTATGCTGGAGAAGCTGAACCTGGAGCGACCGGACTTCGGCTACTTCTGCGAGGCGCGCGTACATGACACCAAGAGGTAAGGAGGAAAAATTATAAAGTGCGCCTCAAAGGAGTTGTCCCATTATAGGTTGGGTCTATGTACGCTACATTAAAAAACGGAGAAAAAATAGCGTATTACGAGAAAAATACAATGAATTCCATATAATGCATTTTTCAACCTTTACTAAAGACAAGACGCGTGAGACGACGGTGACAAAAAAAGTTGTTTTTTGAGGCGCGAGGCCCTTGTGCCGCGTGGCTGTGGGCGGTGGCCCATATCGCCTACGCCTTGCGCCACCTCTGGCTGTCTGTATTTAGTTAGGTCAAGTAATAATGTGTGAATTTATTTAACCCCCAGGCCGAAACCTCTACCGGAGCCCAAGCCGCACTACCCGGACCCGACGCCCGCGCTGCCCGACGACGCGGAGAGGAAGCCGGCGCGCTTCGGCAACCGATTCTACTGGATGACGGAGTAAACGTGGTACGTCACATATTCAATTCAAATAGTTTATTGCGCTTAGGAGGCAATAGGGTATTTTACTGTCGTTAAAATATCGACATCTGATACCTAGACTCGATAATTTTCTGTATAAGTGTACAATTACTGAAGAAACATTTTTAAAAAGTTTGGATACAAGAAAGTTATAGAGCAACAAACTTTTGATATACCTGTCTCTTTCTTAAACAAAATTTTGTACGGCGCTTGTACGAAGCACTAGCCTAGTGACGTCATTAATAGCGTATCGCTCTCCTTTTCTGATAGGGAACTTTGCAACTCTATATCTTTGGAACTAATGATGATAGATAAAAAATAAAAAGGGAGCTGTGATTTATACTTCAAAAACTTTACAATAAATAAATAAAAAAAAAGTCGTAAAATACCCTATTTGGGCAGGAATTTGCATACTCGTATATCGATAAACAAAGGAAAAGACAAATGGAGTAAGACAATCACACAATGGTACCCAAGGGTTGGAAAAAGAAAGAGAGGTAGACCACAGAGAAGGTGGGATGAGGATATTAGACAAGTCGCTGGAACAACGTGGGGTAGAGTAGCCGTAGAAAGACGGGAATGGAGAAGATTGGAGGCCTTTGCCAACTGGCAAACGGACATACAAAACATAAACAAAAGTGAAATGTATGAATAGAAAGGAAACAATGCCCGACTAAAAGGCTTATAAATAAATAAATAAATATCGATAAACGGGACTTGTATTAAAGGGGCTATATCGACGATACTAGCGCCGCCAAATTATTGACACAAATTGTAACGAAAATATGATATTTTTTAAGAAAGTAAAACATTACAGACTTAGATAAAAGTAAATTGGATTTTTCAAGATGCAATACAATGTATAAAACACGCGACAAGTAACAAAAAAATTAATTATTGCTAAAATTAACTTTTAGCAATAATTAACATTATTGTTACTTGGCGCGTGTTAGGTATATCATATTGTCGCCACAATCAGTGTGAATAGGTTGGCGGCGCTAGTTTTAACAACAGCGACTTTTGATTTAGCTAATATTGCGGCTGCAATCGCTTACCATCAGGTGATTGGTCTGCTCGTTTGCCGCCTACCACATTATAAATACACTTATTTAACTCTGTTTATCTTTCTCTATTTCAGGTCTCTGCTACGATCGCGCCATCTTTACTTCACCATAATGTTTAAAATAACACATTGGAAACTTGTTTATTTTTTATAATGGCAACACTGGCAACAAATTGACTATTGTTAATGTGGATGGGATTATTTCTTCCAAAAACCAAGCTTTGTATCATAACTCTTTATAGTGCAATTTGTTCTAAATCATACCAACAGATGGCGCTGGGTGTCGAATAAATCGCGCAAGTGTTTCGCCTTTTTGATTCGCACCTGGGATTTTTCGATGTCTACTGAATTGATTTAGCCTGTTGAAGTCCACTGCTGGATGTATCAGGCTAAAAGCCGTGTATGTCAATCAATTTTCTAATTTATTTCCATCGCAGTAGCGTTCAATATCAAAGTTAGTTCGAGAATTATTTGCTCTAAGTTTTGGATATTTATAAATGTATAGATTTTTAAGTATAATTATTATTTTCTGTAAGCAAAACTTTTCTAAAAATATATAAAAGCGTTTTTTGATCAAATGTGTTATTTTAAGCGACAAATAGCTATTTAAATCATGTAGAATAATAAATTGTTGGAATTTATGTTGTGTTTTTCTTTCCAATTTCTAATTACGATGTTTGTATGAGCTTTTAAAGTAAATTTTCGGTAGATAATATAAGATAAGATAATCATTTATTGCCAAAACTGTGTATGAAGTTGGTACATTCAGTGTTAGAATCAACAGATTGTCCGTACCGTCCGTCCGTAGAGACGAGGCTAAACCATTTTACAAAACTGAACTGCAAAAAATATAATATAGTGCCATGGCAAGGGCCCCGGTAGGAAGGACTTCGGATTCATTTAGGCGAATAAAAGAAATGATAAATTCGACGGAAATGCGTCAAACGGAATGCATAGAGCAGAACGAAACGCACTTCAAAAATTTTACCTACCTACCACCGAGCGGTAAACAAACAATACGCAACTGTCACTCACGCTGTCAAAAATCAAAAACATTGATTGCATTCGCATTTTCGTAAACAATATCTTATTGATTTACTGTGTTTATGCATGTGCAGTGATCTATCTCCCTTGCACAGGTAGCGGCATAAGCCGCCCATCTTCCTGGAAAGGTCAAAGGTGACCTAACAATACGTAGGGAGCGAAAAATATCAAATATGAAAAGTGGTTTATAAATAAAAGTTTTAAGCCTTATTTTGTCGATTAAAATGGCAAAAAAGTCTAAAAAGGTCGACTTAAAGGCGGGAAGTAGCGAAGAGTCTACAAAACCTCTACAGTTTATCAAATTTAAAGCGGGAAGCACTACCGAAAAGGTTGATAAGAAATCTGTTTTGTCTGTTCCTGAGACTAAGACATCTGTTCCTGATGCTAACAAATCTATTCCTGTTGCTGCTAAATCTGTTCCTGATGCTAATAAATCTATTCCTAAGAAGACGGAGGCGGAGTTGAACGAGTTTTCGGTTCTGTATAAAAATGTGGAAAGAGTTGATCCTAAAAAGAGGCGGATTGTTTCAAAAGAAGAGCTGTTTGAAGAAGTTGACAGTGTAGATTAGTAAGTATTATTATTGATTAGCGATTTGATGTGGAAGGACGTAGATTAGATTCCCGTAACAAATAAAAAAAATGTTTCTATGTTTTGGGTTTGCATAGTACAACGTCGTAAGACCAAAAGGCAAAAACAATTGATTTTTCTATTGTGTCTGCTATCTGCGGTCTTCAACGTTAAAAAATCTTCCTTGGACACCTGAATTTCTATAAAAATAAATTAATTAAGTATTCTTCAATTGTTTACAGGGTCTATTGCTAAACATTTGTACATCCAAAACATTTGCCCATTAAGTATATTCCGATTCCGATATTATTTACAAAATGTAGTCCATTTTTTTATCCTAACCAATATTATAAATGTGAAATATAAATAGTAAGGATTATGAGGAAACATTGCATAACTGTTGTCGCAAATATCTCCATGGCAGTGAGCCACCAGTGTACCCGGAGCACCTCCTCAAAGAGCAGCCGTGGGTGCAGCGGCACGTGCTGAAGCCGAACAAGCTGCAGCGCAAGCTTAGCAAGATGCTGGCGCAGCCCGTCAAGATGACCAAAGCTGAGAGGTAATGTGAGAAACTGCTGAGCACTGTATCTTAAACCCCATTGGTGGTATAGCTGGCGGCATAAAAGAATAGTGATGACCGTTAGTTTGGGCACTAGTAAAAAAGAAGACTTTCTACTAAAATTGGGTTCTGCGCACTAAAGGTCATCGCTATTGTTTCATGCCGACTATAATAAAGGATAATTAAAAACGTAATCAAACAAACAAAGAATAATTTTATTTGCATAAATAATATTTCAGTATCTCAGTCATTATCATACAAGTTACATCTTGGATGATTTGGATCTGCATACAGTGAATTTTGCTAAGTATCAACTCAACCAACATAACCAAATTTAACACAGCATTCACAGTGGTCCAAAATATTGGAACAGTTTTTTGGACACTTTCAACCGTCATTAGGAAAGAAACAATAATTGACCTTTCCAGTTGTTCTGATATTTTTGATATCATGAATGTAAGTAACTATTTGGACATCTTGGATATATGATGCTGATTATAAATTATTAAAACGGGAATTAACGCGACGTTTATTTTTAAGTACAGTGGCCAGCACATCAAGTTACTACAATCTGTCAAATTTCCTCAGTTGATATTGAACCAAACACGTTTGACATAAAAGTGAGGTTCGATTAAAGAAATTTGACAGATTGTAGTAACTTGATGTGCAGGCCACCGTTCATTGTATGTACTTACTGCTTGACGTTTCGGCTAACTACCGCTTAGTAGTTCGCTTGTGACCAAAACTAAACGTCGCGTTAATTCCCGTTTTAATAATTTATAGTTATAATGCAACGCGAAAATCTAAAAAACTATGATGCTGATTGTGTACAAGGATCTTAAATTCTACACTTGATACCTTTTTTAAGCCTCTGGCCTATTAACTTAATTTGCAAATAATTGCTATAACAAAAATAAAAATATTTATTCCTTATTTCGTTCAGCATGATGCAAAAGATGGGATGGACGGGCGGCGCGCTCGGCAAGTCTGGCGACGGCATCGTGGAGCCGATAGTACCCAACTTGGCTTATGTATGTACTCCTGATGTCTTTTCTCCATCCATCCCCGTTGCCACTCGCCCATCTATACTATTTATAAAGAGATAACTTCTAGAGACAACGACAAGGCTTATAGGTAAACCGAAAACACGAAACGCTTGCGCGATGTAATTGAGTACAGCGCCATCTATTGGTTCATTTCTGAATTACGGTGCCGAAGCGAAGTGAGGGCGGGCCACTAGTAGAACATAAACTTATTTACATACTAGCGGCCGCCCGCGACTTCGTCCGCGTGGAAAAGTAACTTTTTACCCCCCTTTTAACCCCTTACAAACCCCTTTTCGCAATAAAAAGTAGCCTATGTCCTTTCTCGGAGTCTAGATCATCTGTTTACCAAATTTCATTTAAATCCGTTCAGTAGTTTTGGCGTGAAAGAGTAACAGACAGACAGACAGAGTTACTTTCGCATTTATAATATTATTATGGATATTATGGATTATGGATTTGTGGGATTGGTGATCAGTAGATGCATGGTAAGGAACGTATAAGAGAACGCGTGACGTGCGAGAGTGAGATAGAAGACGAATGGCCGACGACGACTAAAGACGTTAAGAGTTGGCGGATTATCGGAAGATTAATAAATACTGTTGTACTGGTCCCAAACTAAGGTTTTCCCTTGTAATATGGAAACCAGAAACAACGGAGGAACCACATACACCCAGACCCAACACAACTATCTGTTCCATCAACAAACATTTGTGTTGATGCGGGAATCGAACCCGCGACCCTTAAATAAATTTAAAATACTTATTCCAATTCCTGGTTTCCTTTGCCCCATCCTATTATGATATTACTAGCGGCCGCCCGCGACTTCGTACGCGTGGAGTGAATTTTTGACACTTACCGTCATATTTTGGACAATCCACACAATATATTTTTATAAATTGTAGCCTATGTGTTATTCTGATGAATAAGCTATATTGTGGTAAAGTTTCATTCAAATCCATTCAGTAGTTTTTACGTGAAAGAGTAACAAACATCCATACATCCAAACCAACTTTCGCCTTTATAATAGTAGTAGGATAATTATAAAACTAACAAAAAAAAGCCTATGATGGTGGCCACTGATTGATTGATTGATTGCCCTGCAGTGGGGCAGTTTATGTATGTATAGGCTGATACTTTTGTAATAAGTGTAAAATACCCTATTCTAGGCCATGGACATGAAAGGCTTCGGCCAGAACCCGCCCGTCCCGCCGAAGCCCAAGAAGCCAGTCCAGCAGAAGCTCCAGAAGAGACAGAAGAAGAAACATGATCAGGAGTGCTTCAAGGTCAACGCGCTGAGGAACATTCTAGACTTCGTGAGGAATGAGAAAGAGGTGAGCCTGATGGTGTAATTTGAGGGTGGCGTTACTACCGAATCGGATTTCCCCTCTCTTTCACAAACGCTGTGCATGCTTTTGTCTGAATGCGACAGGTATATTCTCACACCTTACAACTTCCTTACAATGTAATGTAAAGTGGACTCCTGTTTTCGCACTTATTTTATTTTATTACAGACAACAAACAGTTATAGATTAAAAGCTTAGGACAAGATATATTACAATTACATGATAATTAAATGCATAACCAACAACGTTATCCACAAGCTAATTATAAACAACAAGTGTTAGGTTACCCTTTAAAAGTCGCTAAACAACGTTTAAACATATAATGAGAAAAAAAAAGATAGAGAATTTATGTTTTAAGAGCATCTATGGCTAATACTTTACATATACAGGACTAAACGCGACGTCGCGTTTAGTCCTGTTTATGTAAAGTATTTGTATAATGCAACGCGAAAGTTTAAAAACACATCTATGGCTAGTTTTCTGAAAACACCAGGGGGTCTAATTTGAAGTTGGCAAATACTTTCGTTCGGTTGAGCTGAGAGTCAACCAAACGTAATTTGTTTTGCGATAACGAAATGTCTTTGAGACGGACACTCTTTACGATCGGGAGACCATAGAGTTTGAAATCAATTGAAAGTGCCGCCGAAAGATTATGTTATGGCGCCTACACACATTCGATCAATTGAAGCAATTGAATTTTATAAACAATGACATTTTTAATAAATAAAAAATATTTGGCTGTTTATATAAATAGATTGTTGTTTAATGTGTTTGAAAGAAGGATATTTATGTAGTGAAAACATAAAATTTCGTCATAATCTTAAGAATTTAGTTTTTTTTGGCTGTTTGGCGTTTGTTTTCTTTGCTCAACAAAGCTGTAAGGAAAACAAAAAGTGACAGCTGATCAATTAGGAAAAATATTTTGTTTTGTTACCAACTGTACAATGTATTTCGTTTTTTAGATGAATTTGTATAAATCTACACAATTTTATCAGTAATGGGTGAAGGATTGCAAAAATGTCTCGGTTGAGAGAGATCGGATCGGAGATCTACGTAACCTCGAACTACATGAAGGAAATAATTTGGACTTTAAATAACTAAAATTGGTGCTTGTTATATCAAAAGTGTACGTAATTTTTAAGTATTTTCCATTGATCCGAGCATGTAAAGTTTTGTCTTATTCAGAAATTAAATTTCTTCCTAATTCCTTTTAATTTCTTTAAAAATTAAGTTACATGGATCTATTGTTATAGAGCATGTAAGGTATAGGGATCTCTTTCCATACTTAGCATATGAATCCCAGATTCATACAAAACTATCAGTCTGGAACCCGTGGTATGCTTAGAGAATGATTCCGGAATGTTTGTTAAACTATCATCAAGCGACTGCCATCTGACCTTTGCTGTCCTTTAACAGAGGTACCAGACAAACTGATTTACTGTTACATATTTCAGATACTGTCCAATATGTACTGGTATTCTCATTTATCTCGGATTCAAACCACGACTTCCCATTCTTATTCATTGAGCTACCACTGCACTATTATAACAGTGTAGATATTATCATTATAATTTTATCAATAATACCATAATTTTCTTACTTACAGATCTCTCTCTACAACCTGCGACGAACTGAACACAGGAAGATGTCGCTACAAGCTATTGTATATTAGCAAAATTTATTACCTAGTTTAAGAAGACTTGTAAACTTTGTGCAATAAAGAGTATCTATTTATGTTATGTTTTTTCATTTGAGCAGTAAGTTAGCTTCTTGTCTTGTGATGTTAGTGTTCATGGCATTATGATATGCTTATACACAGCTGCTTTGAGATTTTTTTAATTACCTAATTATAAATATTTTACAATATTTATTATTAAGTAATTGAAATTCTTTACTACTGATACTTAGTAGGTATCAGCCTATATACTGTCCCACTGCAGGGCAAGGGGCTCTATCATAGAAATAAAGTCTACGCTACTACGGTGGGATTAGGCTTAATCACCACACTTGCCTTATTCAGATTGTTGATCACAAACACGTGCTATGCTTGACCTGGGAATCGAACCCGGGACCCGAAGATTATGGCCCGGTACTTAAACCACTAGACCAATGGGTCTAGACCAATGCAATAATTATGAGGTATTAAAAAAAGCTGAGGTATTAGCCTCATCGGGCTTGGCAAAATAAAACAATTTCATTATTTAAAGATATTTTATTAGTAAATATTTTATTAGTAAATTTAACAGTAACAACTTAACCCAAGCTATTAGATCAATAATTCAAATTAATCTCAAATTAGGTATTTAGATACATAATCTTTGTGTTCAGCATAGAAATAGAAAAAATGTTGACAATCGCAGTTCATACAACAATTATTATTTTATTTATTTTCTATTGTAGTGACTCCACATGGTGTTGGGTGTGTCCATGGGTGGGCATGGGTGTAATCTATACATCCATCTGCCATAAGTAAATGCCATCATCGCTCATCAAATCTGTAAACATAAATAAATACTTATAAGTATCAACCAAAAAATGCCACACACCGAGCTCTATTAATTAAATTTTTTAAGTTCATTATTTACTCTTGGTACCTAAACAATTTCTTTCATTGGAATTTTGTTGACTTTTACTATGAACATAATTTGGGATGGCTCATGATTTTCTATTCCATAACTTTCAAACAAACAACAAACAAATACTTTTATTGCTGTGTGTTTACACTGTAGGTAACCTACTTAAATGCATAGTAGTTGAGTGCTTTATGTAAAAAATTTTAATATAGTTGATCTGTAAAATATTGTCTTTCTTTAAGGAATAGTAAGGTAAGTTCTTAATTTCTTAGTTTAAGTAAGTACCTATCCATAACTTTATTTAACCCTTCGATATGAGATGTGAATGAAATAAAACGATAGGTAGGTATAGTTCTAGTTTATGTTAGGTTGAATAGAAGTACTTAGGTAAGGTACATACCTCGACCAGATGCATCCCACAACCACAACTAAGTCCATATTACTTAGGGCACCGTATCCTCACAATGGCTCTTCAAAAGGAATCTCTCAAAAGTCTACCAGCCCGTTTCACTGCAAAAAATCACAAATGATTGAGTAAGGTAAGATAGGTAGGTGGTACATGACCATTTTCTTCTAGACACAAAAACTATTATTTAGTTACCTATTATTTCCCTTTAAACTAACTTTACAGGTATTTGTTATGTACCTAATTTGCTAGTAAACTCTTAACGTAACTTTTATATGACTAGTATAATATAATTTCTAATCTTCCATGTAAGTATGTATGAAATGTTCAATACTTCAACCGAAGTAAAACACCTTTCGAGATATTGTAAAATTTGACATAAAACCCCGAGACTTGAGCTGTCAAATTCATTTTACGAATGTCATTTTACGCTTTCAAATCAGAGTTTGAAGTGGTGAACGAGTTCATAAAGAAGATCTGGTTGTTTTTGAATGGTGATGAGGTTGTTGATGATCATTTGGTGAAGGTGATAACAGAAGCGGAGTTCGAGATCGCTTTGAAAGAAGACTGCAATGGGAGTACAGTGTAAGTGGCTATACAGGGTGTATTTGTGAACATTTACATCCCTTATTAATCACTTCTTCTGACAACCATTCTGAGCAACATTTTTTTCAATCAATTTATAATTTTTTTGACTCTTCATAAAAAATTAACAAGTCACGTTTTTTTATGCATTTTACCAAAATCATAAAACAAATTGGTTATATAGAAGACGTGGCGTGGTCGGTAGAAGTGGTTAAAGGAATGTAAATGTTTACAGACACACTGTAGGAATGTTGTGAAATAATAATTAGTACTTCGATGGGACCATTCAAGTATTACGTAAGCATCAATGGGGGGAGGGGGGGTCTTGGCTTTGCTTACGTTGTGGTAATTCAGGAAGAAACAAGTAGATTTTATCCGCCAATTTTTGCATGACAAGGGGGGGGGGGGGGGTTCAACTTTGCCCCGAAAAAATCTGCTTACGATAATACTTGAATGGTCCCCGATACCCAAAAACTGGAAGTTCGAAAACACAAAATCTACTACAATGTTGCTACTGCAATAAAATTATACGTAACCAGAGTATTACTCCTTTTTTCTAAAAACACTCGCTGATGTAATTTATTTATTGGTATTTATGATTCTATAATTAAAAAATAATATTTTATTTACTTTTTGTCACGTAAATACCAAGAAACTGTAATAAAAACTTAACCGATCCGTAATTTTAGTTTTCAAAGATGGTATTGCGCTTGTAACACTTCAGCTGTTTAATAACATTTGGATCTACCCACAAAATTTTAACAATGTATGGAAACTTGACAGTTTATCAGCATAATAGAACAATAATGCCAAAAAGGTTGGCGAACCTAAACTCCACTCCTGAAAAGACATAAGTGACTTTAACAGATTTGACATGACGTATCTGTCGTAGATTTTTTGGTCTTGAATTCCAGTTTTGAGTATAGTCGACGTATTTGTAGAAGTGTAGATGAATCATGACAGTTAACTAAGGTTTTAATTGACAAAATTAAAAGGAATGAATGGAAAACCAACTGAAAACTAAAGCTAAAAAACTACCAAAAAAGAATTCTGTTTAATTTTTCTTTTTGGTAGTTTTTTAGCTTTAGTTATTAAGGCCCTGTAGCAGTGTTCCCGAAATGCTGGCAGCATTACCTCGTGACTTTGTCAAATAAATTTTCCAATATCATATAAAAACACGAACAATTTTTTGATAGAAAACGGGTCTTTAAATCAGTTTTTTTTTTTCAGGATCCTGAAAGTGCTTGACGAAGAAGAATCTATGTTTTAAATAGCTAAGTGTAAACATAGTGTAGGTTCGTTGCAATATTTCTACAACTTTATTTTAAAGAACAGTGAAATGTGGTTTTTATTCCACCACGGTGCGTTTTGCACGTCACTTTTTTTTTACTACGCACAGTAAAACTGTGAAACAGCTGCCAAGGATGGTGAATCCGAGCAGATACGACCTATACTCTGATTCATAATCATGTAAATTAAACTGACAGATGAAAATGACAAGTTTCTATGCATTTTGACATTTTGCATGTGTCAAATTGAGTGATAATGTATGGGGATGACACATTGACATCTGTCAGTTTACTTTACATGATTAAGAATCAGAGTATACTCGTTATATACGAGTATACTCTGATGGACCCTGTAAGGGTATGGTTAGAGATTTTTGTTTGTTTTATGTAAACATATTAGGATATTTTTCACTATTATGTTAGAGGACTAAAGTCCATTATTATACCTAAATAAGATGTACAGTGGCCAGCACATCAAGTTACTACAATCCGTCAAGGCCTGGCTAAAATACAGTATGGGCAACTGCCCCAGTAACAATCAGAATGTATAAATACTGGATGTAGTTGCATGTAAAGCTGGGCACCTAAACTTAATATGTGGCAAAAAAAAAGTTTCAGGAACTGTTCATATCGTTACAATCTTGAAAAACAAATCATAGAAACTCTTAAGTTATTATATACGCAAATCACAAATCTTGAGATTTTGCTATGAACTTTAGCTAGGCATTTTGAGACAAAATAAATTGGGAGGTACTTTATCATGTTAGATAAGTACTTAACTAGTGAATGATGGATGTTGACGATTCCGGAACGCTTACTGCTTATCCCCACCAGGGGATATACTAATATAAATATTTTCACACAATATCTCATACATTGACCTGACTCCGTACTAAGCACCTTAAGTAGGTACTTGCATTACAGATATCCAACAGAGGGATTACAAATTATTACATCCAGACATTGTACAAACTCAAGTACTTATTCATCACAGAATGTTTGTTCAGGGAGGTGATCGAACCCACGACCATTGGCGTATGAGGTAGGGTCACTACATGCGCCATCCAGCCTGTCGATTAATATCTATATTTAAGGATGTAGGTAGGTGAGAACAATATTGAAATAAAACTATAATGGGCGTTATTTTTATTTATCCTGTCAATCTAACAAGCATGTCGTCTAGGAATGAAGCAGGAGCAGATAATGTTCTGGTGTCTCGCCCACACTAAATACCAGCCACCGTTATCGTGCTAGGATAATGAGTAGAAGAGCGGGCAGAGAAGAGGTGAAATGCCTCCGTAGTCTTTGCGTTGCTACACCACAATTTATGCATCTCATCTTGAATCCCTAGGCAAGGCAAATCCGTGAAAAGCAAAGGTCGGCAGACAGGCGAATACACGAAAGGTCTGTTAAGAAAAGCAGGGTCAGTATTAAAATCAAAAATCCAGTAAATCGCAACGAGAACAGCCGGAACAGCGAACAAAGTCGTCTGACAGATGACATTTTGTCTTTGAAACATTCAAAATCGTTTATTATCACGTAGGGATGTTAAAAAAACTATCGATTTTTTTTTAATCGTTAAATATTTTTGTATAACCGATTTTAAAAGTAAAATGCGTCAATAAAGTCATGACAACGGATTTTTGAGGAAATAACGGGGTTCCTTTGTATTAATATTATTTACTTTTTTTTGTATTGTTTAGTGTAGGTACCTACTCATTGCCATTAGGCAATGAGTATATGTGATAGAGTATGTGATAGAGTATGTGATATATAGAGTGTGTGATAGAGTAGTTAGGCAATGAGTATATGTGAGTACACATACCTACCATGTCACCTAAGTACCTAATAAATGAATCAGATGATATACATTTTCGCATGTCTTAAAAAACTTAATAGGTAATAGTTTCCCACATAATATTTTGTAACACTTACTTCATGTAATCACCCTATTTATTGCGAATTAATGATTTATGTTTATAACCAAAGGCGCTACCATACTCTATGACGTAAGCGGCAGTGACGACATCATTGATTTCATGACTTTCTCGATGCATTATTTAAGTTGTTAATTGTTCAATACCTACTACACTCGGTTAAAAAAACTTTACTTTGGATTTTTCGCAAAATTGATATTTATTTTAAATAAACGAGTATTCAAAAGCAAAATGAACTATCTTTTGTATTGTTTAATGTTATCGATTATTGACAAAATCGGTAATTTTAAAATCGATTATTTTCCATTACTCAACATCTACTATTTTATTATCTATCACAAGATATCACGTATCACGTTTTAAGCAAGATATTGGATATAAAACAAGATGGTGCACTATGAAAATGAATGCAATGTTAATTTCGACTCTATGCAGTGGGAATAAAGGTTACTTTGAAATGCCAAATCTCTTTACAGAAAATCGAGCTGAGCGAGATGTCGCTATATAGGATGATGTCCTTGTCTAATGGTTGCCATCATAAAAAAATACTTTGTGGTATAACTTAAGCAATGTTTATTTATTCTTCTGGGGAACTTTCAAATATTTAATAATTTAAAGGAATGATACGTTGGAATAAATAAGTCTTTTTTATTTTTTTATTTTAAACCATGATAAACGACTGTTTTTATGTAAAAGTCTGTGATATGGTAGTTTTGATTATAATCAATATGCAACACTTGGCGTCTCGACATCACCATTATGGCGGCGGCAAAATAATTTGAAAGTTTGTATTATTGTGACGACAAAAATAACGTGTAAAAATTGTGATTATTTATTTGTAATGGTTCTCACTTGTTGTGATAGGATGCAAAAGTGAATCTTATAAAGGTTGCGGTGTATTTTTCATAAGTAAGTATTTAGTCAAAGTTTTTTTTGCATTGAGTAGGGTGTCCATTTCGCTTGTCATCTAAAGACGGATTTACTTTTTTATTTTTTTTGGACAAATCGGAAAGTTTTCATGGTCGAATAAATTGCATGATAATGGACGACCATAAAAAGTCATGTTACGTAAAAAGTGTAGCAATAAATCTATTTAATTTTTTTTCGTAAAGTTTGTATGAATAATACGCTATGACCGGTTAAATGTGCCGCAGAGTGTATTATTATACCTATAGTAATAAAATCTTTGGTTTTAAGGCAACCACTGCTGCTGTCTACAAGCACTACCTACTCTCTTGACCGGAAAATATGAAAATCGTTATCTACTTTTGATTTTGATATTTTTTTTCGGCAGTTTGTAGGAAATAAAAATTGTTCTAATTAAATTATTGATTATTTAAAAATCGAGGTAGTATGAGGTATTTATCATTACTAGGGGCAGTCGTTTAGCCATCTCCTTCCTCATTTGATATTGACCAAACGACCCGTTTGACATAAAGTGAGGTTAGATTGAAGAATTGCGATTGTAGTAACTATGATTGCTGGCCCCGTCTATGGTTAATATTTTATTTACTTTTTACAAACTTAGCATGTTTTCTTCTAAGGAAAAATAAATTATTTATTGATGTCGTCTTCATTTTATTGTTTGATTTTTACTGACCTGATCACAGCATTGGGGCTCTGGCCATCATATGCCCAAAAAAATATTCGTGGGTTCGATCCCCACCCTGGACAAACATTCGTGTGATGAACACTTGTTTGATCAGTGCCTGGATGTCATAAAGGATGTTTCTGTGAATATTTACATCCCTTTAACCACGTCTTATACCAAACATTCTGATCAACATTTGTTCCGATTATTCATACAAATTATTTACCTTAAAACATCGTACTTAGACAGTGTCATGTTGTAGTCCATCCATACAAAGGAATTTACCTCTTTATAAATTACAATTTATTTACATTATCGACGAACTATATACAAACCGAAAATGCGAAACACTAGCGCAATCTAACCCATATCCAGCGCCATCTATTGGCGAAGAATAGAACTAATGACCCGAAACCAATGAGGGCGAAGCACTAGTAAGTAATAATGGAAGTAGAAAAATAAAACTGCAAGTTGTAGTAAATGTCAACATATGTATTTATTTAAACTTACAATATTTACACGACCGGCGACTTACAAATTTCAGTCTATACCATCATTTTGCTTTTGTCAAAATAACAACAAGTACACTTTAAAAGGGTTCCAGCGCCATCTATTGCTACAGTTTTGAACTATTACGGAAACGTTTCGCAAATTTTTTTGTGATAGCGGGATACTAAGCACAAAAAAAATATACACAAAAGTATGCCGCCATTCTTAACTGTGTATAATTATTTTGTGACGCTAGTAACAAAGGCAGATGTTGGATATTAAAGGTACAACCACACATTGATATTACTTTGATGATATTGAACCCTATTCTTCTTATCTATACTACTTATAAAGAGATAATTTCTATAGACAACGACAAGGCTTATAGGTAAACCGAAAACACGAAACGCTTGAAATTTGGTATACAGATGATCTAGACCCTGAGAAAGAACATAGGCTACTTTTTATTGCGAAAAGGGGGTTGTAAGGGGTTAAAAGGGGGGTAAAAAGTTACTTTTCGAAGACGAACTCGCGGGCGGCCGCTAGTTTTCAATATTTCCTTAAATCATTTTAATTAATTAATTTACTTCCTTATTTGCTGTTATTCTGACAAGGCAATTTCAAACCTTCATTATTTCACATTATAAAACACTTCTCCATATTTTAACCAAGTATTGCAACATTACCATACAAGTAATTCTCAATTTTACACAAATACATTACAAATTTCCGATTAATTTCTAAACAAACGTTTTTGATTTTATACACCCTTATTTTTTAATTCTATTAGTACAAATATTTAGTCGGTTTTTTTTACAGTATAGCGGACAAACGAGCAGACGGCTCACCAGATGGTAAGTGATCACTAGAGGTGGGCGTTGTATGAACGAACCGTTTACCTAAACTGTTTTTTGTACGTGAACGATTCAACTAGTTTATAGTTCACAGATAAACTAGTTTATTCGTCGACTGGTTGACGAGTCCGTTGTCGTGTCGCGAGCGTCTGACCGTTCGTTCACGTTCACTAATCGTTTATGTGATGAAGTAGTATTTTCGACGACGACGTAAACTAGTCGAAAATTAGACTGTTTTTTAAACGACGGTAAACGGTCTCGTTGCGTCGACTGTAAAATCGTCGACGACCCACCGCCGCCCATAGACATCTGCAATACCTGAGGCATCACTAATGCGTTGCCGGCTTTTAGGAAGGAATAAGCCCTTTTCTTGAAGATCACTATTTGTACTAATAAAAAAATGGGTATATAATAAACAGAATTTTGTTAATTTTTTAATCAGTCTAAGAAAAAATATGAGAGATATGTATAAAATTATTGTTGTCTAAAATGTATTCTTTTGATTTTGTTACCGTCGATTAGATTGCTCAGTTCTTGTCCGTGGAGTACAGTTTTTCTTTTCTGATAGGTGGCAAACAAGTGTACCAATCGCCTGATGGTGTAGTAGGACTACGTTTCGTTTATCTACGTTTGGAAACCGTGAAGTGAGCATTTGCGCGCTTTGGAGCCCAATTCACGTAAACTCGATATACATATCGAATTAAACATTATATAAACGAATAGTGGCCCGCCCTCACTTCGCTTCGGGACCGTAATTCAGAAACGAACCAATAGATGGCGCTGTGCTCAATTACATCGCGCAAGCGTTTCGTGTTTTCGGTTTACCTATAAGCCTTGTCGTTGTCTATAGAAGTTATCTCTTTATAAATAGTATAGAAGATAGATTTATGGAAATCTCTCATTAGATATCTATATCGAGTGCATGAGTATTGGGCTCTTGATATTGTTAATTAAATATTGAGCGTAAAACTGTAATTCACCACATAAAAATGTGTTTCATTGTTTAGTTCAGTAGTATGATACTGTAACGTCACGGACAAAAATTGAGGCAACTGGGCAGAATATTATTGTGAATTAATAAAAAAAAGTCAATATCTCTGCAATCACTTGTTGAACAAAATATTTCCGGACACATTATTTTGTTACATTCAAATGCGTCGACATAATACAATACTGTAATTTATTTTTATTTAAAAGATTTGACTAGTGATTATAGGAGTGTAGGTATAAAATTGTTATTAGTATAAAATGTATTTTACATTTTTTTCTTCGAAATAAAAAAAATACTTACATTGGTACTACTTACGTACAGGAAAAAACAAATAAATGAGGAAAAAAACTGCTGATTTAAAATTAAATAAATAAAAATATACAAAACCGTAATTTCAAGAGACAAAGACCTGTAATACATAATTTTATTTTTTATATTTTAATGATAGCTGCCTTATTGTACAAAAAACCTACAATTACAATGAAATAATAAAAAAATATTACATCGGTTTTTGATATTATTCAAACGCTTACAAAATATATAAAAATACTCCATACATACACACAAACAACTTATATCGTTACATCATCATCACATCATTGTTGTTTTAATACCGAAGCCCTCATAATAGGTAATACGAATAAAGCCCTTTTAGAATGTTAGATCATCAAAATAAAAATCAGCGCACACTTTATTACCTGGTGAATTTTTTTTTTATATGGAACACAGATTTTTAATATCTAACATGCTAAAGGGGTTTATTCGCGTTACATATGAAGAGGGCTTCGGGATTTAAACAACTAAAACTTAACGGTCTATTTAAAATAACTTAAATTATTGTGATGATTATTTCCAAATATTCGAAAATTCGTTTTTCAATAATGTTTTATTTTATCTTAATGAAATGATAATGTGATGTTTCATTTAAATTAAATAATATTTTAAGACAAGATTAACCGTTTACAAAATACCTAGTCTAAATGTTTAATTAGTGAATACGTAGGACATTTTATAGGAAAAACGAAATAAAACATATTTCAAATACATGTATGGCATGGTATGGCTTACTAATATTATATTTACATTACAACCAACTTGTGGTAATTATAATGATTATTATTTCATTATTATTAATAAAAAATGTCTTTTATTAAATTGAACTAGGAAATTATAAGCAGTCTATGATAATATCACTTAGGGATATGGCAACTCTACAATTAATTTAAAGCTAAATTTATTCAAATTTTTAAATTTAATATTACTTTTATGAAATAAAGTGTGACCGGGAAATTCTGTAAAGAAGTCTTTGTTAATTTTGAAATATAAAAGCTTTTTTCAATTCGTTATATAAATTCATTCATAATAAATAACATCAGTAAATAATATAATTTAATTTAAAATTACATTAATAAATTCCAAGGGGCTTGGCCCTGTGATGTCTCTTTAATATTATATAGGCGGATACGACTAAAACTTTTATTTACGTATTTTTTACTAATCTTTTATAAATGTTTTTCTTGAAATTTCAAATTATGAAATACATAAAAAGTATTTCCTTTTTTTTATTAAAAGGTATTAATTTTCAAAAACGAATACCTATACATTTAAATCTTTTTTCACAAACGTTTTTCTTGAAATTTCAAATTATGAAATACATAAAAGTATTTCCTTTTTTATTAAAAGGTATTAATTTCAAAGGCGTATACCTATACATTTTAAATAAAAAATATATTTCCAGTTGCATAATCTCCCGGTCACACTACGAACAAACGATTTTGACGATTTTTTCATTAAATGAGTCACACAGTAAGATTTAACCTAAGTTTTGGACCTATACATCTGGTTGATAGAATTACAGTATTAACCCTTTAACAGCGGCTCACTTTACAATGGCACGTCGGGCCATAAAAGTGGAAGGACATGGAAGATTCGACGAATGGACGTCGCTCCAGTAGTTTTGTAAGCAGAAACTTAAGGTTGCCAAATCAGTAAAAACTTTTGCCTGGCGTCCGCGCTGTGACAGCCCTTAGAGTGGTTTCAGATTAGCGTATATCTTTCTGCGCGTATACGATTGTATACGATTTTGGAGTGTTCACGTGAATTAAGATAAACCTAATTGCCATGACGTTTTTATGTTTACGTGTCACGCTTATACGAGCACATAAGCGCGTAAACGCTCAAAAACGCGTCTATACGCGCTTCAAAAAATCGAGCTTATTCGCGCGTATAAAACGCGTCTGAAACCGCACTTACGGCTAGAGTAAGGAAAACGTATCTGAACTAAAAAGGCGTTAAGGCGTATTTGGTTGATTTTGTATTTTCAGTCTTATAGGTAAATATCAAATAAGGTTAAAAACTCAAAATCAACCAATTGCAGTTGCCCTTTAGATATAGCACGGCAGAAGGTCTCATCTTCATTTGTCATTTAAAATCATCATTACCTATAATAATTTCGTCCAATCCGTGTGTTTTAATTAGAAATAACACTCTTTTATCAGATTAAGGTTCTTTCAATTTCATTTAAAATAATTTTATTTGAATGAATTGAATGTTCAATATTTATATGATATTATGTCAATAAATTTAAAATTGCACAACAATTAGATCAATTGAATAAAATGTTAACTTACTGTTAAAATTTCGTCTACATATTGTCTAGAATGATACCTACCGTTTTTTCCGAATTGTAAAATTATTGCTTAGCATTATTTTTATAATAGATTTTGTTAGTAATTTCAATCTTAAAACAATTATATTAAAATATAAACCAACTCACTTCTACAAAGGAGATATATTTTTCCAAGTCAAATGTCCCAATAATCTATTTTTAGATACAAATCAAATTGTATCTAAAAATAGAAAGCTGTCGTTTTGTATTTTAATATAATTATATTTAGATTACAAATCGCACTTTTAGAATGAAAGTGACATAACTCAAAATTTTAAAGGAATTATGAGTAACAACAGTTAACTAAATTTTAACATAAATCCTAATTTTAGTTGTTTTAATGATAAAGGGGGGCAGACGAAGAGACGTATCACCTGATGTGAGCGATTACCGCCTCACATGGACACTCGCAACACTAGAGGAGTCGCAAGTGCGTTGCCGACTTTTTTAAAAGAATACGCTCGCTTTTTGAAGATTTGCAGGTCGTATCGATATCATTTCCCTATTATACTAAGAGGCAAGTCACTTTTTATTTACAAGGTTATAATAGATACTTAGGTCAGTTTATTGTGAAATCGAGTGTCACAAGAATTTTAAGTTAGGTCACTATTATACTAAAAGTGCGATATGTTAGTGATCCATTTAGTCAAATGATATGTCAACATCGTTAATACAAAAATAACTAACGTAGGTACCTTTTTGAACACAGGAAGTTACGTGTTAGTTAAATACAATATTTAATAATTTTTAAATAAAATTTAAATAAATCATTTATTTTCGTCATTATAATCTCAGTTAGGTATAAATTCATAATGTTTAGTTCTAAAAGAGGCATTGAAATTTAATAATATATTAATATTATACAATATTATTTTATTTAAAAACTATAAATGCAATATGGAGCTCAAAAGAAGATATTATACAGAGTGTTTCAAATATATTTTATGAGAAAAAAAAAGTTAAACTATAACTGTCGCTTACGAGTCGTTAATGAAACCCTAATAGTCACTTAAGTAAAAAAATAACTTTATTTGAATAGACATAAAGACTATCCATAATTAATATGATGAGAATTAAGGTTAAATGACGTCTGTGAGTGCGGCAGTAAGGCTTTTTTATTTTTTGATTATAGTATTATGGGGAAAGACGACGAATAAAACGGGTTTTTAAAAGAAGTTAATATTCGATTATATGAATACTTAATGTGTTACACCCTGTATCTATATAGGATTATTCTGTCACCTTCAGTTAAACTTAAAAATTCCGAAGAAACGATTAAAAATTGTCAGTCGGTATTTGACCTTCCATACTAAATTAACGTCGTAAGGCCCAGACAGCAGTCACCATAGAAAATTAATTATTTTTGGCCTTTTTTTATGTGATAGGTAGCAGACGAGCAGGCGGATCACCTGATGGTAAGCAATTGCCGACGCCCATGGACACTTGCAACACCAGTGGAGTTACAAGTGCGCTGCCAACCTTTTATCCCCTTCCCCCCCCGAGTGGGCCTCCGGTACCCTCACTTACTCGGCGAAACACAGCACAGGGGCTGCTTCACGCTGCTTTTAAAGTCTTTTGGTTCTTACGACGTTAACAAAATGTTTCAGAATAACCCTGTAATTACTTCAATGCCTCTTTTAGACAAACTCATTCAAATCGAGTACACTCATCCATCATACATCAGTCGATACGCTTTGGTATTCGTTCATATTGGCAAGTCGCAAAACGTCCATTGTTAGGGTCTTATATGACACCTTTGACAATTACCCATATTAACGTCGTAACGCCCAGACAGCAGACACAATGGAAAATCAATTGTTTTATGTCTTTTAAAAGGCTATTGGGTGTTACGACGTTATGGCACCTTGACCCATTAACGGCGCTTTCAATATTCCTAACCTCATAGGGTACTTGTTATACTTACAGTCATGATGTCAATAGTCATAATGATCCATTTATGGCACCATAGATCCATGTGATCCACATACAGGGTGTAGGTATAAAATTGTTATTAGTATAAAATGTATTTAAATTTTTTTCTTCAAAATAAAAAAAATACTTACATTGGTACTACTTACGTACAGGAAAAAACAAATAAATGAGAAAAAAAACTGCTGATTTAAAATTAAATAAATAAAAATATACAAAACCGTAATTTCAATGAGACAAAGACCTGTAATACATAATTTTATTTTTTATATTTTAATGATAGCTGCCTTATTGTACAAAAAACCTACAATTACAATGAAATAATAAAAAAATATTACATCGGTTTTTGATATTATTCAAACGCTTACAAAATATATAAAAATACTCCATACATACACACAAACAACTTATATCGTTACATCATCATCACATCATTGTTGTTTTAATACCGAAGCCTTCATAATAGGTAATACGAATAAAGCCCGAATGTTAGATCATCAAAATAAAAATCCATCACATGCATTGGTCTGACTCTGAGATAGGTAGCTCAAGCACTGTTGTTACAGATATCAGAACCAACAGTGGGGATTAACAAATATATACATTAAAAAATACTTTCTTTGTAAATACATACTTATAATACATAGAAAACACCCAGACCAATACAAACAGACATGTTCATGCACACAAATGTATGTACTGTGCGGGGATCGAACCCGCAACCCTTGGCCCAGACCATATGGAACACAGATTTTTATTATCTAACATGCTATAGGGATTTATTCGCGTTACATAGCGCGAGGGCTTCGGGAATTAAACAACTAAAATTCAACGGTCTATTTAAAATAACTTAAATTATTTTGATGATTATTTCCAAATATTCGAAAATTCGTTTTTAAATAATGTTTTATTGTATCTAAATTTAAATGATAACTGTGATGTTTTCATTTAAATTAAATAATATTTTAAGACAAGATTACCTTTTACAAAAAACCTAGTCTAAATGTTTAATTAGTGAATACGTAGGACATTTTATAGGAAAAACGAAATAAAACATATTTCAAATACATGTATGGCATGGTATGGCTTACTAATATTATATTTACATTACAACCAACTTGTGGTAATTATAATGATTATTATTTCATTATTATTAATAAAAAATGTCTTTTATTAAATTGAACTAGGAAATTATAAGCAGTCTATGATAATATCACTTAGGGATATGGCAACTCTACAATTAATTTAAAGCTAAATTTATTCAAATTTTTAATTTAATATTACTTTTATGAAATAAAGTGTGACCGGGAAATTCTGTAAAGAAGTCTTTGTTAATTTTGAAATATAAAAGCTTTTTTTCAATTCGTTATATAAATTCATTCATAATAAATAACATCAGTAAATAATATAATTTAATTTAAAATTACATTAATAAATTCCAAGGGGCTTGGCCCTGTGATGTCTCTTTAATATTATATAGGCGGATACGACTAAAACTTTTATTTACGTATTTTTTACTAATCTTTTATAAATGTTTTTCTTGAAATTTCAAATTATGAAATACATAAAAAGTATTTCCCTTCTTAGTCTTTCCTTTTTTATTAAAAGGTATTAATTTTCAAAAACGAATACCTATACATTTAAAATCTTTCTTTCATAAACGTTTTTCTCGAAATTTCAAATTATGAAATACATAAAAGTATTTCCTTTTTTATTAAAAGGTATTAATTTCAAAGGCGTATACCTATACATTTTAAATAAAAAATATATTTCCAGTTGCATAATCTCCCGGTCACATTACGAACAAACGACGTTTTGACGATTTTTTCATTAAATGAGTCACACAATAAGATTTAACCTAAGTTTTGGACCTATACATCTGGTTGATAGAATTACAGTATTAACCTTTAACAGCGTCTCACTTCACAATGGCACGTCGGGCCATAAAAGTGGAAGGACATGGAAGATTCGACGAATGGACGTCGCTCCAGTAGTTTTGTAAGCAAAAACGTAAGGTTGCCAAATCAGTAAAAACTTCTGGCGTCCGTGCTGTGACAGCCTTTAGTGTGGTTTCAGATACGCGTATATCTTTCTGCGCGTATACGATTGTATACGATTTTGGAGTATTCACGTGAACCAAGATATAGGTACCTAATTGCCATGACGTTTTTATGTTTACGTGTCACGCTTATACGAGCACATAAGCGCGTATACGCTCGAAAACGTGTCTATACGCGCTTCAAAAAATCGAGCTTATTCGCGCGTATAAAACGCGTCTGAAACCGCACTTACGGCTAGAGTAAGGAAAAAGTATTTTCACTAAAAAGGCGTTAAGGCGCATTTGGTTGATTTTGTATTTTCAGTCTTATAGGTAAATGGCAAATAAGGTTGAAAACTCAAAATCAACCAATTGCAGTTGCCCTTTAGATATAGCACGACAGAAGGTCTCATCTTCATTTGCCATTTAAAATCATCATTACTTATAATAATTTCGTCCAATCCGTGTTTTTAATTAGAAAAACATTATTTTATCAGATTATGGTTGTTCTTTCAATTTCAATTTAAAATAATTTTATTTGAATGATTTGAATATTTAATATTTATATTATGTCAATAAATTTAAAATTGCACAACAATTAGATCAATTGAATAAAATGTTAACTTACTGTTAAAATTTCGTCTACATATTGTCTAGAATGATACCTACAGTTTTTTCCGAATTGTAAAATTATTGCTTAGCATTATTTTTATAATAGATTTTGTTAGTAATTTCAATCTTAAAACAATTATATTAAAATATAAACCAACTCACTTCTACAAAGGAGATATATTTTCCAAGTAAAATGTCCCAAGAATCTATTTTTAGATACAAATCAAATTGTATCTAAAAATAGAAAGCTGTAGTTTTATATTTTAATATAATTATATTTACATTACAAAATCGCACTTTTAGAATGAAAGTGACATAACTCAAAATTTTAAAGGAATTATGAGTAACAGCACTTAACTCAATTTTAACAAAAATCCTAATTTTAGTTGTAGTTCTTTCAGACGAATGTCAGATTTTTTAATGATATAGGGGGGCAGACGAACAGACGGATCACCTGATGGTGAGCGATTACCGCCTCACATGGACACTCGCAACACTAGAGGAGTCGCAAGTGCGTTGCCGACTTTTTTAAAAGAAAACGCTCGCTTTTTGAAAATTTGCAGATCGTATAGGTATCATTTCCCTATTATACTAAGAGACAAGTCACTTTTTATTTACAAGGTGGTAATGATATAATAGATACTTAGGTCAGTTTATTGTGAAATCGAGTGTCACAAGAATTTTAAGTTATGTCACTATTATACTAAAAGTGCGATATGTTAGTGATCCATTAAGTCAAATGATATGTCAACATCGTTAATACAAAAATAACTGACGTAGGTACCTTTTTGAACACAGGAAGTAACATGTTAGTTTAATACAATATTTTCTAATATTTAAATAAAATTTAAATAAATAATTTTATTTTCGTCATTATAATCTCAGTTAGGTATAAATTCATAATGTTTAGTTCTAAAAGAGGCATTGACATTTTATAATATATTAATATCATACAATATTATTTTATTTAAAAACTATAAATGCAATATGGAGCTCAAAAGAAGATATTATACAGAGTGTTTCAAATATATTTTATGAGAAAAAAAAGTTAAACTATAACTGTCGCTTACGTCGTTAATGAAGCCCTAATAGTCACTTAAGTAAAAAAAAAACTTTATTTGAATAGACATAAAGACTATCCATAATAAATATGATGAGAATTAAGGTTAAATGACGTCTGTGAGTGCGGCAGTAAGGCTTTTTTTAATTTTGTGATTATTACAAGTTATTACGTTAGTATTATGGGGAAAGACGACGAATAAAACGGGTTTTTAAAAGAAGTTAATATTCGATTTTATGAATACTTAATGTGTTACACCCTGTATCTATTAGGATTATTCTGTAACTTTCTGTCAAATTTAAAAGTTCCGAAGAAACGAGTAAAAATTTGTCAGACGGTATTTTGATACTAAAATTAATGTACAATAAATTTTTAAAATTATTTTGACCAAGTTTCTTCAAGAAAGTTTTTCGTTTAACGTCGTAAGGCCTGACAGCAGACAAAATAGAAAATTAATTATTAATGCCTTTTAAAAGACTTTTTAAAATTTATATTGAGGCTAATCAAGATGACCTCACTCCGCCTGATGGTAAGCGGCCGTGAGATCTAAAAGGCACAAAAGAACAGAATTTGTTCCATTTGAGTCTGTCATCCTCACCCAGAAGGCCTGCTGAGATGCTTATAAAACCCAGGATTGTAAGTTTTATCGGTCTTTCGACGTTAACAAAATGTTTCAGAATAACCCTGTAATTACTTCAATGCCTCTTTTAGACAAACTCATTCAAATCGAGTACACTCATCCATCATACATCAGTCGATACGCTTTGGTATTCGTTCATATTGGCAAGTCGCAAAACGTCCATTGTTAGGGTCTTATATGACACCTTTGACAATTACCCATATTAACGTCGTAACGCCCAGACAGCAGACACAATGGAAAATCAATTGTTTTATGCCTTTAAAAAGGCTTTTGGGTGTTACGACGTTATGGCACCTTGACCCATTAACGGCGCTTTCAATATTCCTAACCCATAGGGTACTTGTTATACTTATAGTCATGATGTCAATAGTCATAATGATCCATTTATGGCACCATAGATCCATGTGATCCACATACAGGGTGTATCTGTGAACATTTACATCGCTTTAACCACGTGTTCTAACAACCATTCTGAACAACATTTGTTCTATGACTTTAGAAAATTCGCATAAAAACATCTTTCCTTACAAAGTCGGTCACGTGACTGATGTAAATGTTCACAGATAACACCCTGTATAAACATCTTGTCAGTTATATTATGATTTTAAGATTTTCGCGTTGCATTATAACTATAAAATATTAAAACGAGAATTAACACGACGTTTATAGTTAAGTACATTGTATGCACTTGTTGGAGTAAGTCCGCTTGTGACCACGACTGCTGCAACGTAGCCGAAACGTCAAGCAGTAAGTGCATGCAATGTACTTAACAATAAACGTCACGTTAATTCCCGTTTTAACGTCGTAACGCCCAGACAGCAGACACAATGGAAAATCAATTGTTCTATGCCTTGTAGGCTTTTGGGTGTTACGACGTTAATATTTCATAGTTATAATATGACCTAACTATTTATTATACATTTTACGGCTACGTGAACTCTATAAAATGGATCATGGGTATAATAATGACTTATCTGAGAGGGCATTGTAAAAGTAAGGACAGTGAACGTTATAAAGATAGCTGTTACATACAGTTCCTTTCACATGGAGATTTTGTTCTGTCTAGTTGCATCAGTTCTGAAAATAAAGAAAAGTGTGTTTTTTAAAATAAAGTAAAAAGCATTTTTAATTATTTAATCATTTACACCCCCCCCCCCCCCCCCTTTTTTAATCCCTTACAATTCGCAATAAAAAAATAGCCTATATCCTTTCTCAGGGTCTAGACCATCTGTATACAAAATTTCATTCAAATCCGTTTAGTAGTTTTGGCGTGAAAGAGTAACAGACAGAGAGAGTTACTTTCGCATTTATAATAATTAGTTATACTCTGATTTTTCATCATGTGGATTAAACTGACAGATGTCAATGTGTCATCCCCATACATTATCACTCAATTTGACAGTTACAAAATGTATAGAAACTTGACAATTGCATCTATCAGTTAACTCCACATGAGTTAAAATCGGAGTTTAGGATAATTATTTATTGAAATTGACACATACCAAGCGGTTTACCGCTTATTGTAGGCGTGTGCCAGGGCCGCCGCGGCAGCCCCCAGGGCTCCGCAGACGACCGCCGAGACCGCAGCCCCGGCGCCTACTGTGGCGGCGGCCCGTACGCCCGCACAACCCATGAATGTTACGGAGAGAATGACCCCGTGAGCTGTACATCTGTAATGGAAAATGTTATATTGAAACCAACACAAAAAATGTTAGCCGCATCGTACTAGTAGTAGTATGTAGTTGTAGTAGTAGTAGTACAACACAAAATTGGGTATTTGACTAAAATTTTTTCATGTGTTTAATCAAAAGACGTCTCAATTTAAGAAACATCGTTGAAAGAATCACTTGATTCTCATTTGAATTACCTGAGATATCACAACTTTAAGAGCACATATTTTGGGCAAGCCCAAAAACGCTATATACAAATGGCTATTGAATTGTGACGTCACTACTCAAACTTTTGTATGCGCGTCTTGTAAATTTTGTTTGGTAACTATATCAAATGTTTCGTTTAAGTAAATGGTTTCATAATAAAAGTTGGTGGAAAATGTACGGGTAGTTCAATGATATAATTATTTTTTGAAAATTTTATACTTTAATAAAAATGGACTTGCCCATGAAACTTTGAATGCTCACAAAACCATCTAGACGTTATATTTTTAACTGAAAATGTTGACCATTGGTTCTTTTGATAGAGTATCAATATTTTTTACTATATCGAGATTAGTCAAATACCCAATTATCTTTAAAAGGTTAGGTTAGGGTTTTTTTAAACCACCGAGAAATCCTTAATTTTATGCCGAGCGCTCATATAAAAATAAACCTAACCTATGCAAGACTAAGTTTTTTTTTTAAATAAAGAAAGTCAAACAGCGCCAAGAGTGTTAAGAATCGAAACTAAAAACTGCCAACGAGGCGGCTAATCTCCCGCATAATTACATTATGGCTAGCCGTATTGAATTACGCATGCAATTTATAGACAACTTGCGGCCGCCCGCGACTTCGTCCGCGTGGAAAAGTAACTTTTAACCCCCCTTTTAGCAATAAAAAGTAGCTTATGTTCTTTCTCAGGGTCTAGATCATCTGTATACCAAATTTCATTTAAATCCGTTCAGTAGTTTTGGCGTGAAAGAGGAACAGACAGACAGAGTTACTTTCGCATTTATAATATTAGTATGGATATATAAAAATAAATCTTACCTTAAATTAGCTGGATAAGAATCCACAACTTTAGCACTAACTATATAAAACACCAACGTGACCAGCATCCTGTATACCGCCTCCACCACGTATAGCGCCGTCTCGCTCTGCGCCACGTAGATAGAGGGGGACGCCAATACACACGCCACGCACACTAGCACTGGAAACAAAAATGTCTGTTTAAGAAGTTTTTGTATGTGAAGAAGATGGCGGTGGACTACTGTTCCAATATCGAGTGGCTCTTTTTTTATAGGTGGCAGACGTGCAGACGGATCACCTGATGGTAAGTTATTGCCGCTGCTAGGAGTACCCAAGGATTTAATGTTAGTTCCTATACTGTTATTCTTGTTGTTCCTTAGGGTTTAATAACACACTAGCTATTATCCAAGGCTTAATTTTACTTATACTATTATATGTATTTCTGGGTGTCCCTCAGGGTTCTATTTTAGTGCCGCTACTTAATAAGATACTAGGTGTACCTCAGGGCTCTATTTTGGACCCGTTGTTTAATAAGATGTTAAGTGTACCCCAGGGTTACATTTTAGGGCCGCTACCCAGATGTGCCCCAGGGTTCAATCTGAGTTCCTATACTATTGAATCATCTAAAACTCACCAATCACACTCTTATGTGGGAACAAAGTAAATGTGCATTGTACAAAATTCTCAACTGTTATCTGTTTTGTGTTCTTAATAAAATAATAAAATAAAGCCAGCAGGGCTGCCACCAACATGCCATACGCACAGTATGCCTGCCACGTATTTTTGGGTGTTCCTTAGGGTTCCATTTTAGGGCCGCTACTTAATAAGATACTAGGTGTACCACAGGGCTCTATTTTCGGCCCGTTGCTTAATAAGATACTAGGTGTACCTCAGGGCACTAACCCGGGCCCGATGCTTAATAAGATACTAGGTGTACCTCAGGGCACTATCTTGTGCCCGTTGCTTGATAAGTTACTAGGTGTACCTCAGAGCACTATCTCGGGCCCGTTGCTTAATAAGATACTAGGTGTACCTCAGGGCACTATCTCGGGCCCGTTGCTTAATAAGATACTAGGTGTACCTCAGGGCACTATCTCGGGCCCGTTGCTTAATAAGATACTAGGTGTACCTCAGGGCACTATCTCGGGCCCGTTGCTTCATAAGATACTAGGTGTACCACAGGGTTCAAACTCAGTTCCTATACTATTCACACATTGAATTATGGGTGTACCCCAAGGTTCAATCTTCGTTCCTATCCTATTCAATCTATGTAAGTATGTAAATAACTCACCAATCACACTCTTATGTGGGAACAAAGCCAGCAGGGCTGCCACCAGCATGCCATGGGCGCAGTAGGTCTGTGACGTCAGCAGCGGCGCCAGGCGTGACGTCAGGTCGGCGTGGCGCGCGCACCCCCCCCTCATGCCGCGGACCGTGGTGCTGTTGAACACGCACCAGGAGTCGAACTCGCGACCTATCTCCATGTCTGTGTCGATTATGCTGGAAATAAATAGATATTTATAATTTTTTGATCAATCTTTTTAGCCTATTAGCGATATGACCGCAGAGATTGTATTTGTAAATAAACATAATATAAATTCTGTAATATTTTGTACAATCAATAGTACCTATGTATTTTTTCGATAGTTAATTATTATAATGAGTCAATAAACAAATAATATGAATATAACGTCATAGATTATGGCCATTGGTTATAATACTATGGAACTCCGTCATAGTGCCACAAGAATAACTTTCACGGCTTTATTAACAGAGTATAAGAAATATTGTTTTAATCCTTTATGGGGCTTTGTCAATATGTTAGACACCATATTTCGAACCTTATGTGTTGGTGATAAGGTCCAAAACCCAATGAATTGTATTTATACCTGCAAATTAAGGGGCTATATCGACGATACTAGAGCCGCCAGCCTATTTACACTGATTGTGGCGACAGTATATTTTTTAAGAAAGTAAAACATAACAGACTTATGTAAATTGGATTTTTCAAGATGCAATACAATATATAAAACACGCTACAAATAACAATAATGTTAATTATTTCTAAAAGTGGCCGTTTTTAAATCATATTTTCGCCATAATCAGTGTAAATTCGATAGTTTTATCGATATAGCCCCCTTAAGGGGTTGAGACAGCAGTTGTATTTACAAATAAATAAAATAAATTATACTTACGTGCTATTGAAGAAGCGACATCCCTCGAAGCTGGTGTAACTGGATTTGATATTCTCGAAGGCCACTTCTTCGAACGAGCAGTTCAGGAACTCCACGTGCGATAGCAAGAGATCTCTGGAAGGTAAAATAGGTTTTATTTAAGGAATTAACACACACCACACATGTACGGACAGCCGCACATCAGGTGGCTTATAACGAAGACGTCCCGTAACGAATGAGAATATACCTGTCACATTCAAACAAAAGCGCGCACAGCGCGTGTGAAAGAGAGGAGAGCTCCGATTCGGTCGTAACGTCCACTTCAAATTAGGCCTTCAGGTTACTACAATCTGTCAAATTTTCTCAGTTGATATTGAACCTAACACGTTCGACATAAAGGTGAGGTTCGATTGAAGAAATTTGACAGATTGTAGTAACTTGATGTGCGGCTGTCTGTACCTGACAGTTTGACACATACCTATAGGGTGTATCTATGAACATTTACATCACTTTAACCATATGATTTTGGATTTGCAAATAAATCAATTGGCGGCGCCAGTATCGTCGCGGCCTTAAACATACCTAAATGTGCAGTTAGTAAAGCTGACGTTATGGTAGAGCACGTTCTCCAAAGTCTCGTTGTAGTGAAGGTTCTCGAAGGTAGAGTTCTGTTCAGTCCTCGTGGCCGCGGCGAAGAGATAGCTCTCCATCCGCTCTACGGTCACCGGCACGTAGGATGCGAGGTAGAACTGGAAATAAGAGATAGATACTCTTCATTGCACAAAAACTTACATTTGAATATTACAGAACAGAATTATTATAGTTTTACTTTGATTTTTAAACTCTGATAACAGTTTAAACTAGGGATGTTATGAATGTCAAAATTTTCACATTCGCGAACGCGAATGTTTACGCCGCGAATGTACGAATGCGAATATTAAGTACTTAAGACATCAGTCACATGAAATGTAAAAAAACAACATATAAATCAATCATTTTTACTACTTAAAAGATAAAAAACATACAAAATGTACTGACTTGACCGACATTCAGTAGTCAAAGTTTAATACAGGCTAATTATATTTTAAGAACAGTCAGTGTCAGTCTAACAAGATCAAGAGTCACGTGTTCACGCACGCACGACCTGCACACATTCGCTTTCGCATAACATTCGCATTGATTTAAGCGAATGTTATGCGAATGTCGATGCGAACCATTCGCATAAGCGAATGCGAATGCGAATATTCGTAACATCCCTGGTTTAAACTCTGATTTTTAATCATGTGGAGTAAACTGACAGATGTCAATGTGTCATCCCCCATACATTATCACTCAATTCGACAGATGCAAAATGTATAAAACTTGACTTTTGCATCTATGAATTTACTCCACATGATTAAAAATCAGAGTATAGGTCCAATATTTTGATATCATAATATTTGTCAATTTTATTATTATTATAACACAAAAATAAAATACAATTCATTGGATCCAAACCTTATCTCCAACACATAAGGTTCAAAATATGGTGTCTAACATATCGACAGAGCCCCACAAAAGCTTAAAGGTATAATTATTTGATTACCTGTATGGCCATAGCGAAGAGCAGTATCCCGCCCAGAGAGAGCGTGGTACTTCTGTATGTATTTGAAAATAGCTGGAAAAACGCTTGCCAGAACTGTGGAAAAAAGAAAAAAAATTACATAGGTACAGAGCGGCAGCAAATAGGATAGCTGCTCCATAATTGTTTTTTTTTTTTTTTCTTTTTTGCACTAAAATCTTAATGGGCTATACGAATGAAACTAGCGTCGCCAACCTATTTACACTGATTGTGGCGAAAATACGATATTTAATATTTATAAAGAAAGCAAAACATTATAGACTTAAATAAAAGTAAATTGAATTTTTCAAGATGCAATACAATATATAAAACACGCGACAAGTAACAATTATGTCAATTATTGCTAAAAGTGGCCGTTTTTTAGCAATAATTAACATTCTTGTTACTTGTCGCGTGTTAGAAATATTGTATTGCATCTTGAAAAATCCAATTTACTTGGATCTAAGTCTGTAATGTTTTATTTTCTTCAAAAATATCATATTTTCGCCACAATCAGTGTAAATAGGTTGGCGGCGCTAGTTTCATTCGTATAGCCCCTTAATGCGGTTCACAGGATACATCTACCTACCAAGTTTCAACAGTATAACACTAATAGTTTTCGAAAAAAACCGGCCAAGAGCGTGTCGGACACGCACATGAAAGGGTTCCGTAGCCATGAGATGGGCCGACCTTATTTTCATAGTTTGTAGGTAGTTATTTCCATACATTAAAATTTAGTTAGGGCAACTGCACGTCATAAGTTGGTCGAGTTGTATTTAAAAAAACTATGTATGATACAGAGTCATACACTCTACATCTCATACATCCACTAATTTTCGTGGCAATCGGTGCAGAAACGGCGGAGAACGAGCCAGGACAGACGGAGAGAGAGACATGACGAAACTATAAGGGTTCCTAGTAGACTACGGAACCCTAAAAAATGGCTGTGACAAAAGGAGGGACAGAGAGACTTGACGAATCTAAAGGGTTCCGTTTCTTAAGAGACGTACCATCTTAACGCTATGTCTGACGTGGTGTATGGCGGGCGGCCTCCTCTTGCCGGGCAGCGACAGCTCGCCGAGCCGGTACTCGGCGTCGTTGGTCCCCACGTTGCCGAGGCCGCGGATCTTGATCTGATTGCTGCTGTGGATGCTCTGGAAGTGAACAACACACAATAGGGTATTTGACTAATCTCGATATAGTAAAAAATATTGATACTTTACCAAAATATTGGTAAATAATTTTTGAAAAAAAATACCGACTTCAAGACTTCAGCCGCAATATATTTTCAAAAACCACTGAGTCAATTTTGATAAAATTTATATGGGACCACCTTTGAATGATGGCCTACCAAAGAAATCAAAAATAATCATTTTATAAGAATACTTCATATAATTTCTTTGTAACTCGTTTTAAATAATAATAAAATAATAATAAATCCATTCATAATTGGCGGAGAAATCGAGTGACATACATACAAAAAAAAACATACGGGTCGAATTGAGAACCACTGTCCTGTTTGAAGTCGGTTAATAAGAACCAGAAAAAAAATCAGTTAAAAATATAACGTCTAGCTGGCTTTATGAGCATTCAAAGTTTCATGGGCAAATCCATTTTTAAAGTATAAAAATTAAACAAAAATATTATATCATTGAACAACCCATAAATTTTACACTAAATAATATTATAAAACCATTTACCTAAACGAAACATTTGATAAAGCTACTAAACAAAATTTACTAGACGCGCACACAAGATACTAACGATGTGACGTCACTCTTCTAGTAGCCATTTGTTTTTGAGCTTGCCCAAAATATGTGCTCTTAAAGTTGCGATATCTCAAGTAATACGAATGAGAACAAGTAATTCTTTCAACGATGTTTCTTAAATTGAGGTCCTTTTATTAAACACATAAAAAAATATTCAAATACCCTATTGGGGGTACGGGGGGTTAAAGGTTTAAACTGCACTTGTGTGCGACTCTACTGGTGTTGCATGCATGTAATTAATGCATTTTCATTCCATAGTTTGTTGTGATGGACGACCCGGTTGGTTCAGTGGTAGTGAATGCTGCGTCTGGGCCAAGGGTTGCGAGTTCGATCCCCGCACCGTACAAACATTTGTGTGCATGAACATGTCTGTTTGTATTGGTCTGGGTGTTTTCTATGTATTATAAGTATGTAATACATACTTTTATGTATATATTTTTAATCCCACTGCTGCACTGTTGGTTCTGATATCTGTAACACAGGTGCTTGAGCTACTTATCTCAGAGTCAGATCAAAGTATGTGATGTAGTGAAATATTATTATATTATATAAACACATTTGATTGTCTGGCGCATATATTATATTTTTAACACCCACCCTGTCAGGGAGTGAACCTTCCCTATCAGGGCACGTACCTGGTAGACCAGCATGGCGTCCACCTCTCTCCCCACGTCGAGGAGGTACCGCGGCGACTCCTGCGTCCAGATGAGGCTGATCAGCGACGCCAGGATCGGCAGCGTGCAGTAGAGCAGGTACCTGGGACAAACACGCCATATGTATAAACAGACACACATCTGGTTATTATAACCTGTCAGATTTCCTCAATTGATATTACGGTAGACTCCAGCCGAGGTATAGTATAGCGACTTCCAAGACTATCTAATACCACATCCGAAGTGGCCAATAACTTTGATACTTTTGTCAAATGATTGAACGCACCTAGTCTTATCAAATATCCATGTTGTCAAATACATACATAAGAGCGTCGCAGACGTATCTGAATGAGAAAGGTGTCAAAAGTATCGATACACCGGTTTGGTCTATGATATTTGACAGCCTTAAGGCTGTCAAATAGATACACAAAATGTCAAATAGGATGTCAAATAGGCTGTCAAATAGGTACAAGGTAGTCACTAGTTTACACTTATGCCGGGCTGAAAGTAGACACTTACCTATGTCAATAATACTCAGCAGTGGATGGATGTGTGCTGAAATGATGATGATGATGCCGAATTTCCTCTTATGGATGCACTGGGGCCAGTCGTGTGTGGTTGGTTGTTCTGCAAGCGTCACTCACCGGTGCCAGGCGCTGAAGTGCTCCTCGTCCTCGCGCGCGGCGGCGGCGCCGGTGGGCGGCAGCACGGCGCGCGCCAGCCCCGCCGCGCCCAGCGTGCCCAGCGCCGAGGCCGAGGGCGAGGACATAGCCTCGCCCGGGCACGTGTAGGTCGCTACTGTGCGACGAGCCGAGGGACGGTGTAGCCACATCCGGGACTGTCTAATAGCTAGCTAGCGTCGTGGATACGTTGATGGAGACACCAAGAACAATAGCTAGACACATCTAAACTGGCCAATAACTTCGATACTGCCGTCAAATGATTGAATGCACCTAGTCTAATCAAATATACCTATACACCATGTTGTCAGATACATACCTACATAATATGAGCGTCGCAGGGGTAGGTATCGATACTTTTGACCTGAAAGGTCAAAAGTATCGATACACCGGTTTGGTCTATCTATTTGACAGCCCTAAGGCTGTCAAATAGATCGCGACGGGCGACATCTAAATGTCGCCCGCCATCTAAATGTCGCCCGCTATCTAAATGTCGCCCGCCATCTAAATGTTGCCCATCAACTAATGTCGCACGCCATCTAATTGTTGCCGATTGTATCTATTTGACAGCCTTTGACAGAAATCGCGATCTATTTGACAGCCCTAAGGCTGTCAAATAGATCGCGACAGGCGACATCTAAATGCAACAAGATGGCGGTCTATTTGACAGCCCTAAAGCCATCTTGTTGCTGGGAACTGCACTGGTACAAGGTAGTCACTAGTTTACTCTTATGCCGGGCTGAAAGTAGACACTTACCTATGTCAATAATACTCTGCAGTGGATGGATGTGTGCTGAAATGATGATGATGATGCCGAATTTCCTCTTATGGATGCACTGGGGCCAGTCGTGTGTGGTTGGTTGTTCTGCAAGCGTCACTCACCGGTGCCAGGCGCTGAAGTGCTCCTCGTCCTCCCGCGCGGCGGCGGCGCCGGTGGGCGGCAGCACGGCGCGCGCCAGCCCCGCCGCGCCCAGCGTGCCCAGCGCCGAGGCCAGGGGCAAGGCCGCCAGCACGCGGCGCCGGCCGACCCGGGATAACGCCTCGCCTAGGTACGTGTACGAGGTCGCTACTATGCCGCCTGAGCCGATGGCTGAGCAGAACCTGAAGGTAAGAAGTCGCTCACTGTAAGTCCGCCATTTTGTGTATTTTGATCAAAATACTGGCTGTTATCACAGCCACTTTGATCTTAATTCAAAATGAGTTGAGCATTCTTTATCCCGCCAAAAATATACTGTAAAAATGAGTTGAGTATTCTTTATCCCACCAAAAATATACTGTAAAAACCGGCCAAGTGCGAGTCGGGCTCGCGCACAAAGGGTTCCGTAGCAGCAAATATAATAAACTTATTATGTTACAGTTAAATCAACCTATCTCAAAAACTATAAGAGATACTTTGATCAAACCAAAAATCGTTGAAAGAGTTAATTAGCATGCATCACCTCTATTTTTTTTAGAATTTTATACCCCGTAGTTATAAAAATAGAGGGGGGGGACATACTTTTTACGACTTTGAGAGCTGATATCTCAAAAACCGTTCACTGTAAGAAAAATGTTTTTTTAGAAAACTTTATATCATTTTTAAAAGACCTTTCCATTGATACCCCACACGGGTATGTACATCGAAAAAAAAATTTCATCCCTCAGTTACATGTATGGGGGGCCCCACCCCCAATTCTTTTTTTTACTATTTAGTGTCATATTTTTGTAGCGGTTCATACAACACATATTCCCATCAAATTTCATCACTGTAGTACTTATAGTTTCCGAGTAAATCGGCTGTGACAGACGGACAGACGGACAGACGGACAGACGGACATGACGAAACTATAAGGGTTCCGTTTTTGCCATTTTGGCTACGGAACCCTAAAAATGGCGACGGGCAAGGCCCATAGCGCGTGACGTAACGTAGGTATGTAGGAGGTTGCTACTATGCCGCCCGAGCCGATGGCTGAGCAGAACCTGAAGGTAAGAATGAGGGGCTTGATACTTTTCTTTCGCTCACTGTAAGTCCACCATTTTGTGTCTTTTATCACAGCCACATTGATCTTATTTCAAAACTAGTCGCCCGCCCGAAGCGAAGTGTCGCTTCAAGACCGTAATTCAGAAATGAACTAATAGATGGCGCTGTGCTCAATTACATCACGCAAGCGTTTCGAGTTTTCGGTTTACCTATAAGCCTTGTCGTTGTCTATAGAAATTATCTCTTTATAAATAGTATAGATAGATATAGATAAAAGATGAGTTGAGTATTCTTTATCCCACCTAAAATATACTGTAAAAATGGCGGCGAGCAAGCCCTACAGAGCGTGACATAGCCTCGCCTAGGTATGTGTAGGAGGTCGCTACTATGCCGCCTGAGCCGATGGCTGAGCAGAACCTGGAAGGATATTTGACTGTTTATCAAATGTCCTTTGAACAAAAATTGCTTTAAGCAACAAGGCCGCTGAAATTGTACATTTATTCATTTAACTAGTAACCCGCCCTCACTTCGCTTCGGGACCGTAATTCAGAAATGAACTAATAGATGGCGCTGTGCTCAATTACATCACGCAAGCGTTTCGTGTTTTCGGTTTACCTATAAGCCTTGTCGTTGTCTATAGAAATTATCTCTTTATAAATAGTATAGAAGATATAGATAGAAGATGAGTTGAGTATTCTTTATCCCACCAAAAATATACTGTAAAAATGGCGGCGAGCAAGGCCCACAGCGCGCGACGTGGCCTCGCCTAGGTATTTAGGAGGTCGCTATTATCCCACCCGAGCCGATGGCTGAGCAGAACCTGGAGGTAAGAAGTCGCTCACTGTAAGTCCGCCATTTTGTGTCTTTTGATCAAAATACTGGCTGTTATCACAGCCACATTGATCTTAATTCAAAATGAGTTGAGGATTCTTTAAAGTATCAGCCTATATACTATCCCACTGCAGGGCAAAGGCCTCCATCATAGAAATCAAGTCATCGCTACTATAATGGGATTAGGCTTAATCACCACGCTTGCCTAATGCGGTCACAAACCCGAGCTATGTTCGTAAAATTCGAACATATTTTTTACTCGACCCGGGACCCCGAGATTACGGCCCGGTACTTAAACCACTAGACCAACGGGGCGTTCTTTATCCCACCAAAAATATACTGTAAAAATGGCGGCGGGCAAGGCCCACAGAGCGTGACGTGGCCTTGCCTATACTCTGATTCATAATAATGTAAAGTAAACTGACAGATGAAAATGACAAGTTTCTATGCATTTTGACATTTTGCATGTGTGTGTGTGTGTGTGTGTGTGTGAGTTTTAATGTATGGGGATGACACATTGACATCTGTCAGTTTACTCCACATGATTATGAATCAGAGTATAGGTATGTGTAAGAGGTTGCTACTATGCCACCTGTAGGTAAGAATGAGGGGCTTGATACTTTTCGCTCACTGTAAGTCCGCCATTTTGTGTCTTTTATCACAGCCACATTGATCTTAATTCAAAATGAGTTGAGTATTCTTTATCCCACCAAAAATACTGTAAAAATGGCGGCGGAAAGGCCCACAGCGCGCGAGACGTGGCCTAGCCTAGGTACGTGTACGAGGTCGCTACTATGCCGCCTGAGCCGATGGCTGAGCAGAACCTGGAAGGATATTTGACTGTTTATCAAATGTCCTTTGAACAAAAATTGCTTTAAGCAATAAGGCCGCTGAAATTGTACATTTATTCATTTAACTAGTAACCCGCCCTCACTTCGCTTCAAGACCGTAATTCAAAAATGAACTAATAGATGGCGCTGTGCTCAATTACATCAAGCAAGCGTTTCGTGTTTTTGGTTTCGGCCTTGTCGTTGTCTATAGAAATTATCTCTTTATAAATAGTATAGATAGATATAGATAGAAAATGAGTTGAGTATTCTTTATCCCACCTAAAATATACTGTAAAAATGGCGGCGAGCAAGGCCCACAGCACGTGACGTGGCCTCGTCTAGGTATGTGTAGGAGGTTGCTACTATGCCACCCGAACCGATGGCTGAGCAGAACCTGAAGGTAAGAATGAGGGGCTCACTGTAAGTCCGCCATTTTGTGTCTTTTATCACAGCCACATTGATCTTAATTCAAAATGAGTTGAGGATTCTTTAAAGTATCAGCCTATATACTATCCCACTGCAGGGCAAAGGCCTCCATCATAGAAATCAAGTCATCGCTACTACGATGGGATAAGGCTTAATCACCACGCTGGCCTAATGCGGATTGGTGATCACAAACCCGAGCTATGTTCGTAAAATTCGAAATATATTTTTTGCTCGACCCGGGATTCGAACCCGGGACCCCGAGATTACGGCCGGATACTTAAACCACTAAACCAACGGGGCGTTCTTTATCCCACCAAAAATATACAGTAAAAATGGCGGCGGACAAGGCCCACAGAGCGTGACGTAGCGTCGCCTATACTCTAATTCATAATCATGTAAACTGACAGATGAAAATGACAAGGTTCTATGCATTTTGACATTTTGCATGTATCAAATTGAGTGTTAATGTATGGGGATGACACATTGACATCTGTCAGTTTACTTTACATGATTATGAATCAGAGTATAGGTATGTGTAGGAGGTCGCTACTATGCCACCTGAGCCGATGGCTGAGCAGAACCTGAAGGTAAGAAGTCGCTCACTGTAAGTCCGCCATTTTGTGTCTTTTATCACAGCCACATTGATCTTAATTCAAAATGAGTTGAGTATTCTTTATCCCACCAAAAACATAAGACGCTTATTTGTTATGTTTAGAAGTTACGTGGAAACAAATGAACATACATACATAGCCTGTCAAAATCATAACCCTCCTTTTGCTTTGCCGTAGTCGGGTAAAAATGGCGGCGGGCAAGGCCCACAGCGCGTGACGTGGCCTCGCCTATACTCTGATTCATAATAATGTAAAGTAAAGACAGATAAAAATGACAAGTTTCTATGCATTTTGACATTTTGCATGTGTCAAATTAAGTGTTAATGTATGGGGATGATACATTAACATATTGTCAGTTCACTTTATATGATTATGAATCAGAGTATAGGTATGTGTAGGAGGTCGCTACTATGCCACCCGAGCCGATGGCTGAGCAGAACCTGGAAGGATATTTGACTGTTTATCAAATGTCCTTTGCCCAAAAATTGTCTGGTAAGCGAGTAAGTATAGTCTGCGGCAAAAAAGTGTAGTTATGACCTTGAGTGTGCAGAAAACAATTTTAATAGAAAGTCTTCTTTTTTACAAGTGCGCCAAATAACGGTCATCGCTATTCTTTCATGCCGCCAGCTATAAGCTTTTATTGACCACAAACACAACCTAAACATTAAAGATACACAAATTACTAGAATGGTAATTATAAGAAATTGGTACTAAATACAATTCAAATTGGTAGAATACGCTTTCACTGTTAATAAATAACGAATTTTTGGGTTTCACTCAATGAATGATGTTTCTAAAAACAACTAATGAATGAACTATCCCTAAGGATAGTTGCCTGCCTCGCCGTCATGCCTACTTATGGAAAGTAGGCATGACGGCGAATACTGCGTTGACGGCGAGGCAGGACAGCAGTGTTCTCCGTCTTCAACTAGAGACACCTTGCTTAAATTGATTTCTAGAATTATCTACAACCTGGCCATCATGAAGGTTCCATGTGTAGGCATGACGGCGGCGATGGCGGCGAATACTGCGTTGACGGCGAGGCAGGGCAGAAGCATTCGCCGTCGAATCAGTCTTTTAGCTAGACGGACCTTCTTGATTAATTGATTTCTAGAATTATCTACAACTACAGAACATACCTGGCCATCATAAAGGTTCCATAAGTAGGCATGACGGCGAGGCAGGACAGCAGTGTTCTCCGTCGACCCAATCTTTTAAATAGGGAGACCTTGCTTATATTGATTTCTAGAATTATCTTTAACTATACTCTGCTTCATAATTATTATGTTAAGTAAACTGACAGATGTCAATGTGTTATCGCCATACATTATCACTCAATTTGACACATGCAAAATGTCAAAATGCATAGAAACTTGTCATTTTCATCTGTCAGTTTACTTTACATGATTATGAATCAGAGTATACAGAACATACCTGGCCATCATGAAGGTTCCATAAGTAGGCATGACGGCGGCGATGACGGCAAATACTGCGTTGACGGCGAGGCAGGACAGCAGTGTTCTCCGTCGACCCAGTTTTTCAACTAGAGACACCTTGCTTAAATTGATTTCTAGAATTATCTACAACTACAGAACATAGCCTTTGTTGTACATTACTCCTGTTATAACTAGTTTTAAGTTTATACCTCTGTTTTGTGTGCAATAAAAAGCATTATTCATTCATTCATACCCAGCAATCATAAAGGTTCCATAAGTACGCATGACGGCGAGGCAGGACAGCAGTGATCTCCGTCGACCCAATCTTTCAAATAGGGAGACCTTGCTTAAATTGATTTCTAGAATTATCTTTAACGATACTCTGATTCATAATCATGTAAAGTAAACTGACAGATGTCTTTGTGTTATCGTCATACATTATCACTCAATTTGACACATGCAAAATATCAAAATGCATAGAAACTTGTCATTTTCATCTGTCAGTTTACTTTACATGATTATGAATCAGAGTATACAGAACATACCTAGCCATCGTAAAGGTTCCATAAGTAGGCATGACGGCGGCGATGACGGCAAATACTGCGTTGACGGCGAGGCAGGACAGCAGTGTTCTCCGTCGACCCAATCTTTCAACTAGGGAGACCTTGCTTAAATAGATTTCTAGAATTATCTTTAACTACAGAACATACCTGGCCATCATGAAGGTTCCATAAGTAGGCATGACGGCGGCGATGGCGGCGAATACTGCGTTGACGGCGAGGCAGGACAGCAGTGTTCTCCGTCGACCCAGTCTTTCGCCTAGAGGCGCCCATCCCATACTGCCCAGGGACACGCCTACTAAACTAATGAGTACTGTGGAAGAAGAAATATAAATAAATAAATAAATTGAGACAACATCACATACATTGTCCTGGTCCCAAACTAAGTTTTCCCTTGTGTTATGTAAACCAGAAACAAGGAAGGAACCACAAAAACCCAAACCCACCACAAATATCTGTTTCATCAAAAAACATTTGTGTCGGTGCGGGAATCGAACCCGCGACCCTTACGTCTCAACCGGCGCTCAAACCATTGCGCTAAACGGGTCGTCAAAGTAATGTATTTTGTTTCTTCTTTTCTTTACTTACCGAGCCAGTTTTTCTCGTGGGGCTGAATGCAGAGCTCTATTTCGGCGGATGGCAGCACGAACGGGATGGCCGCGAGCTCTAGGGCTCCGCCCCCCACCGCCAGGCCTGTGGCCAGGGCTACCCGCGCTTGGGACAGGCCACAGCCGGCCTGCGAAGAGATGGTTTTCTATACTATTTATAAAGAGATAACTTCTATAGACAACGACAAGGCTTATAGGTAAACCGAAAACACGAAACGATTGCGCGATGTAATTAAACACAGCGCCATCTATTGGTTCATTTCGGAATTACGGTCCCGAAGCGAAGTGAGGGCGGGCCACTAGTATGTAAATAGCTGTTACCCGTGACTTTGTCCGCGTAAAATAACCTACAAACTTTATGATTTCATAAATTAATTTATTGTAACATGACCTTCATACGGTCGTCTTTTTATCAAGGATTTTATTCAATCATGAAAACATTCCGATTTGTTAAAAAAATAAAAAAGGAAATCCGTCTTTAAGCTTCATAGAATGTGTTCTATGCCATAATTTTTTTTCCGCATATTGTAGGGTTTCCTTGTTTGATTGAAATGCTTGATTAAAAAACCGAGCATATACGTAATTGCAATCAAACTTTTTATTTTTTAATTTGTAAAAACGTAATGTAACGGAGGTACGTTTGTATGAATTTTGTATCTGTATTGTGTAATCATGTTATTGCTTTGAATCTGTATGATATTGCTTTGAATCTGTATGATATTGCTTTTGTTTTATTTTTATTATTTTTGACTTTGTTTACATTTTTATTTTCACCTAATTTTATTATTATTTTATTTTCATTCTTATATTAATACTATTGACATTATTAATTTATAACTGGCTAATCTTAAAAGCGTTTTGGATGGTGACATCTGTTAGTTTGTAAGAAAAATTGTACTGAATAAATAAACGAAAACTACGCTATGGGCGGTTAAATGTGCCGTTGAGTGTATCTATCTATCTACCTGTCTGAGTGCATCTTCGTGGAACTGCTCGAGCACGCTGGAGTCGTTGTAGTCCAGCAGCTCCCCGCTCTCGTTGGCGTCGGCGTTCTCCGGCGGGCTGGCGGCCATGTTGGCGGTGTTGCCAGGCTCGCCGGCGCCCTCTGTAGCTGCAAATGTTGCTGGTTACATTTTTTGACGGCAATTAATATCAAATAGGGTATTTGACTAATCTCGATATAGTAAAAAATATTTATACTTTTCCAAAATACTGGTAAATGAGAACCAATGGCTAACATTTTCAGTTAAAAATATAACGTCTAGCTGGTTTAATGAGCATTCAAAGTTTCATGGGCAAGTCCATTTTTATAGTATAAAATTTAAAAAAAAATTATATCATTGAACTACTCGTACATTTTTCACCAACTTTTATTATGAAACCATTTATTTAAACTAACGAAACATTTGATGTAGCTACCAAACAAATTTACTAGACGCGCATACAAGATACGAGCGTGTGACGTCACTTGCCTGTAGCCTTGTATAGAGCGTTTTTGGGCTTGCCCAAAATTTGTGCTCTTAAAGTTATGATATCTCAGGTGATTCAAATCAGAATCAAGCAATTCTTTCAATAATGTTTCTTAAATTGAGAGGTCTTTTGATTTTTCTGAAAATCTAAAGTTCGGATATTTTTAAGTGGCTCAGTATATTGGCTCACCTTCAGCCTGATGGTAAGCAAAAAGAGAGCCCACGTTGCATTACAACGGACGCGACAGCATGGCATCATATTTTTTTTTACTTTAATCAATATATTTTTATAAATTGTATCCTATTCTGATATATAACTATAATTAAATATATTGTAAACTTTCATTAAAATCCATTCAGTAGTTAATGCGTGAAAGAGGAGCAAAGCAAACATCCATCCATACATACTTACACGTTTATAATATTAGTGCGATAATTATCTCACCAGTAAGACGATCCTCCGTGTAAGCCATAGTCCGACTGATGGAGCCGAAGCTGCCGAGCTTCGACGAGTTCTCAGAGTCGGAGCGCGCGCGCACCAGACACGCTTGCTCCTCGGCCATGTTGAGTGTTTGCGCTATGTATTCTTGACCTCACTGTACGTAACATCTGGAATCATACAGTGTAAAATGTAAAGTGGCTTAGTTGGAAAAATAGTTTTTGCTTGAACCTGGAAACAAACCCTGGACACCGAGATCACGGCCCAGCCGGGCTAACATGCGCACCACGAGATAATTTTGTCCACACTCGTATTGTGTCGGCGCTAGTTGCTTCTCGCTCACCTGATTGAGCGATGAGCGGGATAGAAGGATGCGTTCTCGTCAACGAGTGTAGACAAAATTTTGTCGCGGTGCGCATGTTAGGCTTACAGGACTTAAACCACCTAGACCAACATGACATTGATTGAAATTGGACTCCATTTTCCATACTTAGACTCTCCTTTGGTCCATTGTACGTGATGGGTCAGCTGGTTATAAAAGCCAGCCCAGCTCCGATTAGCATAGACTTAAACAACCCTTTAATTTGGGCCTACTGAAGAATCCTTTTTCAGATAACCACACACTTATGCGAGCTGAATGAAATTAATTTTCCAATTCTGTTTATATAAATGTCATGAAACCTTCTACACCCAAGTTGTAGTGCCACCATCCGAATAAACGGTGTGCGACTCATTTGCCTTGGATAAATGTGTGATTACCTTAACGTTGTAAGGCCCAGACAGCAGACACAATGGAAAATCAATTGTTTTATGCCTCTTTAAAAGGCTTTTGGGTCTTACAATGTTAAAATTTGCATGTTAATTTAATTAACTGAATAGCAAACATTATTTATTTATAATAACATCTTTTGTACATTGATTTTATGCAAATAAATACTTTGACTTTGAAAAACTGACTTTCTTTTCATTTGTTCAGTTAAATTGTGCCAAATTAAGAGTTGCTAAGGATTTCTTGATTACACAGTAACTGACATACACTTGCACTTTTTTGTTTTACACAAATGAATAACACAACTATTATTGTGTTGTGAAATAGAGCAACAACCTCTCACTCGACTGATAAGCCTAGTAGGTACACAGATACCGAAATAAAATCACTGCAAATACTAATTTTAACCAGGTTTTAGTCACTTCATCAGCGCTAAGATAAAATAATTCGAGAAGATTCACACAGAATAAACTCTAATTGCCGCTATAGACACCCACAAAAGCAATTTAGACGATTTCCGTTGGCTATGTCTCATCACTTAGAATGACGATTTTTTAACTCGACGACTACATAAATATACAAAATACGGGTTTAACAACAGGGATTAGGTACACAATAGCTGCAGCTACACAATATAATAACCGCGGAATATCCCACGCTGTTCCATTTACAACAACAAATGAAAATATGAACAAATTATAATACGAAAGCAACTCATTGTTATTAGACTTGACAAATAAATGGTAAATAACTCACATTTTCATAAGTTATTTCAAACAAAATTATACAGTTCCAGATTTTACATTAATTGAGGAATATTTCTGACCATTCATATCAAGGATTTTATTTACTTATTACGTAAAATTTAATGTGAAAAGTTAAAAACACACGCATCGCCCGCACCAATGCAACCACAGTTATAAGACTACTAAATTTAAATGATTCGTATGACTATTTTGGCTCACTATCGATTACGTGCATTGGTCGTTGGATTGACAGGAGTGCATGACAGAAATAATGTTCATTAATTTTTGGAAGGATAATATTTGTATTTTTAAATTATAGTGATGTTCTTTTTGTTAATTCAATAGATCACATAAAAATGTTTATGTTTTATTCGATTAAGTATTTTTGTAGTAATCTATATTCTACTTCTTTTCTGTTTTCAGCGGCTAAAACTGTAATAAGACATGAATTAATTATGCGAACTCATGTTCTAGACTATACATGGCTTTTTCATTAATTTCAAGCGATCGATATTGATGAACGCTCTTAACATAATAATACAAATTACAGTCTCATCTAAAATTTATGTTGAATTCACAGTTTTGTATGGCATTTGGAAGTATTTCTGTAATTTAAATTAAAAAATAAAATACATTGCAAAAAAATAATTACCGTTATGCACCATTCTAAAGGTCACTTACAGTTTAAAAGCATTAAGCAAGCAAATTGACGCCTTGTTATTAGTGTGACTGTCTCTTTTACGAACAAAGAAAGCGGTGCTACACTGCTGCAGGCTAATATCGGAATAGGTATATTACATTGTGATTATTTAGGGCTCGTGTTGAGTGCAAAATTCGATTTAAAAAATTGAACTATTTAGAACCTGCTGCACTTCAAGAAACACATAGCACTAGTGTTCAAAAGAACGGGTCAAAAGTCCATAGTAACATTTCACAGAAATTAATGAATAAATACACATTTTGCGGATCTAGGCTTAGCGACACATTCACCCAATTTCGCAATACTAGCTATAAAGGTGCCGAAAGATCTGTGTCATGCGCATTAAGTTACACGGATCCGATCCTCTGGACAAAGTTTTAGATTTTATTTTCTGAGACTAGTTGATTTTATCGAATAACGCCATCATAGCCCACTGAAATGCTTGATTAAAAAAATATCGAATGCATAAAATGATATTAAACTAGTTTTAAAAAATTGTTAACCATCAGAAATGTAAGATCGGATCCGTCAATGCTAATATCTCGTGTGAAGCCTTTAAAATCAGCAGAGTTTAAGGTCAAGAAAGGGATGGAGCGCAATCCTAGCACGTATGTGAAAGAGAGATAATATATTGAAGATCAAGGTAAAGTACACGGGATTGTGCTCTTGGAATCGGACTACTAGTTCTGGTTCAAACAAAACTCCCTAATAATGATAATTTGATTCGATATCAGAATTACACACCCCCTATCATCGAATAAGGTTGCCTAAGTGTCATCTTAAAATTTAAAAAATCGGGCTACAATCTATACCTACCAACATAGATAACTGTTGGTATTACTCATCTATATTCAAATAACTAAGCCCTGGATTGTCTGTCTACTTATTTAGAGTTTGATAGAAACAAATTTTAAGCCTCTTAAGTACCCGTACTAACTACTTTTGTACCTACTTATTATTGAATGACTTCCTAGAAATTCCTTGATTTCCTCCGCCACCTTACAAATGGTTAGTTAGGTATAAAAGTAGTTAGTACGGGTACTTGTAAGGGAGTTAGTGAAGGAACTAAAATAAAAAGCCCTGGAAAATATTTGAAACATGGAGGACGGTAACGAACGTAAGTACGTCACCTCCCCTTCTTCGGTTTCCTTGATGCACCCCTTCCCGTTAACGAGGTTACGGTACTTAGGACTACTTACTTTGTTTGGGGGTTACGGGCTAGAAAAAATGGTACTAAGATCACAACACGCCAAGCCGAGAACTCATGGCTGATCTTAGGTGAACTGATTCTATGTGAACAGCCTCTTCTTGAAATTCATACATAAATGAAAAAATAATTAAAGGCTTGATTAATATCTTTTGCATCATTATCTTCAGACCGATCTAATAAGTCTCGTCTCTCGTACTGCGATAGTTTTATCGATCGCCAGCTACGCGCATTGCGCAGAACACACGGTGCCGGGACACATGCGCAAACTAGTTCTTAACAGTTTTATATTCCCGAGCCGGGCTATAAATAGAACACAATGGCTTAAGTGAAGATGAATGGCGTATTATGCATAGTTGAAGGAACCATTAAAAGAACTGAATTAGGTTTTGATGGACTTTATGTTTCTTTAGGATTGATATGCATTTATTTCATGAACTTCTATCGGTATTTAACGATATTCATCACCGACCGGCATTGAGTAAAAGTAAGATTAAAGAAAAAATATTTACATGAAGTATGTTACATATTTTGAATCGATTATTTGATTTAAATAAGTTTTAAAACCGGATTAGTTTCGCTTCACTCGCAATTCGTAAATGTCAATGTGACAATGTCATGTCATTCTGTCAGTATAATTTGGCGCGAAATCGTTTACTTTGTTTATATTCTAATTTCTGTGATAATTTACTGATTTTTATTGAAAATGGTTGAAATATCTGCGGAAAGTGCACTTACCACTCAAATAAAGCTTATCCGGAAGTATTTGAAGCTGAAAATAATGGAAGATAACGTTTCCTTTCGTAATCATAACCAAGAAAGAAACAATGTTTACGATTTGATAAAACGAGTTATTGTGAATGGAGAATCTCATTCTGCGCTGATGATTGGGCCCAGAGGATGTGGAAAAACTACTGTAAGAGCAAATTTCTCAATAACTTATTATATTTATCCCACATTTTTATCGAATTCAAAAATACAGGTTATGTTTCATTAACTGTAGTACCTATTTTATTATTACATATTTTAAGCAATATGATTGTGTAAAAATTAAATAATAAGTATACTTTTCTTTATTAACTCTTATTGTACTGAGAAACAAAGCTGTTGATGCCACTGCTACCTACATGCTTTCTTATTTTTTTTTCTTACCTTAAAAAAATCATAGAACCCACATAGTTTAAATGGAATGGTTGGTAGAAGATGTGGTTAAAGGTAGAAATAGAAATAGAAAAAATCTTTAGTCAAGTTAGGTCCATACAGAACACTTATGAATGTCAAAGTGCACAGATTCACATTGTATACCTAGGTACAGTCAGCCAAGAAAGTGTTCTATCACATTTGAGAAAGGTTTCTGTGAGATGTAACAATAGCTAAGGTTGCCTTTTCTAATCAAACTTGACACTTGTCATGACATCCTACCTTGTTGTTTTATGACGTTCAAACGAATCTCACCCGTAGGGTGGTAGATCACATTTTTGGCTGACTGTACCTACCTAACATGCTTTTCTGTTCCAGCTAGTAAATTCAGTATTAAGTCAAATATCGAAGGAGGTTGATCTCGCTAATGATGCTATTATAGTGAAGCTGAACGGCCTGATACATCATGATGATAAGATCGCACTCAAGTCTATCACTGCTCAGGTAAATACATCCTTACTATCACATACAATGGACCGAAGGAGAGTCTAAGTGCGGACAATGGAGTCCACTTTAAATTACATCCTTAATAATATTATAAATGCGAAAGTAACTCTGTCTGTGTCTGTCTATTACTCTTTCATGCCAAAACTACTGAACGGATTTTAATGAAATTTGGTCTACAATGATCTAGACCCTGAAAAAGAACATAGGCTATGTTTTACGCGGAAACGGTGGGTTGTAGGTGGTAAAAGTGTTGAGGGGGCGGAAAAATTATTAAATAATTAAAAATGCTACCCAAAGATACTTCTCCACACGGACGAAGTTGCGCAAAAAGAAGACAGGCCTAATATACATAGGTATAGCATTATTGCGACGTTCGGCGATCCGCTTGAAACGCTAAAACCTAAAAAAAGTATCTTGTCGCGTCTTATGTCTGTGCTTGATTGTTCTGATGGTCAATAAATGATTTTTCTTTCTTTCTTTCTCTTTATTAAAACATGGCAAATCAACTTCACAGATGCAGTTAGAAAATGCAGTAGGCGACCGCGTCTTTGGGACTTTTGCGGAGAACCTATCCTTCCTTCTCAGCTGCCTCCAGAGCGGTGCAGACAGACGCTGCAAAAGCATGGTGTTCATCCTCGAAGAATTCGATATGTTCTGCCACAGTGGCCGGACGCAGACGTTGCTGTACAACTTGTTCGATATAACGCATATGCAGCAGGCTCCCATGTGTGTGCTGGGTGAGGGTTTTAATGTTGTCTATCTTCTATACTATATCCTTCCTAACTAAATATTAAAGATATATAAAATGAAATAAATAAATGCAGCGCCAGACAATCACACCAATCAACCTAATCTCAAACTAGGGCAACTCCTGTGCTATGAGTATCAGATGACGATAATTAACTGGGGGCGTAAACCTAGAACACCCAGACCCAAGAAAACTTAGAAAATATAGTTTCCTAAATTGACTTGACTGGGAGTCGAACCCAGGATCTTTCGCGCTTCGGGCGAACACCTTAGCTACTGCGCCATCGAGTCGTCAAAATGGGAAACTAACTCTGTCTGTCTGTTACTCTTTCACGACCAATTCACTAAACGGATTTGAATGAATTTTGGTATACAGATGGTCTAGACCCTGAGAAAGGACATAGGCTACTTTTTATTGCGAAAAGTTGTAAGGGGGTCAAAATTATTAATAACTAGTGGCCCGCCCTCGCTTCGCTTCGGTATTTTAATTTTTTGAACGAAGTAGAATTCACAACAATCAAAGTAATTAGCAAAAAGAAATTTTACTGATACTTATAGGATTGATAATTTTGGTGATCGTAAACCTTAATGAAGGAATCTCAAAAAGATTTGATTTAAAAAATGTTGGAAACTCTATAACTTTACTTTGTCAAATTTAATCAGTTCCCCCGTTCACCCCTATAGGGGGGGACTTTTATAAAATTTCTATGCAAAGCCTAAATACCAATTTTCAAGATTCTAGCTTCAAAAAATGACAATACTTCGTTTCAACCCCCTTTTCCCCCCTTTTTAGGTTGAAGAAAAAAATAACGAATTCACTAGGCAAAGCCCAAATACCAAGTTTCAAGAATCTAGCTTTAAAATTGACAATACGGTGTTTTATCCCCCTTTCTCCCCTTTTTAGGTTGAAGAAAAAAATGCCGAATTCAATTTCTTTACATTTGCATGCAAAGCCCAAATAGCAATTTTCAAAGCTCTAGCTTTAAAAATGACGAATTTTCCATACGACGTTTTAACCCCCTTTCACCCCTTTGTAAGCTGAAGAAAAAAAAATGCTGAAATTACTTTCATTTAATTTGTATGGAAAACCCAAATACCAATTTTCAAGACTCTAGCTTTAAAAATAATAAATCTCCCATACATTGTTTTAACCCCCATTTCACCCCTTTATGGCTTGAATTTAAAAAAAAACTAAAACAGGTCAATTTTTATTTTTGATAAACAACCATAATCCAAATTTTCAAATCTCTAACATCAAAATTGAAAGACTTTCATACTAACGTAAACCCCCCCTTTCACCCCTTTAGGGGGTGAATTTCGCAAAACCCCTTCTTAGTGCGCGCCTACATAGTAAGAACTACCTATGTTTCAAATTTCATGATTTTAGGTCCAGTAGTTTTGGCTGTGCGTTGATAGATCAGTCAGTCAGTCAGTCAGTCAATCAGTCAGTCAGTCACAGGCCGAGGCGTTACCTCTTTATTAATAGTATAGATGAAAAGGCTACCCAAAGATATTATTCCACGCGGACTTCGTTTCGGGGCAGTAGTTCCACTGTCTACCAATAGATGGCGCTGGGCATTGATTACATCGCGCTAGTGTTTTGGTTTGTATAAAAGGTTTTTCGACATCTATAGAATTTATGTCTTTATAAATAGTATAGAAGATATTTATTTTATTCATCTCGTAATTCCAGGTATAACAAACCGCATAGACGTAATGGAGCTTCTAGAAAAGCGGGTTAAGTCCCGTTTCTCCCATCGCCACATATTCCTCTTCCCCAATGAGGAAGCGCCCGGTGCTGAGCAAATATCGCCCTTAAACTCATGCGGACAAGTGCTAGTCCAGTTGCTGAGTATGCCTGCGAGTGTTGGAAGGAAGGATGGGAAGAAGAAAAAAAGTAGGAAGAAGTCTACTGGTATGTTGAAGAATATAATTCTTGTAGAAGTGTTTTTTTAAAGATTTGATGTTATTGTGTTTTACTCGATACCTATCGAGTCCACTAGCGATAGTAAAATAAATTAATAGTCTATCGATAAGAAAGGGAATCGTTAGTCTATCGATAGGAAAACAATCGATACTCAATCGATAATAAAAAAAATCGATAGTCTATCGATAATAAAGAAATCGATAGTATATCGATAATAAAAGGAATCGATAAGACACAAGTCCCTTCCACCAGCCCATGGTCCTTCCTACCGTCTCGGCATACGGACCGAATCTTGGGAGACGCTCACCAGGTTACTTGCTAAGGGCTCTTTCCCGGTGCGTTTTCCTTCACATCCCTACAAAAGTCTGTGGTCTTTAGCCCATCTCAATGTCACTCTCTCCCCAAATGGGCCGTGAAACACCACAGCACAAGCGACATCGCGCTCGGGCAAGTTCCACATCAATCGAGCTCCTTCCTAATGTCAAAGCCTTTGTGTGCAAACGCACGCAACCGTCGAAAACCTTCGCAGAGTTGACCATCTCTTGATGGTATACTGGTCCTATCTCGTTCCTGTTCCAGTCATTCAGCATCTGTTGCCGTTCCTCTTCATACAGCTGACATTCCACAGCGCATGGTCCCGAGTTTCATCAGCTTCTCCACAGGGACATACAGGTGACTCACTGAGAGTCATCGCGTGCAGTCTGCTGTTAAAACTCCCATGTCCCGTCAGTATTTGTGACACGGCGTAGTCTGGTTCCACCCAACCGGCCGATAATCTCATTTCTACGTCTGGGAAGAATTGCGACAAACTCTCTTCCTTTGTCGCTGGTCGACCAGCGCTCCTGCCATTGGGCAACAACATCTCCAAATATTCTACGTTTAAGTGCCATTTGCTCCTTGTCTGTGGCTTCCTTTGGGCACTCCTGGGCGAATCGTCCCACACGAACAACTTCCAAGTCGGCCGGTAACACCGCAGCTAGCACGGGCAGCGCTGATGTACTAACAGACCTATAAGCCTTCGTGAGCAGAATCATTGCAGGCCGTTGGGTGCGCAGCAAAGCTCGCCTCACCACGAAGATGCTTGACCGGTGCCACCAAACTGCCGCAGCGTAAGTAAGACTTGCAACATAGGTCCCTGAATACAGGACCCTAAGTGCTTTGTACCGCACGCCCCAGGTCGATGAAGATATTCTCGACATCTTCCGAAGCAGTTACTAGCCCGCTGGCGATAAAGTTCGCATGCTGCAAAAAGTGAACACCCTTGGTCAATCACCACCCCAAGTAACTTTGCCATGCTCACGTGCGCGATCGATTTAGTGTCCATACGTATCGTTGGGGGGCGCTTGAATTTGCCTTTCAAGGTGATTGTCTGCGACTTCGCAGCTGAGAAAGTCAGACGGTTACCGATGCCCCCAGTCGACACCGCCTGATGCATATTTGTGTCTCTCGCTCTATTTTAAGGCATCTGGTTGGGGCCGTCGATCGCGATCGTGATATCATCCGCATAGGCGTCACTCTGACGCCCTCGCATCGTAAGCCTAAGGATGTCAAGAGCAGAAGATTCCCTAAAGTAGTCCCCTAACACCGACCTTGGGGCAGATCCCATTGTTAGACATCGTGGGCCACACCACCTGTCGACCCCATTAATAATCCCACTCGCCGTCTGTGAAGTAACTCACTAAGATTCTGTAAATATTTGGTGGACATCCCCCTGTTTCACTTGGAGCAGGACCATGGGCCACCAGGCGTTGTCGAGGCCCCTGAATATCCAGAGTATAAGCTGGCAATAGTTTTTGGAGGTGGCTATTCGTAACTCGGTCCATAATTGCGTTAATCGCCGTAACCGTCGACTTTCCACACCTAAAACCATGCTGACTGTGTGAGATTTCGGTGCAGACAAGGAGCGCAGGTGATAATAAGACGTTCCAGTAATCTTTTCCCAAAATGAGCAGCAACGTAAAAAGGAATCGATAGTCTATCGATAGGAAAAGAATCGATACTCTATCGATAATAAAAGAAATCGATAGTCTATCGATAATAAAACGAATCAATAGTATTGCCTCACAGAAGATCGGCGTGAAGCAGCGCCTGCGCTGTGTTTCGTCGAGTGTGTGAGGGTACCGGAGGCCCAATTAGGGGGAAAGGGGGTTAAAAGGTAAGCAGCGCACTTATGACACCACTGGTGTTGAAGGTGTTTTTTCGGGCGGCGGCCATCGCTTACCATCAGGTGATCCGTCTGCTCGTCTACCACAAAAAAACTATCTCTATCTGCCGGGCCGTGATCTCGGGGTCCCGGGTTTGATTCCCGGGTCGAGCAAAAGTACGCTACGAATTTTTCGAACAAAGCTCGGGTTTGTAATCACCGCACCGCATTAGGCAAGCGTGGTTGGTGATTAAGCCTAACCCCATCATAGTAGCGATGACTTGATTTCTATGATGGAGGCCTTTGCCCTGCAGTGGGACAGTATATAGGCTGATACTTTACTATCTATCTCTCCCTGCCTCATACGCCAAAGGTCGTGGGTTCGATCCCCGCCCTGGACAAACATTCGTGTGATGAACACTTGTGTTTGTTCAGTGTCTGGGTGTTATATATGTATTTAAGTATTATATTTGTGATCCTCTGTTGTCTGATATCTGTAACACAAGTGCTTGAGCTACTTAGTACGGAGTCAGGTCAATGTATGAGATGTTGTGTGAATTAATTTATTTATTTATCTAATTTTCTCTTACAGCGCAGAACCCAATCCGAAGAGGATCCATTTGCCATCCCCGAAGAAGTCTTAACCCGCTGTAAAGTGAACACAGCTCAGTACGCTGACCTGGAACCCGAGTTTGTCGAAGACTGGAATTCTCATATACAAGCGTTGGCTGAGGAAGATAAAGTAATTGATTCATTGGAGAAGTTTACATATTACACTGTTAATGAACAAGTGTTTAGAAATGTTTTGGTAAGTAGGTAATTGGTTTATTATATTATAGTGGCCGTAATTCAAAGATGAACCAATAGATGGCGCTGTGCCCTTTCACCTTCTGAAGTTCGGCGGGTTTCTTTTTTTTTAGACGTAAAGTAGCAGTGTGAAATATAGCAGGTGATTTCACAGTGACAAAAAAAAATAGTGATGCGCCGAATAGTGGTTTCACCGAATAACCGAATACCGAATAATATTCGGTTCAATCTTTACCGAACCGGATATTCGGCCGAATTATTCGGTTTACCATTTTCTTGTTTCTGATCTCTCTTCTATGTATACTAGATATGGTGACCGAAAATAAGTCAATTCGTAGATATAACTTGTGTTTATTCCTTCCATGTCAGAAATTTTCTTAACGTATCTCTGTGTCTATTAAGAATAATACACTTAATAAAATCATCGCAGGGTTCAAGTGGGACTCGAACCCACAACCCTCCACATACCGGGTGGCTATTCTGGTATGCAGTGGGTGGTGGTATGTGAAAGGTCGAGTACCACCTGGACTCTTCGATGATTTTTAAAAGCACCTACTTACGAATAAATTGCAAATAATATCAAAAAGTACCTAACAAAAATAAAATTATTTATCATAAGTTATTACAACAATAATTAATAAATAATTTTATAATAAGTTATTTATTGTACAATTATTTATTGTTGATTCATATTTTTATTTTAATAATTTGCCACATACGTATTTATTAAATTAAAAAAAAATTTGATCAGAGTTTGAAAACAAAGCTTTATAATTATTGTTTAAAAAACTCCAGATATTTTTAAGTATAAAAATAAATAGTAAAATTAATATTGATTGATCTGGATTAAAAATAAATGAATTAGGTATTTTTTTTTAAGTTAATGTTAGCTACATACTATAGGGCAGGAAATAAATATGTGGACTTTAGATGACAAAATAAATGTTGATTACATGTTTAATTGCTTTCATTTATTAGCTTTTTAACACATTCCTCGCCAGTTTTATTTAGTTTACAAAAACACACACTTGTCCTTATAAATTCCATGTCATATAGCCAGGAAAATAGAAATACTCAAACCGAATATATTCGGCACTAAAACCGAATAATTCGGCCGAATACCAATAGTGAAAAAAGTGCCGAATATGCCGAATACCGAATACCAACCGAATATTCGGCGCATCTCTAAAAAAAAACATATGATTAAATGATAATGATTTTTAAATAGCAATCATTCCCATCCTTAATAGTGACCCGCCCTCACTTCGCTTCGGGACAGTAATTCAGAAATGAACCAATAAATGGCGCTGTGTCCAATTACATCGCGCAAGCGTTTCGTATTTTCGGTTTTCCTACAAGCCTTGTCCTTGTCTATAGAAGTTATCTCTTTATAATAGTATAGAAGAAGATAGATGTTTTGACATTCATATGTGTTCTGTATGGACCTAACTTGAATAAAGATTTCTTCTATTTCTATTTCTTATTGTTTTTTTTATAATATAGGAAGGCAAACGAGCAATCGGGTCACCTGATGGTAAGTGAGCCGCCGCCCATGGATACCAGCTACACCAGAAGGAGTGTGGATGCGCGATGTGTTCTAGTTTTAGGAACCGGGAATCGAACCCGGGTCCTTTCGAGCTTATGGCGAACGCCACTGTGCCATTGAGGCAGTAATATCTATATCTTCTATACTTTTTATAAAGAGATAACTTTTATAGACAACGACAAGGCTTATAGGTAAACCGAAAACACGAAACGCTTGCGCGATGTAATTGAGCACAGCGCCATCTATTGGTTCCTTTCTGAATTACGGTCCCGAAGCGAAGTGAGGGCGGGCCACTATTTATAATATTAGTATGGATTAAAAATATTTTTTCTTCTCTTTCAGTTCCAACTAGTATCCCAGCTTTCTCCACAAAAACCGTTCATAGACGCCTCAGACCTCACCTCGCTCATAGACAAGGCAGTTGCTCCGGAGCATAGAGTAAAGATGCTGCAATCGCTCTCCATATTGGAATTGTCTCTGGTTATCGCCATGAAGCATGGCTTAGAGGTATTTGATGGGCAGCCCATGAATTTTGAAATGGTTCTACATAGGTGAGTAATCCTACTACTATTATAAAGGCGAAAGTTTGTTTGGATGTATGGATGTTTGTTACTCTTTCACGTAAAAACTACTGAATGGATTTGAATGAAACTTTACCAAAATATAGCTTATACATCAGAATAACACATAGGCTACAATTTATAAAAATATATTGTGTGGATTGTCCAAAATATGACGGTAAGTGTCAATAATTAACTCCACGCGTACGAAGTCGCGGGCGGCCGCTAGTTATCAAATATTTTATAATTTTTTAGGGTTCCGTAGCCAAATGGCGAAAACCGGCAAAATGGTTCCGTAGCAGCAAGTTCAAATAGTTTTACATAAGTATATTATGTGTACTTACCTCTCTATTTACTATTATTTGTTTCTTTTTAGGGTTCCGTAGCCAAATGGCAAAAAAAACGGAACCCTTATAGATTCGTCCAGTCTGTCTGTCCGTATGTCACACCCATTTTTATGTGTGTGTTTCAATCTTTGTTTTACTGTTTTCTTACATATTGTCTAATTTGATTCCTCTTCTTTCCAGATACACGAAATTCGCAAACGCCAATTCCTCCACCCAGACAGTTCCACGCCCAGTAATATTAAAAGCATTCGAACATCTTCAAGAATTAGAAATAATAATGCCAGTGAAAACCTCAGACTCTATCCACTGTGCGAGCGAGAGCACTGCTAGTAGAGTGCAGAGAGAGCATAAGCTTTACACTTTAGCGACCCCTGGTGAGGATATCAGTGAGGCTGTTAAAGGGTTTAAGGCTTTGCCCACTGAAATTGCGCATTGGTACGGCAATTCTGTGGTTTAAGTCCCTGAAACGTTGAAAAAATTTAAATTGGCAACAATAAAAAATCTACCAAATTTGTATCAGTATTAATAATTGGCAACTCAAAAAACACTTACGCGACCCCTGGTGATGATATCAGTGAGGCTGTTAAAGGGTTTGTTAAGTAAGGCTTTGCCCTCTGAAATCGCTCATTGGTACGGCAATTCTGTGGTTTAAGTCCTTGAAAAGTTGAAAAAATTCAAAATTCGCAACATTGAAAAACTATCATTGCTGTAATAATTGGCAACTCAAAAAACTATTAAGTCAATCAAAATATTATTTACATTTCAATAAAAAGGCAACACAATGTCAATCTTATAATTTTAAAATGAAAAAAAAAAAAAAACCCCAACGCAGTTTATGAAAACTTCGTTAATTGGCAACATTGAAAAACTACCATTGCTGTTTATAACAATAATTGGCAACTCAAAAAACTAATAAGTCAACCAAAATATTATTTACACTTCAATAAAAAGGCAGCACAATGTCAAAAATTACATGAAAAAAAACCCCAACGCAGTTTATGAAAACTTCGTTAATTGGCAACATTCAAAAACTACCACAGCTGTCCATACCAATATGAATAACTGGCAACATTAACTACCAACGCAGACTGTCAATGTCAATATTAAGAAAATGAAATAATTCAAATATTACGTATTTGTTATATTTGAAAATGCTTAAAGCAATCAAACAAGGATTATATTTTTGTAATTTTTAATAATTTAATTTAATATAACTATTTATTTTGTACATTTGTTGTTTAATTTAGCACCTACTTTAGTATTGATGTTTTGATAATTGTACCTATATAATGCATCAAGAAAGTCATGATATTGATGGATGGAGTATCGTAGCCCATCTTCTATACTATTTATAAAGAGATAACTTCTATAGACAACGACAAGGCTTATAGGTAAACCGGAAACACGAAACGCTTGCGCGATGTAATTGAGCACAGCGCCATCTATTGGTTCATTTCTGAATTACGGTCCCGAAGCGAAGTGAGGGCGGGCCACTAGTTGGTTATAATACTATAATATATGTAACGTAATAGCAATGTAATGTAATAGTTCCTCAAGAATAAATTTCACGACTTATTGACAAAGTATACACTTCATAAATTAATTCTTCTAACATAATATTTTGGTACTTCTGACTGTGTACTTATAAAACTAATTTTACATAATATATTATGTAGGTATGTATCTACACAGCTATTTTAGATTTATTACAAATACATACGCGGTTCTCATAATTCTTCAGTTATAGTGAAATTGATATAATATTGTATTTCTGCTACCTATCACATAAAAATCTTAATGTGTTAGTTTGTGATATACCTAAGTACTAAGTCGCTAGCTAGTATCAGTCAAGTGAAGTTATACACAAAACATTTTTTTTGTGAGGACGGATTCCGTATTAATACCTAACTATACTCTGATTCATAATCATGTAAAGTAAACTGACAGATGTCAATATGTCATCCCCATACATTATCACTCAATTTGACACATGCAAAATGTCAAAATGCATAGAAACTTGTCATTTTCATCTGTCAGTTTACATGATTATTAATCAGAGTATACCTACACAACGTATAATAACTGAATTTAAAGACCTATGACTGGTAGTATTCATAAATATTCAAACGGCGCCATCTATTGTTAGAGTTTGGAACTAAATACTATTCATTGTCTATCGCTTCGCAGTTATTTCGGAAACTACTGAACGGTTTCGATTTTTTTTTGTATAGCTGTTATCGTCGTAAGGCCTTTTAAAAGGCATAAAACAATTGATTATCTATTGTGTCTGCTGTCTGGGCCTTACGTCGTTATATGGGTAATATAATTTACTAACCGACTTCAAAAAAGAGTTCTCAATTCATCTGTTTATTTTTAAAAATGAGAGTGGCAACCGAATATCACGCAAGGGAGCTCAAGTCCACCAGTAAAAATAAATAAAGCTTATTTTAAAGCTAGTCTATCCACCTGATGTTGGGGTTGCCAACCTTCATTACGTCGTTCTTGTAATCGTCCTCTCCGAACCTGTGGCGGAACCTATCTTGGTTTGCGTTTATTTCGCCTAGCTCTTCCAGTTCTGTGACAGTCAGCTCCTTGAATTTTTTACCTGAAAATAAGACCAAAGGTAAGGTACAGTCCGAGGCAAGAAAGTGTAGTTATGACCTTGGGTGCGCAGAAACCAATTTTGATAGAAAGTCTTCTTTTTTACAAAGTGCGTAAAATAACGGTCATCGCTATACTTTCGTGCCTCCAGCTATAATGTCACACCCAAGTTATTAAAATACAAGTAAAATATAAAGTATCAGCCTATAAATTGTCCGACTGCAGGACAAAGGCCACCATCATAGAAACAAGATATCACTATTAAGATGGGATTAGACTTAATCACCACGTTTGCCTAATGCAGATTGGTGATCACAAACCCTAGCTATGTTCGAAAAATTCGAAACATACTTTTGCACAAAAATACAAGTATGTGTCAATAAAGTCATGAAATTAATTGATGCCATTGGTTATAAAGCATCACTCCGCTCGAGCCAGCGTGAAAAATCCGCTAGATGGCGTACTGGAAATGAGGTCCATCTACACGGTGATTGGTTATTTTTGCTGTGAGATGTCAAAATGTCACTAAACAACCAATGATGTTGAAGTTGGACCTTAGTCTAACAGTGCGTCATCTAGCGAATTTTCCCATTCTCAGAGTTCCCAGGCCATTTGTGGAGGATATAGTTTTTGAAGGCGGACTTCAGGGAATTTCAGAATTCACACAAGCATACCCAGAGGGACACCTTGTACCCATTAGGCTAAGTAAATTGTGATCCAGTTGGTCTGGTTCCCCTGTTGTAAGTGTTGCAAAGGTCAGGCAGTCGCTTCATTGTAATTGCAGACTTCCCGAATCCTGGTTCATGGTTCAAGCATACTCCTCTGAAGCTACACCTCTGGTCTCAACTGGGTATTACCAGCTGTAATGAGTGATCTAAACAAACCAATCTGGTCATTTTTAGATACCTAACTTGCGTGGTTTTGGAGACTGCGTAGTGTTGGACGCCCTGCGACAAGATGGGATGATGACATTCGAAGGCTGGCTGGTGTGGGTTGGATTAGAGTGGCCGTAAATCGGGAGCGGTGGCGTGCATTAGGGGAGACCTATGTCCAGCAGTGGACGAGTGTGGGTTGCTGATGATGAAATGTGTATATTAAGCAAATAAATAATGTTTCTGTTTCTATAAGTTACCTTTGTACCTGTTTCTTTTTCTATAAGTTTCTTTAAGTTACCTTGGTAAACGTAGTGTAGGATGACCTCAAGCCAGATGAAGCGACGATCTGCGCAAGAGGGCTGGCTGGAGCTGGATGCGAGTAGCCGAAGATCGATCAAAGTGGCGAGCATTTGGAGAGGCCTATGTCCAGCAGTGGACTGCAACAGGCTGATGATGATGATGATGATGATGATGAAGTTACCTTTAACATGTTCTGGAACCACAGTATCCTTCTTCTTGGCAGTGCCGTTGATCTCACTGGCCATAGCGTCCAGGGCTCGATGCAGCTCGTTCTCCGGGTTCCCGGGCCGCTTGTTCAGGATGCCGTTCTTGAAGGCCGACTCCGGCTGCTGGTCGTCCACGAAGCCTTGGTTGCTGAACATGTGAAGGTTGAGCTTGCCTTTCTTTCTTTGTTTTTGGACCTGGATGAAATGGGTTAGACGTTAAAAAAGTATGTTTATTTTTTTTATATTGACGACAATCAAGATGACCGACTCCGCTGATGGTAAGCGGCCGTGAGATCCAAATATGAGATTGACCGGCACAAAAGAACAGACAAAGTGTCCAATGAGTCTGTCACTCTCACCCTGAAGGCCTGCTGAGATGCCGTTTCACGCCCCGCCTAAATAACCCAGGATTGTAAGATGGAGGAAACACTTGAACTATATATTATTATAGTTACTTAATTAATTGGACTTATGTAATGATAATTTTATAAATAAACTAGTGGCCCGCCCTCACTTCGTTTCGGGACAGTAGTAAAGTAACATTGTCTACCAATAGATGGCGCTAGGCGTTGAATGCATCACGCTAGTGTTTCGCGCTACGCCCATAGTTGTGGGTACAGCCTCCCCCGCCAATCCCCCTCTCCCTCTCTTAGACTGGAAATTGCTGATCGTAAGTTGATAGAAGAAAGTGTGACGTCTCAAGTAAACATTAAGGTTATGGGCATACCCAGAGTGGCCGAAAATCGGGAGCGGTGGCGTGCATTAGGGGAGACCTATGTCCAGCAGTGGACGAGCGTGGGTTGCTGATGATAAAAATACCCTATAGTCTGTCTTACCCCAGAAGCCGCAAGCGCCGTGTACAGAGCTGGCCCCGACCGGGTCGTCCACCCTGATGCGGTCGAAGAGTGGCGCCGAGATGGAAGCTATGGCAGCTCCTATAGCGCCTATGACCAGCGCCTCCCACGCGCGGTAGAGGAAGCAGCCCAATCGTTCACTTATACAGTGAGTTATCGAGTCTAGGTATCGGATGTCGATATACCAACGATGGAGAGCGCTATGCTCGGAATCTCCTTGCGTGATCGTGTCAGAAATGATGAGATCCGCAGGAGATCTAAGGTCACGGACATAGCCCAAAGAATTGCGTGGCTGAAGTGGCAATGGGCAGGGCACATTGCGAGGAGGACAGACGGCCGTTGGGGTGAAAAGGTCTTTGAGTGGAGACCGCAACTGTGGCAGGCCTCCCATCAAGTGGACCGACGATCTGGTAAAGGTCGCGGGAGTCCCTGGATGCGGGTGGCACAGGACCGATCTGCGTGGAGAACTTTGGGGGAGGCCTATGTCCAGCAGTGGACGTCTAGTGGCTGAAATGATGAGTAGAATACCCTATAGCTGTCTTACCCCCAGAAGGCCGCAAGCGCCGTGCACAGAGCTGGCCCCGACCGGGTCGTCCACCCTGATGCGGTCCGAAGAGTGGCGCCGAGATGGAAGCTATGGCAGCTCCTATAGCGCCGGATGACCTAGGCGCTCCCACGCGCGGTAGAGATGCAGCCCAATCGTACCCTTATACAGTGAGTTTATCGAGTCTAGGTATCGGATGTCGATATTTCAACGATAGGGCTATGCTCGGAATCTCCTTGCGTGATCGTGTCAGAAATGATGAGATCCGCAGGAGATCTAAGGTCACGGACATAGCCCAAAGAATTGCGTGGCTGAAGTGGCAATGGGCAGGGACAACATTGGAGGAGAACAGACGGCCGTTGGGGTGAAAGGTCTTTGAGTGGAGGCCACAGCCGTGGCAGGCCTCCCACCAGGTGGACCGACGATCTGGTGAAGGTCGCGGGAGTCCCTGGATGCGGGTGGCACAGGACCGATCTACGTGGAGAACTTTGGGGGAGGCTATGTCCAGCAGTGGACGTCTATTGGCTGAAATGATGAGTACAATACCCTATAGTCTGTCTTACCCCAGAAGCCGCAAGCGCCGTGCACAGAGCTGGCCCCGACCGGGTCGTCCACCCTGATGCGGTCGAAGAGTGGCGCCGAGATGGAAGCTATGGCAGCTCCTATAGCGCCTATGACCAGCGCCTCCCACGCGCGGTAGAGGAAGCAGCCCGCTAGAAAAGTAGTAAGTAGTAGTAGTACAGCCAAATACACGTTACATTTTAGTCGTTTTAATCCCGAAGCCTTATACGTTACACGAATTAAGCCCCTTTAACATGTTAGATCCTGGGTTTTTTTAGGCGGGGCGTAAAATGGCATCTCAGCAGGCCTTCATGGTAAGGATGACAGATAAATTCACACAACATCTCATACATTGACCTGACTCCGTGCTAAGTAGCTTATGCACTTGTATTACAGATATCAGACAACAGAGGATCACAAATATATTACTTAAATACATATATAACACTCAGACACTGAACAAACACAAGTGTTCATCACACGAATGTTTGTCCAGGGTGGGGATCGAACCCACGACCTATGGCGTATGAGGCAGGGTCACTACCATTGCGCCAACCGGCCACAGATTCAAATGGTACTGTCTATTGGCTGAAACGATGATGATAAATAAAGTGCCTGCACTGTTTTTCGTCGAGCGAGGGTACTGGAGGCCCAATAGGGGGAATGAGGGTTAAAGCTGGCAGCGCACTCGTGACTCTAATTGTGTTGCAGAAGTCTTTGGGCGGCGGCAATCGCTTAGGTACCATCAGGTGATCCGTCTGCTCTTCTGCCACCTATCTCATAAAAAGTGAGAAGACAGACCTGTGATAGAAACCCAAAGCACCGAGGATGCTGTTGATCAACTCCATCACATCAGCCCGGCCTTTGTTTTTTATCATTGTGTACCTGAACACAAATAACCTAATGGTCGTACAAAATAATCATCATAAGTAGCTACTATGTTGTATGTAGTACCTGAAATGGTGTATTATGGCTTTTGTATTTTGTAAAATAATATACATATACAAACACAAACATACACACACACCGACGCCACACACACACACACCTCACACACACACACACACTCACACACACACACACACACTCACAGACGCACCCATACACAACACACATACCTATTTTCTAATTTACACCATGACCAAAGCCACCCTCTTATGACTGAAAGAAATCGCTAAGTAATTTTTGTCTATTGGACGCCTTACGACGGGTCTTTCCTATATAAAAGTACCTAGGTACTCTGTGGTCGGGTCCCTAAGAACAAAATCGTATCTGCTGTGTTTTTACGTTTTACAGATACCAGTAGGTATAGTGGCTTTTGTATTTTGTCCGATAACACACACGCACGTACACACACACAAACTACACATTCAGCACACACAAAAACTCATACACACACACACACACACAACACACACCACAAACACATACAGACACACACAACAACACCACACAAAGACGTTCTATGTTAGAACTTACACCAGACCGAAGCAGCCACCGCCGAAAGACCCCATCATGGTCATCACAGCTGCGCGCGCTGCGTATTGCCATTTCGCTCCGCTTACCTACAACAAGACCAAATATCTTTACCGGATCATGACGTGTCTAATTTAGGCAAAAGAGCGCCCTCACTCCGTTTCGGGTCAGTAGTTCCACTGTCTACTAATAGATGGCGCTACACGTTGATTGCATCGCGCCAGTTTTTCGTGTTTTGGTTTACCTATAAGCCCTGACGTAGAATATGAGATTAACTGACCCTTAATATAAATAGTATTGATGATTTACTCTAGTTCGTGATAGGTATGTAACTGTGTAACTGTATATCGACGAAACTAGCGCCTTCAACCTATTTACACTGATTGTGGCGATAAATGTAAGTAATCTTTTAGAAAGTAAAACTCTACAAAGTTAGATGCATGTAAATACGCAATAGTTATGCTCGAACGTTAATAGATGGCGCCACTTAAATCAACTACGCTGTAATTTCCTAAATACCGCCTTGACAAGATTTTTTAGACTAGACTTAGACGAAGGTTTCGAGACTTAGAAAATAAACCTAATTCGTTACCTACCTACTGTCTTCATTTCTTAACTAGTGGCCCTCCCTCACTTCGCTTCGGGACTGTAATTCAGAAACGAACCGATAGATGGCGCTGTGCTCAATTACATCGCGCAAGCGTTTCGTGTTTTCGGTTTACCTATAAGCCTTGTCGTTGTCTATAGAAGTTATCTCTTTATAAATAGTATAGAAGATATATAAGATGAGTAGAAGTCCCATTAGTGCACTCGGGTTTCGTTGTTTATCCTCTATTACCTATTAGGTATGCTATTAGGTTTAACTGGTATCTATGTTATTTTTTAACGTCTCTTTCTATCCTATTTTCAGTGGCCACTGTCAATACTACACAATTATTTAAATCCCCGCAATCAATTAACTCCTAACGAGGCTACTTAAGCTAATACTCAGCCGATTGTGGATAAACGTCGCCATTTTGAACAAATTTAACAAAATGGCCGCAATTTTAACCGCACGCGATTGTAATTGTTTCACAAAGTGGTCCGTAATGTATTCTGATGATGTGAGCATAAAGATATGTTATTTAGTACCAGCATGTTTCTAAAATTAAACTTAGTCTCAAAGACAAATACTTTATTTACAGAACGAATGTTGAATAGGTTGACCACAGTTTGACATTTCAGTTTACAACTAGGTATGTATTTTGTTATAAACAACTTATTTTTAGCGAATTTTTTACGTAAGTAATCCTATTTGTGTGAGAAAAATAAATAAATAAGTAGGTATATTATTATTATTAGTACTATAACTACTTTATGACGTCATCTTTTTTTTATGTGATAGGTAGCAGACGAGCAGGAGGATCACCTGATGGTAAGCAATTGCCGCCGCTCATGGACACTTGCAACACCAGTGGAGTTACAAGTGCGCTGCCAACCTTTTATCCCCTCCCCCCCGGGTGGGCCTCCGGTACCCTCACTCACTCGGTGTCGGTTAGTAGTTTTACTTTTTCTTTGGAACTTAATTTAATCTATATATCTATACATATAATAAAAATGTAAAAAAGCTGTGTCTGTACATTGAAGATATTTATCTCAAAATAACTTAGGACGACTAAAAAACAGTAACAGAACCATGAATCAATGATTTTTAAAATTTTTGTCTGTCTGTTTGTCTGTTTATCTGTTTGTCTGTTTGTTCGCGCTAATCTCAGAAACTACTGAACCAATTCGAATGAAACTTTTTTTATTGTATAGCTGTACTATCAGGAGGCAACTTATAGGATATAATTACATTTTGACAGACCAGGCTCCTTGATGTAGAATCACAAAAGCCCAGCTAAACTATAAGAGGTAGGTCAATGGCACCTTAACAAAAGTTGTTCGATTGATGAAGCAGTTTATTGATGCCATGAAAAAAATCAAAGATCATGGAACATCTGGTGTGGACCTCTAAGAGCCCAGCTACACTATAACAAATAAGGAATGAAATGGAATGGAAAATTGTCAACTGTGATGAGCATTTTTTGGACTGAGATCCTATAAGGAAGGATATTCCGAACTTAAAACCCTAATGGAGCGAAAAGGGGGTTCAAAGTTTGTTCTGGGACTACGGTGATCCTTGGGCCCAATTACTCCAACTTTTGCATACACATTCTTTGACAGAATTGATGGATAAAATATAAGATTCAAACTTTAATAGAATACTTACATCCCCTAATGGAATAAAAAATAATTTGGGGGTTACATTAGAAGTTGATATTTTAAATATTAAATGGGTTTGCACTTGACCTCATCTCACCTGATGGAGAGTGACAATGAGGTCTAAGATGTAGCGTGCTTTCCCAGAAGAAGCCTATTCACTCTCGACTTAAAGACACCCAAATTGTAGCTCTCTGGAAATACAAAACCGGCAAGTTGTTCCATTCCTTAGCATTTTGTATAAAATATTAATGAGCCGCCTTAAAAATCTATTAACCTATAAACGAACATTTATAATAAGTAATATTTTTGTTAAATTCTATTTTAATCATCTTTAAGTCAAGAGTCATAAAGTTCACGCAAACGTTGCGGGCGCCACTAGTAATAAATAAAACTACTTAGAAGAAGCGAATGCTTAACTTAGGTACTTAAATATGCGAAGCTGTAACGTGCCTTGCTGGGCGAAAACTTAATATTAAGTAAGCTGTAATCATCTTGTCATAAAAATGTATTGTATTTTATACCGCCACTAGTGGCCAGTTCCACTTCGTTTTAGGACAGCAGTTCCACTGTCTACCAATAGATGGCGCTGGGCGTCGGTTGCATTACGCTAGTGTTTTGCCTTTTCGGTTTGCTTAACAGGTTTCCCGATGTCCAACAATTTATCTCTTTATAAAGTATAGAACGAAAATAGTTTATTTTGCTCGAAATATGGTCCTACATACTACCTAAGGTATGTAGGACCATATTTCGAGCAAATAAACTTGATTTGATTTAGTACAATATCAATTGAAAAGACAGATCGCATCAACCCAATATGTGACCGTCTTTACAACCAAACTTAAGTAACACTTTTTCTTTACAAGATTAAGTAAAAAACGATCTAGTTAACGGTCAATGGATGTCACAATTCAGTTTTTTCTCTATGACTTCGCTCGCAAGGTCGTTAGGTAAGGTAGGCAAGTACCTACTTAAGTAACTACATTAGTTTTTTCAATTTATTTTTGATGCTTTTTCAGGGCCGCCGCAAGCGGGCGTGCAACGCCCGGGGCGGCAGAGGATTTAGTCAACCTCTATCCTAGCCTCCCTGTTAAGGGGCTATACGAATGAAACTAGCGCCGCCAACCTATTTACACTGATTGTGGCGAGAATACGATATTTTTTAAGTCAATTATTGCTCAAAGTGGCCGTTTTTAGGAATAATTAACATTATTGTTACTTGCTGCGTGCTAGAAATATTGTATTGCATCTTGAAAAATCCAATTTACTTGGATCTAAGTCTGTAATGTTTTATTTTCTTCAAAAATATCATATTTTCGCCACAATCAGTGTAAATAGGTTGGCGGCGCTAGTTTCATTCGTGTAGCCCCTTAAATAGGAACTTAAACATGAAGTTTAAAATAACAAAACTTAGCTATCACTAGCTACGTACCTATAATTTTAGTGAAAATTTTATTTTCACAATATCTGTAAAGTATCAGTTTACATAGCTACTGTAGGTATCGCTACTATGATGAAGATAATATATGTAATGTAAAATGATATAAATATTTTGAGGTTGGGTCTGAGTTTTCGGAATTTGTACGATAATGATCTGAGAGAACTTCAGGCCAATGACTGGTATCAAGTAGTGCAGGATCGACAAAGCGTTCTCTTGTTTCGGAAGCCAAAACTCGTTTCAGGTCACTGAGCCAGTAGAGTAAGTAATAAGTAGGTAAGCTTATCTTTTGATGAGATTCCGATACATTTTCCGGGGTAAATAAACCTTCGACCTTAAAGTTTAAGGCTCGATTTCCTATGCAAAAACTCTGAGTAGCTATCATCACGAAGTAGAAAGAAATTGATTTTTTGTTCGAGTGAAATAGGTAATTCAATTACGGAAAGATAGTTGAGGAGTAATGGTGAAAAAATCTTTAGTATGTCACGCTTTGATGATAATATAATCTCTAGATAAGAAAAAGTTTAAAAAATTTATTTCAATAGCGCTGACATTAGTAGGTACAGATATATTTTCCTATCCCGTAGCGGGAATCGTAGCACAAATCCCGTAGCAATTAGCGTAGCTGGCATCGTAGCCCATATCCCGTAGCGGGAATTGTAGCACATTCCGTTATCCGTAGCAATGACCGTAGCTGGACTCGTAGCCCATACCCCGTAGCGGGAATCGTAGCTCATATCCCGTAGCGGGAATCGTAGCTCATATCCCGTAGCGGGAATCGTAGCTCATATCCCGTAGTTCATAATCATAATCATAAATCTTTATTGTTTCATTTGGTGTACATACAATGTGGTCTTAAAAATAAAAATAACATACTGTCCGCAAATGAACCCTGTAAGGGTATCACTCACAACATTATAGGAACAAATTCCTTCCTATATACCTAATGTTCATAACTAAATACACTATACAAATACAATTAAAACAATATAGAATTATTAATTTTATTATTATATTATTAATTCAAATTATATTGGGATTTATTATCTGTGCTCATATCAAAATAACCACTACTGTAAACTTGTGTTTGAAAAAAAAAAAAAAATAAACGTCACTCTGCACCGAATTACCGCCGTGTTTCATTTCAGGTTATGGGCTATCACGTAAATTTCAGATTTTTGATATTTATTCAAAGTATATTTAGTGATAAATATCTTTTTGTGGACACGGTTGTGTTGTGCAAGCAAGATGTCAACAAATTATTTAGCCAGTGTGCCTAAATTAAAAGGCAGAGAGAACTATGATGAGTGGACTTTCGCGGTCGAAAATGTTCTCGTATTGGAAGGCACCTTACATTGTGTGCGGCCAGTGATAGGAAAGGATATAAAAGCCGAAGAAGATGCGAAAACACGAGCTAAACTATGCCTAACTATCGACCCGGCTTTGTACGTGCATATCAAGAAAACGAATACTTCGAAAGAGTTGTGGGAAAAGCTTAAATCTCTATTTGACGACTCAGGTTTTTCGAGGAAGATATCGTTATTGCGTCACTTAATATCAATACGGCGAGACAATTGCGAAAGTATGACCTCCTATGTGACTCAAATTGTGGAAACATCACAACGGTTGAGTGGTACTGGCTTCGAAATTACAGATCAATGGATCGGATCGTTGATGCTCGCAGGTTTACCCGAAAAGTTTACACCTATGATCATGGCCATCGAACACTCAGGTATCGCAATTACGGCTGATGTTATCAAGACGAAGTTGTTGGATTCGGAGCCGTTAGAATTGATGGGCATCATGACATCGAACGAAACGCAGAATACTGAAGCGGCGTTTGCGTCAAAATGGGGAAAATCAAAACCCAGACCTGGCAACACCAATCAGAGCGGGAAATCAACCTCAAATGTCAAAGTGACAGGTGGAAATGGAAATAAAAATATTACCTGCTACAAATGCAAAAATACGGGTCATTATCGGAATCAGTGTCCTATGATAGGCAAATCAAGCAAAAATAAGTCGTCGAATGCATTCAGCGCTGTTTTCTTGAGTGCTGGGTATAGTAAAGACGAGTGGTACGTGGATTCGGGAGCAAGTGCCCACATGACGGCTTGCAAGAGTTGGTTGCAAGAGGTTTCAAATCCACAGATTGGCCACGAGATTATGATAGCAAATCATGAGAAACTTCAAGTTTCATGCAAAGGAAGTGTTAATATATTAACGCAACAAGGCTATGATATCACTATCAAGGAAGTGTTGCATGTTCCAAGCTTGACAACTAACTTATTGTCAGTAAGTCAATTAATAAAAAACAACAACACTGTTTCCTTCACAGACAGTCAGTGTTTAATATACAATGCAAAGAAAGAATTGGTAGCTGTTGCTAACATGATTGATGGTGTGTACAAATTAGATTTGCGTACTACACCAGAGGCTAAATGCTTACTTGCCAAAGATAGTGCTCTGTTGTGGCACAGGAGGCTGGGACACATCAACACCAATGATCTGAATAAAATGAAGAATGGCGCCGTGGAAGGTGTTAAATATAATGGCACATATGAAGTGACAAAGTCTAACTGTGTGGTTTGTTGTGAAGGCAAACAGTCACGACTGCCATTCCCCACAGGCACCAGAGCCACAAAAGTGCTGGAAATTGTGCACGCTGATGTATGCGGGCCAATGGAATCTAAATCAATTGGATTATCTAAATATTTTCTTCTCTTCGTGGATGACTATAGTCGTATGTCATTTGTCTACTTTATGAAAGAGAAGAATGAGGTGTTTAAATACTTCAGAGAATTTAAAGCTATGGTGGAGAAACAGAAAAATGCTAGTATTAAAATATTACGAACAGATAATGGTGGTGAATTTTGTTCTAAAGCAATGGAAGATTATTTGAAATCGTTTGGTATTGTTCACCAAAAAACCACACCTTATACGCCAGAGCAGAATGGCATGGCAGAGCGAAACAACAGAACAATTGTTGAGAAAGCGAGATGCTTGTTGTTTGACGCTAAGTTAAGTAAAAAATTTTGGGCAGAAGCAGTATCCACAGCTGTGTACTTAAAAAATCGGAGCATAGCATCAGGTCTGAATGATAAAACACCATACGAGGTATGGCATGACAAAAAGCCAATTTTGAGCCACATACGTATCTTCGGCAGCCCGGTCATGGTTCATGTCCCGAAGGAAAGGAGAACCAAATGGGAGAAGAAAGCTAAAAAGCACATTCTTGTTGGATACTCGGAAAAGGTAAAGGGCTTTAGAGTTTATGATCCAATCACAAACCAGGTCACTACGAGCCGAGACATAATAGTGATGGAATCAGACTTGTCAAGAGGAATATCCACTACCACTGAAGCTACATGGTGTGTAGAGGAAGGATTGCATGTTGCTGATGGAAATGATTGTTCAGTGGGGGAATGTGACCATCAAGAACAATCACAACAATCAGAGCAAACAGAATCAAACACTCCTGAAGTAACATCTGACAGTGATTCATCACAGGTAACATTTTATGAGACTGAAGCAGATGAGACCTTTGTTCCTGAATCTCCATCAACAGACAGCAGTCCATATGAGTCACCAGAACAACACTATCGGGCCTCAGACAGACCAAAGAGGGAAAGACGGAAGCCTAAAAGGTATGAGACGAGTTTGTTGGCTACTGCCGATACTGAACTCACTGTTACTGAAGCTTTGCGGAGTCCCGAAGGCGTGCTATGGAGAAAGGCGATGGACGAGGAGTTGGAGTCATTCCGGAAGAATGAAGTGTTTGAACTTGTTGATGCACCAAAAGGTGCTACAATTGTGCAGTGTCGGTGGGTGTTAAAGAAAAAGGTCAATAGTGATAGTAAAGTGCAATATCGTGCGCGACTAGTTGCTAAGGGTTTTACCCAGAAACACGGATTGGACTATGATGAGACTTTTTCCCCGGTTGTACGGCATTCAACATTACGGTTATTGTTTGCACTTAGTGTAAAACTTGGCTTGGACATTACTCAGTTAGATGTTAAAACTGCTTATTTAAATGGTAATTTAAAAGAGGACATTTATATGTGTGCTCCTGAAGGTTTTGTATCTGAAATGTCTGGAAAAGTTCTCAAACTCAAAAAGGCAGTGTATGGATTAAAGCAATCCGCCTTAGGTTTGGTATGAGAGAGTTAGAGATGTGTTATGTAAAAATAACTTTAAAAACTGTATACAAGAGCCATGTTTATTTACTAAGATGAGTAAAGATGTAAAAGTAATAATAGCATTGTATGTTGACGATTTCCTAATTTTTTCTAATAGTAAAAGTGAGAGTGAGAAGTTAAAATGTATGTTAAATTCTGAATTTGAAATCAAAGACTTAGGTCAGGTTAAGCATTACCTAGGTATGAATATTAACATTCACAAAGATTGTAATAGCTATGAGATAACTGTAGATCAACAACAGTACATAGAAGAACTATTGTTTAAATTTAACATGATTGAATGTAAGACAGCTAATACACCTATAGAAAGCAAATTGAATGTAATGAAAGCAGAGAAATGTACAGAAGGATTATGTTATCAAAAACTCTTAGGATGTCTCATGTATTTAGCAGTCATGACTAGACCTGACATTACTTACTCGGTTAGTTACTTAAGCCAATTTAATACATGCTTTAGTGTTGAACATTGGAACTATGCTAAAAGGGTTCTCAAATATTTAAAGAAAACCAAAACACATTGTTTAAAGTTTAGTAGTCAAGGTGAATCTTTACAGGGTTTTGTAGACGCTGATTGGGCTAGTGATAGCATAGACAGAAAGTCTTATACGGGATTTTGTTTTGTTATGTCAGGCACAGCTGTTTCTTGGCAAAGTAGAAAGCAGAGGGTTATAGCTTTATCTAGTACTGAGGCTGAATATGTTGCTCTCTCTGAAGCTTGCAGGGAGGCAATATATCTAAGAGAATTGTTGTATGAGCTTACTGGATCTTTGTTAACAATTAGGTTGTATTGTGACAATCAAAGTGCTTTGAAAATGGCCACAAACTATCAGTGTCACAGTAGGACAAAGCACATTGATGTTAAACATCATTTTGTAAGAGAGACTGTCAAAAATGGTAAAGTAGTGATAAATTATTTGTCCACAAATGAAATGCCAGCAGATCTTTTGACTAAAGGTCTAGGTATAGTCAAACATTATAAATTCATGGAAGCATTAGGTATTTTAATGTTGTGATAATATGTAGTAGATTAGTATGTTGTGATAATATGTAGTAGATTATTAGTAAGCGGGCCTTATGCCTATACTTTGGTTATGTTTGGTTTATTTTGATAAGTGGGGGTATTGGGATTTATTATCTGTGCTCATATCAAAATAACCACTACTGTAAACTTGTGTTTGAAAAAAAAAAAAATAAACGTCACTCTGCACCGAATTACCGCCGTGTTTCATTTCAAATTATACATTCATGCACTTCTTTAATAAATTATAAATTATATAAATTAATTAATAGTTGGAATCGTTGCCCATATCCCGTAGCAGGAATCGTATAATGTGCGATGTGTTGTCAACCTTTAACCCGCTTTCCCCCATATTGAGCCTCTATCCCAGCGGTCGTCACACTTTACTCTTCAAGGGCCACATATCAACATGAACATCAGGGCCCGGGCCGCAGTATATGCGTACTAAACTGATTTCTGATAAATACGAATATGTAGTTGACTAGTAATTAAATAAATCTACTATATCGCGGGCCGCACAAATAACGTCGACGGGCCGCATGCGGCCCGCGGGCCGCAGTTTGACGACCACGGCTCTATCCTCTCTCACTCACTCGACGTAACAGCGGTCTTCTGTGTGGCCGTGGTATCCAGTCAAACCGGCCCATTCATGCCGAAGCGTGGCTCTCCCACAGTAAAACTCTGCATTTGTCTGTCATGCCTTTGCTGGTTGCATTCGAGTGACTGGACCTGACTTATTAATAATGTTTACGTCCACATCATTACGCATTCAGTAAGGCATCTGACCTTGGTGAAATAGGCCGATTATCTTGTTTTCCAACTGAAAAGATTTGATTTGTTTTCGAAGTAATCAATGAATTGTCCTAGACTTACCTAAGCGCTTAGTTGAAGTCACGGGAGACCCAAAGGCTGGCAGCTACAGCCCAGCGAATTTCCATCGCTATCCAACGAGGTAATGCTGCCAGCATTTTGGGGATATTGCCACAGGGGCCTACTCTGTTTTGATTCTTCTTTTTGGTACTTAGTTTAGTTTTAGTTTTCAGTTATTGTTTTTCTTTTCATTCGTCTTAGGTATTTTGTCCAATAAAGTTAATTAATCTATGATTTGTTTTTTTTTATATATTTTGGTAGCAGACGGATCACCTGATTGTAAGCGATTGCCCATAGACACGAGTGGAGTCACAACTTCACAAGTGCGCTGCCATATGGTGTATCTGATAACATTTACATCCCTTTAACCATTCTAGTATAGTATTCTGTTCTATCAACCATTCTGAACAACATTTGTAAGATGACCGAAAAATTCAACTTTTCATACAAACTCAGTCACGTGACTTAGTTATTTTGTATGCGGAATCGATAAAATTTTCGATGAATTTAGAATAGTTGTTGAACAAATGTTGTTCAGAATGGTTAATAGAACACGTGGTTAAAGGGATGTAATTGTTCACAGTTACACCTGTATGTTAAGTTAGGTAAATACCTACTTACATATTTTTATTACTACACTTAGTGTGCAAATAAATACTTATTTCATCGTCAAGATCACTTCGATGCTGATAGTGCCTAGATTTTTTACAGCGTAACCACATGTTTACCAAATATAAGTTGAAAGAACTTTATTGACACTTTGTCCGTACCCATATCATTATATTTCAATCAAAATTAACCAACAAGTTGAGGAAAAAATTGCTAGTTTGGTAAGCATTGGGTTTAAAAGATAATGTGTTCTTCATAAGAATGGGGTAATGGTACAGTCAGTAAGTTTCAAGTTATCCATCGTCGTGCAAAAATAGTCCTTGTGTGTTATACATTTAAGGAATATGCAAAGTCCGAAAACTCCATAATAACTCTATCTAAGATCGCCGATATTGTATTTGTAAATTGCTATATTACTTAAAATTAGGTTTTGTAATATTTTGTGCAATAAAGAGTATCAATCTTCTTCTATACTATTTATAAAGAGATAACTTCTATAGACAACAACAAGGCTTAATAGGTAAACCGAAAACACGAAACGCTTGCGCGATGTAATTTAGTACAGCGCCATCTATTAGTTAATTTCTGAATTACGGTCCCGAAGCGAAGTGAGGGTGGGCCACTAGTCTATCTATATATCCATATGAATAATGCATCAGGAAGGTCTTGAAAACGGGTTTTTGGGGTGTCGGATTTTTCACTGATGCCGAACTAAGTAGCTCAAGCACTTGTGTTACAGATATCAGACAACAGAGGATCACAAATACACATAAGTACTTAATACACCCAGACACTGAACAAACAGAAGTGTTCATCACACGAATGATTGTCCAGAGTGGATAAACATATACAAGTACCTAAATACTTTTTTGTAGGCAAATGTATACTCTGATTCATAATCATATAAAGTAAATTGACAGATGAAAATGACAACTTCTATGCAATTTGACATTTTGCATGTGTCAATTTGAGTGATAATGTATGGGGATGACACATTGACATCTGTCAGTTTACTTTACATGATCATGATTCAGAGTATAGTTACATTAATATATCTTGGTCACTTACCCCATAAGTGCTCCCAGAGTTGAAAGCCAGCCATCCCCACCACAGCACGAAGGTGCCCATCACAGCGTTGACAGGGTTCCCTAGTGGGAGGGGTGCCGTGCCCTTAGCATACCGCCCCAGACGCGGGCCCAGCATCAGGGCTGATGCGAAAGCGCTGGAACCCCCTGGAGAGATTATTGTCTTTATAATATTGCCTTGACCATCATCATAACCATTGAAATTCATCATCAGCAACCCACACTCGTCCACTGCTGGACATAGGTCTCTCCTAATGCACGCCACTGCTCCCAATTTTCGGCCACTCTCATCCAGCCCACACCAGCCAGCCTTCGAATGTCATCATCCCATCGCAGGGCGTCCAACACTACGCTAACCGAGTCGCGGTCTCCACTCAAGGACTTTACGGCTCCAACGACTGTCAGTTCTGCGGCTAATGTGACCAGCCCACTGCCACTTCAGTTTGCTAATTCGGTGGGCTATGTCGGTGACTGAACCATTGAAATTACCAGACTTCAAACCCTGAATCATGGTCTATGTGTTCACCGGGCTCCAATGCGACCGATTTGGAGGCAACCAGGGAGTACCTACCTACACGTTAAGATAAGTGGGAACCATGCCTTGCTAGCAAGAACAGACAATGCATAGCCACTCTTCGGCGTTAATCAACGGCTCAAGCGGAGTGATACCATTGCCTCGCAGAAAGCCGGCGTGAAGTATCATCTTCGCTGTGGGCGTGAGGAAGTGGAGCCCAATCGGGGGAAAAAAATGAAAAAGGTGGGCAGCACACTTGTGACTTCCCTGAGGTTGTGAGTCTTAATGCGCGATGGCAATCGCTTGCCATTAGGTGACCCGTCTGCTCGTTTGCTACTTATCACAAAAAAGCGGCTCAATCCTGGGTGTGGAGCTTAAAGGTTGGTAGTTGTGACTCTCCTGATGTTGATGGTGGTGTTCTTTTATAAGCAACTAATTGCTGGAATGACCTACCCCCTCCAATAAGCGAAGATTGTTCCATATCTATTTAAAACCATTTTATAATGATGGCTTACCTATAAGATGCACAGGTCCAGACCCAGCGATGTCTACGGCACCCATCTTGTTCAGGAAGCCGTGGGAACCCCACACCCACCCAGCAGGAACGCAGTACACTATGGTGTTCAGAAACGAGAAGAGGCAGTAGGCTTTGAAGTTGCATCTGTGGGTAGAAGTGTAACACTTAGATTAAGACCTCAACTTTTCAGATGACTTGTTCATTTTGTGTGGAGACCAGAGCCGAAAAAAATATCGGCCAATTTTCAAATTTCCAAAAGTCATTATCTTAGGACAAAATATGTTGTTCAGAATGGTTGGGAGAAGACGTGGTTAAAGGGATGTAAATGTTCACCCGCCCTCACTTCGCTTTGGGACCGTAATTCAGAAACGAACCAATAGATGGCGCTGTGCTCAATTACATCGCGCAAGCGTTTCGTGTTTTCGGTTTACCTATAAGCCTTGTCGTTGTCTATAGAAGTTATCTCTTTATAAATAGCATAGAAGATAGAAGATGAAGATACCCTATAAGTAGTATCACTATAATCTGGACATCTTTAAGCCAAGAGTGAACAGGCATCTTCTAGGCAAACGCGTGTCATCCAAGACCTCATCGTCACTTTCCATCAGGTGCGATTGTGGTCAAGTTTTAGCCTCAGCATCATCATCAGCAACCCACACTCGTCCACTGCTGGACATAGGTCTCCCCTAATGCACGCCACCGCTCCCGATCTTCGGCCACTCTCATCCAGCCCACACCACTTGCCTATTACCAGGGGTTGACCTTATTTATAAAGAGATAACTTCTATAGACAACGACAAGGCTTATAGGTAAACAGAAAACACGAAACGCTTGCGCGATGTATTTGTACACAGCGCCATCTATTGGTTCATTTATGAATTACGGCCCCGAAGCGAAGTGAGGGCGGCCACTAGTAGCCTAATAAAAAAGTACCTACCCATCACATAGAAAAACGTATTCAACTGAAACCTGGAGTGATACCACAGCCTCACAGAAAACCGGCGTGAAGCAGCCCCTGTGCTGTGTTTCGCCGAGTGAGTGAGGGTACAGGCCCACCCGGGGGGGAAGGGGATAAAAGGTTGGCAGCGCACGTGTTACTCCACTGGTGTTGCAGGTGTCCATGGGCGGCGGCAATTGCTTACCATCAGGTGATCCACCTGCTCGTCTGCTACCTATCACATAAAAAAAAACCTGAAAATAACTATCCATTACCTCTCAGCCATAGCCCCACTGACGATAGTAGTGGCAGTGGTGGCAAACGACAGCTGGAACAGGAACGACGCAAACAGGGGGCCCATGAGGGCATCCCCTACAGGGGGGTCTACGAGGAAGTCCCCCACCCCTATGAAGGGGTTGGAGTACGCCCCCTGCCCGAAGGACATGCCGTACCCGAAGATCCAGTAGGTTAGACCTGGATAAATAAAGGTGATAATAGAGTAACCTTACTTATTTTACTATTTGTTTAGTATGTGTTTTTTTATATTAAACTAGCGGCCGCCCGCGACTAACTTTTTACCCCCCTTTCAACAACTTAAAACCCCCTTTTCGCAATAAAAAGTAGCCTATGTCCTTTCTCAGGGTCTAGATCATCTGTATACCAAATTTCATTTAAATCCGTTGAGTAAGTAGTTTTGGCGTGAAAGAGTAGCAGACAGACAGACAGACAGAGTTACTTTCGCATTTATAATATTAGTATGGATATAGTATATATAGTATATAGCATAATAGTATATAGTATAATAGTATATAGTATGGATGGGTTTACTTGCACTTGACCTCATCTCACCAGACGGAGAGTGACAATGAGGTCTAAGATGTAGCGTGCATTAATGTTTAATCAAAAGACCCCTCAATTTAAGAAACTTCGCTGAAAGAATTACTTGATTCTCATTTGAATTACCTGAGATACCACAACTTTAGGAGCACATATTTTGGGCAAGCCCAAAAACGCTTTTTATACAAAATAATGATGGCTACTGACGAGTGACGTCACACCTTAGTATCTTGTGTGAGCGTCTAGTAAATTTTGTTTGGTAGCTATATCAAATGTTTCGTTTACCTACGTAAATGGTTTTATTACTAACTTAGACATATTTTTTTTTCTAATTTAACTGGGTACTTACCGCCAAGAGAAATGTCAGCTAAATTTTTCATCATAATGTTTGCTTCGTTTTTTATTGAGACACATCCAGATTCGAGCATGCCAAAACCTGTGAAAAGAATTGAAGATTACTAACTCAAATATAAATACAAATGGGTAGCTAACTGCTTTGTCTTTTTCGTTAGTCTAGTTAGGTACGTAGTACATCCTTAACGTTCGGGTATTTTTATGTTAAAATCATCTTTAAATTTAAAGACCAAAATTATAGTAACTGATATTTTTTTTTATTGGTATTATAAATGCCTCGTTGGTCTTGTGGTTTAAGTACCGGGCTGTGATCTCGGGCTCCTTGGTGCGATTTCCGGGTCGAGCAAAAAGTATATATCTTAAAGTTTTCAAACATACCTAGTTATCTTGGGTTTGTAATAGATGATCCATTCAATCAATAATCCAATCCGTACTTACAATTAAATAGAAATTGAAATATTCTTTTACTCAATTTAGTCCTTACTGAACATTTATGAATGTCAATTCGATCGAGAAGAATTAGCAAGAAACTCAGTAAGTTACTAAGTTACTCTATGGGAGTTACTCTTTCTCTAGGTACCTTTGCCCTGCGGTGGTATAGGCTGATACTATACTTTACTTTGGAGATCGATTTACATTTCAACTGAGTACTTATTATCTACTTAACATAGCAAAGAAACTTTTACTTTATTATACTTAGTATATGATGGCTCGTTTTATTTACTCTTCAGAGTATTAAAGAGTAAGTAGCATTTTATTACATACTTAAAAGGATAATAAACAACATTGAAACCCATTCAACAAATCTTACACAAAGTATTTTAACATTCACGTTTTTGTAATAAACCGATGTTAACATTTCTATATCTTTTCCTCGTTAAAGTATCCTCGATTAAGCCATATTGTCTTAAATAGTCTCAAGGAGACTTACGACATTATAGTTTGCAAAGAGGACAAATAAATACGTACTTATGCCGTTTGCGTTATGTCTATTTTATTTAAATTAGAGTTTTGTTGTGTAATATTTGGTCTATTTCCGCCCGTAGTTTTTAATCTGTTATTTTTTAGCTCGGTTTTGAAGGATAATAGACTGATGATAGCTTAAGTTAACAACGTCATATAGATTTATTTAATTACCTATTTACTATGTAGCCCGCCCTCACTTTGTTATCGGGACAAAGTTTCAAATCTTTGCCAATAGATAGAGCTAGTATGTAAATGAAAATAAAATAAATAAACGCGCCAGACAATCACACTAATCAACCTGTACCACCAGATGACGATAAAATTAACAGGGCGTCAACCCAAAACACCCAGACCCAAAATTTAGAAAATGTAGGTACCTAGTTTCGTAAATTCATTTGACCGGCAATCGAACTCGTGACTTTTCGCGCTTCGGGCGAACATATAAGCCACTGCGACATAGAGATGTCAATTACCTACAACGCACAAGTGTTTCGTAATCAGAAACAACGAAGATAAACGAACATTCACCATTAAAGGTCCATCAATAGGTACATTATCTGTGTTAATATGCAGGGAATCGAACCAGCAACCCTTGCGTTGCAACCTTTAAATTTCCCTTCCTCCCAGTTTGGACCTCCTAAGCTGTACCATCACTCACTGGGCGAAACATAGCGTATTTTGCTACACGCCGATTTCAGTGAGGCCGTGGTATCACTCCGGTCAAGCCGGCCCACTCATGCCGAAGCGGGCTCTCCAACGGTCAATTGAAAACAAAACTTGCGACTCCTCTGGTGTTGCGGGTGTCCATGGGCGGCGGTAATCGCTTGCCATCACGTGATCCGTCTGTGCGTCTGCCTCCAATCTCATAAAAAAAAACTTACCAGTCTGCATGGTGAAGATGATGAAACTAGAAGTCAAAATCCAGTTGGTGTCTTCCAAATCTATCTCGAAGTTCTCTTGGAGATTCACAGTGGTATTCGTCAGGTTTGGCGAACGCAGCCAAACCCGGGGGTAGAGGGACCAGTTGCCCTCCATTTTGGATTAGCTGTCAAAGTTTCCCGCCGAAACACACAATTTTTTCAGAAAAGAAAAAGTTTTTGACAGCTGTCAAAGTTCCCGCCAATTCAGGAAAGGAGGTTGCACTTTTTTGTGTTGTCTATTTTTAATTTAAAATCGAATAATGTTATCAGAATATTGTTTTTGTTAAGTGACTTTCAAAAGTTTCAAACGACCCATGTTTAGAATTTGTTAATTTTCTCTAATTAAGAAGAGAAACAATTTTTAATGATATTTTTTTTTATTCAGGATGCCATTTTTTTAACACAGACAAAACTTTTTTTAAATTTTAGATCTAAGAAAATGGTGGATGTGCCATATCGCGAGTCAAGCTTAACTAACTATGCGTAAATATAGTTAATAGCTTAGAACAAGTGTTATTGAAGTAGGTTGTTTTCAAAATGAGCGGTGCAGGGCGGTTTCAGCGGTTAAATACTGAGTGCGCTCTGACCGCGTGATTACTGCTGAGATGTGGGAAAAGAACGGCGATGGAGGTGGCACTGTTGAGCGTATAGGAGAGCGCTTTTTGCTCTCCTTTATTATTTGTTAAAGATAAAGATTTTTATTTGTGAAAACATGAGTACAAAAATACAGATGGTTCGCCCTTCAGGCATACAAATGCAATACAAATGCAGAGAGATGTTTATCTGTCCATGTTGTTGTAGAAATACTGGACAAATGCTGCTAATATTTTCTTTTTGCGGG